>VNJM01001375.1:0-590827 GCA_008042475.1 Drosophila kanapiae
CGCTATGGCTAAACTCGAACGTCCCTGAATATTGTGGATTTGTAAGAAAAGGGGGACGAACGGGGAAAATGTGTTAATTAGCGTTGAAAAACGACATTTATGTGAACAAACTGACGTTGTTAGTTTTTGTCGGCAGACATGGGGTCGTTTGTTTCTATCCACGAAACACAGGGGACGCATGCTAATTTTCTACAAAAATACACATAAATTGGACATTAAACACAGCTCAAATAGTAAAACTAAACATAAATGTACATTATACAGTGAATACTACACACCTTGATCTTCAGTTTCCATTATTAACTTGATTTTGTTTGGACAGATAATTTTTAATTGCACCCACAAACGTAAACAAAAGAATTTGCCGCCAATTACCTAATTCTAAAGAGCTGATCGATTGCATTATTTTGAAAGCTCATACAAAGCTTCAGTGAAGCTTTTAAATATTTATTATTTAAGTTTTTAGAAGTATGATGTATTAACTTTAAGAATTTAATACCAAAAATACAAAACATTAACATAAAAATTTCGACTTTATGCCGAAAAATCCGACTCTTGGACCATAGTGCGCCGGTAGTAGAAAAGGGTTCTACATTCCCACTGCCAGAGCATATGGGTTTACAATAGATGGATAGGCATGAATGGTGGATAGGAGAGTGGTATGGGTAAAATCATAATTTAATTAGGATTTTAATAGACCTTTAAATATTGGTAATGCATTATTAATTATATTTTTGATTACCTCTATAAATGAGGGATTTATAATATTTTCCTTGCAGTTACAATTTTTTTTATTAAGAAATTTGTATTATTTGTATAGTTTTCACAGTAAATATAATTTACTTTACTTTTTTATAACAATTGGGGACATAAATTATAAATAGATCTAGTAATAATATATAAAAGTAATATATTATTATACTAAATTCACAACTACTTTTTATTTGAAACTTATAGAATTAATCATTTTTAGGGATACATTCTGTCAGCCTAAATTGATATAAATATTAAGACATGGTCTTTAAGTTGAAAAGATAAATATAACTTGAAATAATTTGACAAACCTTAATCAGGACTTCAATGCTTTTTAGTATATAATCAGGATAAATGTATATATAAAATTACAGCTCATCGTTTTCAGTTGCCAAAACCGATGAAATCCCGAAATCAGAAAAACTTTCCTTGCACTTGCCATTAGGCCCCCGACACTCCCTCACTGCCACCACTCGGCACTCGGCGAGGAAACAACAGAAAGACAATAATTGAATATATAGGAATTGGAATTGTAAGAACCGATATGCTGCCGTTCAAATATATGTATATCGTATGATGATTTCAGGCAGTTCCAACAGCCGGCAGAGCATTTTGTCCGCCTTTTCCACCGGTCGCTGGTCACGAGTTTGGGGCGATGTTAACACCGCCTTGACTAAAGATTTCAGATTCAAACTGAAACTGCCGAATGCCAAACTGCAACTGCAATATTATTCGGCCATTAAAAGGCCGTTCTCGACTGGCGGCATGGAGAGTTGGCCCGAGAATGATAATGAAGTCCAGAACGGTAAACGTGGCTATGGGCGAGAATAATCCAACAGCAGGTTTAACGGAAAAAAGAAACTGAATAATTCTATGAACTATTTTCATATATTATGCGAATAACAAAAAGGCTAAATAATAAAGAGATTTTTACATATAGTCCAGGTGGTTCATAAAATGTCTTTATTATGAAGAAATATTTGATGAAAATAATTCCTGCCTGCTGTATTACTAAGCTATTTATCTATCTATTTATTCAAGTACAGTTTTACTCAAATGTAAAACTCATCATTTAATGTTTTTTTTTTTTAAGTTTAAGCGATTAGTAACTCTTCAGCTATGAACAGTTTTTAAAGGAATCTATGTGTGCTATTTTCTCTTTTACTATTTCTAATAACTACTCCCATAATTCCCAAAACCATATTTTATAGTAAAGTATGCATTAAAACTAATCGAAATTTGCACGATAAATGTTTTCCTTTCACTTAATGATTTTCCCACTCTGCGCCCTGGTAAACATTTCGCTTAAATTTAATTTACAAAGCAAAGTTTACGCTTTCCCAAAAAATAAAAATACACAAAAACGAAAACCTCCTTCACGAAAAAAACAAGAAAAAAACTGGGGAAAGATTGTTTAAATCAATAGGCGCTGACTGGGCGGTCGACTGGCTGCCTCTCGGCTGTAAAAGTGTGAAATGCCAAATGCCTTTTGCCTTTCTGTTTGCCAATGCATTTAGATGGTCCGTCCGTCCTCCGTCCTCCGTCCGCCTGATCTCCGTGTCCGCTGGTCAGCTCTGGGGCTTATTTCATTTTCTTATATTTGGTCATTACGAGATGGCGACTCTGTCGGCGAGTGCGCTTTGATTAATGCCACAAACTGCACACACACAATATTCAATGCAACCGGTGTTGCTGGAGGGGGAGTTGAATCGGAGGGGGGCCAGTAAAAAGATCTTCGGTAGATCTGCACAGGTTTTCGGGCCGCGATTCACACACATTATTCATGTGCATTGTTCGGGCAAAATAAACACAAAATCTAGACGCAAGAATCTGCAACCATTCTTTAGTCAATTCCCCTCCAAACTCCGGCTCTCCCCCCGATCGGCAGTGCAAATTCAATGGCTCTTTGCATACATTTGCGTTTAGGCAGCCATGCGTAGCCCGCTCATTCTCCGCCAACCGAATCACAATCAAAACAAGAAAACAGTGGACATATTTCAGAGTTTCAATAACGAATTTGCGATGCCCTTGTCCGAGTACAGCATTTTATAAAATTTATAATCTTGAACCCTTTCTGACTTAAATAAATGCTCTCCTTTTCTGATCTTAAATGATAATGCTGTCGGGAAAAAATGCTATGCTAAACTTGATACTAACAAAAGAGCCTGACTTAATCCGATTTTCTAACTACTATTCGAGTATTATGTCAATTAAATTAAATTGAAAAATAAAGGAAACGTTAAATATTAAGAAACTATATATCATAAATTAATATAATTAAAAAATTTTTTATATATGTAAGGTTATTTTATGCGTAGATATGAAAAAACTTGTTGTAATTTTTCATAAATATTAGCTATGACTATAAAGATTGCTATTTAACTCTCAAAGTGGCAAGATTTAGTCACCAAATTACAATGTAACGAATAGGGCGCTGCTTTTACATGTGCTGTACATGTGCCGGCAGAGGCCAGGCAAAGATATTTGAGACTTGCAAGCCTCGGGCAGGACTGCTTTATTGTTCAGTAAAACTCGTAGTATATTAGAAAATGTATTTATATATTTATTTATCTAAAATATTAGGAAAATTACATTATATGTAACTTAATAAAGAAACAAAAAGAACACAAATACTTTTGTTACCCAAGTAAAACAGTTTTATTTATTTTAATCACCAGCTTGTCTTCGATATTCTTAAAAATTATAATAAAATGCTCTTTTTTAAATTAAGATAACTTTTAATATATTTGTTAACCATCTTTTAAATTTTTAAAATTTTTGAAGATTGCTTTTAAATAAATGCAAATTCTTGAATAAACATGGACTTATGAGGAACTCTAGGACCTACTTTTTTTTTATAAAAGAGTGGAAATTAAAATTAAGATTAGAAAAGTAAAATAAACTTTTATATACAAAAAATGCTGACCAAGTTTTTGGACCTTTCGCAATACCCTGAGATCTATCAGAAGTCGGGCTAGTCTCCGCTAAAGTCTTTGTAAGAGTCGCCAGCGGCGTCGGCGCACCACCACCAACAAAACCAACAAAACCAACAAAAATAAGAAAAATAACAACAAAAACAGAATCGAGGACGGCGAGCTGCAACAATGGCCATTGAGCTGCTGCCGCTGCTGCAGTCTGGCCAAAAAAACAAAGGCCAAATAACAACAATGCAAAAAAGAAGCAAGAGAAGGAAAAAAGCGGAGAGAAATATGTATATCAGATTTAAAATAAATGTAACTGCGCGGCTCATTATGCCGCGCTTACACAGAGTCGTAGGGGACAAAGGGGGCGCAGTGGAGGGGAATGCAACCCCCCAGCAAATGGAGCGAAGGCTGCGCATGCTCAGCAGTTTGGCTGCACTTAATGGCCTGGGCAATCAACTTGGATGTGGATGTGGATGTGAATGTGGCTGTGGACGTGGTCGTGGAAGCGGATGGAGCCTTTTGGCTGTTTGGCTGCTTCTCTCCGACTTTTGAGGCTCGGTGGGTCCAACATGTTGGCTAGTTAGGCGGCAGGTAAATACACAGTGAACCCTCCAAATGCAACTAAACCTTATAGATAATTATGACCCTTTGTAGCGAGTTAATATGAATAATTGTATTTATAATGGTTTGTATTTTGCGGCCTCAATATTTAGGCTTATATGTCTGGCAAACATTATTTATTTTGGTTTATACAAAAGGGTATATAATAAAAAGATGCGTAACACTCACACACTTAAATTGCCATTTGTATTATAGTTTTATTGCTCTTACTAAGTGCTTCATAATTTCCAAAGCAATTATGTCTTTAAGGCAGTGTATCATTGAACGAAGAAATTATAATTAAGAAATTGTAATTATTAAATCAAGAATATATATAATTTCCAAAGTAATTATATCTTTAAGGCAGGGTATCTTTGAACGAAGAAATTATAATTAAGAAATTTTATTTATTAAATCAAGAATATCTAAAGAGAAAGGAAAGCAGTAATAGCTTCAAATAATATTGATATAGTAATATAACATGAAAACATTCGTAATATATAAAGCGAATGTATTAGCTAAGCCACAAAATCCAAAACTTACCGAAATGTACGATTGTTATTAACTATTTTTCACTTCCAAGGTTTTACTGTACTTCTAGTTGAGGATCCACAACGCATTTTGCGCATTTAAATAAACATTTCTCAGTCGAACGGAGGCACCGATGTCGGGGGATCGAGGATGTGGCATTGTTTGCTGGAAAAGCTGCAAATAGAAGAAAGATCCACGGTCGCAGACAGCCAACTTGCAGTTGGTGCAACAAGAGGGAGTGCGGGGGCATTCGATAAGAGGAGCTGGAGCCGGAGATTCGAGTACTTTCACTCCATAGAACAAAGCTAATGTGTTGTCTTTCAGCACGTGCATGCTAACCTGCCACAGCCCCGTCCCTCTCATATTTGCATGATCATTTCATATTTCCCCCCATCAGCCATCGGCTTCCCTCTTTCTAGAAAAAGAGGTAGAACAGAGCAAACAACTTAATCGATTTGCGTTCATTTGCAATTTGTAATCGAAATGCATTGCCCCACCGCCGCCACCATCTACTCCGCATTGCATTCGCGCAACGTGTGCTGCACACATGCCGCAATTTGTTGCAACGATTAGTGGAAAAAATTGCATTTCCATGGCTTATTAATTACCCACGATAGCAGCCACCAAGTGCAGTATTTTTGCAACGAATTTTGTTCTTTTTTTTGCGTCTCCAACATGATTCCACGTACTCGGGGAACGTTCTTTGCATTCACCGCTGCCTGCGGAACAATTTTTTCAGTCATTTTGTTTGTTAATTATATTGAAAAGCTTATTTATGGAAAACCACGTTTGGACTGTCACCCTTGGGGAGCTGATCATATTTTAAATAATGAACTTGCTTCCTGTAAAGGAAAAGGAGCTATAACTCTAGAAGAATATAAATTCGGTTGGGTAATGAGTTGGCTTGGGAGAAATAGTCAAGTAACAAAAGACGTCGCCCTCAAAAAAGACATTTATCTATCAATACGTACTTAAAGGCGGAACGATGAAGAAAACTTCTAGTCTCGGATCCATCACGAAAAATGCAGAAGCGGAGGTCAATGATTTGAGGAAGCTCCACACCCAGCAAAGGAGCCTTAGCTCAACAAGGACAGTCTCTGTGGTCAGGAGTCGGTACGAGCTAAACAGATCCTATGGATTCTTCAAGACTTTCAGATCAAGCGTATTTTATCCAAAGACGCCCGAGACAAATCTGGAACAGAAAATGATTTCATTCAACAAGGAAGTCCCGGAACCCGTCACTGAGCCCGCTCTAACCTTTGAGATGCGACGCAAATTGTTCGACAAGGCAGAGTTCACCATCTGCAAGGGAATCAAACTAAGTACTTCCCTTTGCTCCATACCTAGCGACCAGCAGGAGAATCTCCGGCAGGACTTATTAAAAATGCTCAGGGAGCGCCAAAGCTCCATTAGCAATAGTCAACCTATTAGGTAACTTCTGTGAAACGTCTCTGTAATATCTGTAAACGATTATGATATTTCGCTCATTTCACCATTCGAGTATTTGCAAACCGATACTAGCAAACTAAGTACTTTTTAATTAAATTTAGACGTTGCCTAGAGATGGCCTTAAATAAAAGATATTAAATTAAAAATATTACTTTAAAATAGATTCGTTAACTTTTTGTACCACCAAGCAGGTGCTTTTTAGTGTTAAGCTTAGTATGCACCATAGCTTAAAGTATATGCGTACTAAGTTGGTTAAGATTAAAGTTTTTAGTTTAAGATGGCTTTCTATGTTTAAAGTTATTGGGTATATATCGTTATAATTTGCAAATAAAACTCCAAAGGCTTCATGCATTTCATACGATGTTTTACAGTGGCGCAACACTAAATGCAAATAGTTTCAAGTGTTTCTACCCGGTACGGTAGGGAAGGCAAATTAATTAGGATAAGTCTACTAGTCTATTAATGAAACTAGTATGGGATGGTAAGCATTGGTCTGCATCTCAGTTAAAACGGCGTTGGGGGAAAAGATTTTCAGAACTGATTCATATCATCTGAAGTGTATAAAGTAACATAAGGCACATCGAATTTCATCGACCACCGTATAAGAAATCCTAGCACATATCAGGCTTTATTCAAAATCAAGTTTAGAATCGAGGCGGACGCCAAAATCGTGATTTGGTTAGCAATTATGCAGCAAAATATGCAGCAATTTGCAAAAAATATGAAATAAGAAAACTGAGGCCAAATAAATCTGAAAAATAAAAAAATAATGGTTGCATCTCAAATTTGCTGAATAAAAACAAAAAGGTTCTGCAAATTTTTGTAGGTTATTATAAAAAATTAACGATCGATTCTATGGTAGTATTATTTCTATTTTTATAAATTCGATTCTGTGAAATAAAGTATTACAGTACTATTACAGTATTACAGTCGATTAAAGTCGCGATGTCTTTGGAGATGAAAATTATACATTTTAAAGCTCTTGAAACATTGTTAGAAGTATTACAAATTTGTTAAGACATATAAAATTAAGATCTTCAAGCGAAATCCGTCAAAATGAAGTTGATGGACCCTGAATTTAATCTAGATATTAAGAATGAAGCTGTTGTTTTTTGTTTTTAATGGGCGTAAATGATAAACATATTAACTAATCTATTGTAGATATATATTTTTTTCAGAAAGAAAGATAATTAAAGTTGATATGTAATGATTTTTGGTATCTATTTTTCCCAAAAATGCGCTTTTAAGTACTTTTAAACCGATGTTGTGTTTTACAGAATACAAAGTTAACACTAACTAATAATATTAATATAAATTTATATATATTATATTATACATTATATTATATATATTCGGTTAAATTATATATATCTTTAGTGAAGCTGTTTTTGTTTTATACTTGGTACGCAATCCCCCATACAAAACATTTCAAAATAAATAATTAAATCCTAAATTTATCTATTTTTTACGCAACTTTATTAATCCTCTCAAATTGTATAAGAAAAATTATTCATCTTCCCAGGGCCATTGTCCCTCTTTGGCAATAATCGAGCGTTTAGCAGTTTTAACGCCTTTTAAGCCGAAAGCGGCGATAAGCAAACAGCAGACACGCAATGGCAATGACCAAATCCCAGACACCAGAGTGTGTTGCATGTGGGGAATCCCCTTTAACTGTCACGCCATTTTACCGGGGGCTTAAAGGATGCTCTCTGGGTGTCAACAGTGCCAGGTCGTATCATTATCACGCACAAGGTGGCAGTTACGGCAGCAGAGACGAAGGTATACAGTGCAGATCGTATGAAGAGCAACTGAAGTGTCTGCTGTGTGTCATTAGGCGCACATACCGCACTGTCCTTGCCGCCCACTGCTTGTGTCCTCGCTTCAAGTGTCCGGTAATGAAGTCAACTGAGACAGAGTCTAAAACTGAGCCACCCTGAGCACCTGGACCGTTCTTTCTCACCTGACCGACCACCGCCCCCAGCCGTATCCCCCAACTCGGCCAATGACCGAAAAAAACGAAGCGGACTGTGTGTGTGTGGAACTTGTTTCACTTTCAATTCGTTCCTCTTGTTGCTGCCACGTGGGCCGGCTGCAACATGTTGCAAGCTCACGACGGCAATATGCCACATTCGGGCAACAGGTTTTGCAGCAACATAGGCAGCTGATGAATTAATTCTTGGGGTTTCTGTTGGTTTTTAATTAATTGGAGTTTCCTGAATAAATATAGAAGAATATCTACAAATTTTAATTTTAATATTTCAAAAACATTTTTTATATTTGATTTATATTTTTATTGGTATGTCCTTAATGTTTAAAAATATAGTTTATTAAATTTGTATCTTTGCTAATATGCTCGGATGTCACTTAATGATTCTCCAGAAAAGATTATTAACTTTGCACTTCGATTGGGCAGCATTATATTCAAATTTCAGCGGATCCAATTTGAAGTTGTCAGTTGTACTTTTCAAGCAGAATCATTCCCATTCCACACACAGAATCTCATTATGTTCAACCCAATTCCGTTCTCGAGAAGGCTTTGATTACTTTATTAAATGCGGACAAGATCTGATCCGAAAAGAATAATAATTATGGAAATTCCTTGGCGAAGTCTGTTGTTTTCCGTTTTCAGTTTACATTGACTTTATGTCGAGTCACTGGGAATGCCACCCACGGCTTAAGCACACAGTCGAATATGCGAGCGGGCGATCTCGCATGGATATTGTTTGCTATATGATCGAAAGCCAAACAACTCACGATATTCTAATTAAAACACATGCGGACCCGGCATGATGATGATGATGATGACGATGATCATATGTGTGTTGCCCTTTCCCTGGGCTGATGAAATTACATGGAAGTGTGATTCAGCACATTTTCGAGTGCCGTTCAAAGCTAATGTTGGATTGTTGATTTCTATGCCCCAAAGTTCGATCAAATGAATGGGTTTCGAACTTTATTTGAGTCGGTTGCTGGCCGCCCTGTCTCTTTGTGTCGCGATGACAATTTCCATTAGGAAGGCAGACAGGCAGATGGATTCCCTGAGGTACCTGATGTGACAGCAAATGTGGGTTCGGCGCATTCACATTGGAACAAGAGCAGCGCAGCCGCTGCCGCGCATGCTCCGATCGAGAACCAGAACGGGAATGCGACACTCCAGACATGCCCCTCACATGTGGCTCTAGCTCAGCCCAAATGGAAAACCTAAACTCGGGCGTAATAAACGAATATTGCTATAAATAGGTGAGTTAAGTGATGGGAGCGTGAGGAGACAAATCAATCACTTAATAGAAAAACAAATATTTAACAAATCGAAACTCAACTTTATATAAATCGTTAATGTCAGAGGATAACTTTAATAGGTTATTTTACAGTCCTTTTTGCATCACAGATCTCGCATTTACGCGATTAAATACTAGCATATCGCAGAATTAAAACTTGGGAATTACTAGTGCACTCTTCAAACCTTTGATCCCTCTTAATGTTGTTGTTTTATTTTAGGAAGTTTATTTAATAGATTTCTATTTTTTAAGCAGATATCTTGTTCAGCATTCTTCAGTAAATTTACAATAAATCTTGAAAAGAAACCATCGTAACGCCTCACGAAGCCATCTCTGGTCTGTCTTTAAACTTGAACCTTCGTGCGTGCCCCGTTGCACATGTGTGGTTGCATATTGAGCACACACTCTCCACAGGAAAAGTGTGGCGTGGCTAAATTGGACTTGGATCTACCTCTCCTCCGCCTCCGCCTGAAGGTTGCATATGCCGCTGGAGAAAGAGCAGAGAAATTAACACAACGCAAGCCATAACTCAAGGGCAATGAGCTGCATAATTGCGCTGAGTAATTCTCACTTTATTTCGAGGGCGATTTCTAATGGGAAACCCTCACAGGCCAGACAGGCGATCGGCATCCGTTTTAGATTAGGTAATACGTGTGTATATTTTCAAGTTCGCTGCGGATTATATCTTTCTCTGACGTCACTTACCAGCTGGCTTGTGAGGGAATCGATTGTGCAACGTATCTATTTATTTATTCGAAGTCTCTAATATATATTCGCGTGCTCAAATATGATAAGCGAACTTTTAACAAACTTGAAGAGTAATCTCCTTTATATTTTGAACACAATAATTTTTATTGTCTTGCAAGAAAGAAGGTCTTTATTGAAAGTAAAATTAAATGGGTGAACTTTGTATGCCTTATTATGTATATTGTATATCAAAATGTATATCAAAAGTATTTCCATATATTCCGTACCTTTTATTTTTTGATTATGCTTTCAAGGGAACACGTTTCCTGCTTCACATTTCAGTCGCGGCTTCAATTTAATCAAATTAATTCAACACATATCCCTATCTAACGTTTTAATCATATTTTTCGCTGCCATTCAACTTCAATTCGCTTTGCACGTTGCCAAAAAAGGAAATGAAAAATGCCCAAACTATTATACCCAGTAAGGAGCAGATGAAAAAATGAATGTGAACACAGATAAATATACAGGAAACTTTTATACTCATTTCGGTATTATATGTTTTTATATTTTTTCCATTGGTCCTTTTTACGTTCGTTTACGTTTATTATCGCATATCAAATAAATGCGGGATTATGTGAATATTTCGCTTAATGAGAATTTCTCGGACCACACGGCAGCACACACACACACACTGAACCCAAAACCCAAAGAAATAAAATAAAATAAAACAACAATAATATATATCAGACCTGACATTGACCGGAGACAGAGTTGGGGAAGTAAAGAGAAGCGAACCTGTAAAGTCGTGGCTTTGTCTTCGCCGGCGCTCTCTGTGGGCATTAAGAGATGCCTATCGGTGACACCTGAAAGAGAAGAAGGTGAAATGCGATCCGATACGATCCATGGCAAAAAAAAAAGAAAGAAAAAAGAATAAAATAAAGTAAAACAACTGAAATTATTACTCCCGAAGGCAGTAGCCGGGGCACAATTTCTTCATCTTCGGCCTCGGATGGTATTGAATTTCTGTCGCTGTCTCTGTTTCGGCTGCTGCCTGATATTTACCTGTGTTTTCGGCTCTACCTTACTTTATTTGTCGTCGCTTCGACATTTATCTTTTCCTTTATTGGGCTTAGGGTTTTGTTTTTTCTTCAGCCGTCGGTGTGTCGTCGGCATATCTCT
Organism: Drosophila kanapiae; assembly: GCA_008042475.1. Lineage (NCBI taxonomy): Eukaryota > Metazoa > Arthropoda > Insecta > Diptera > Drosophilidae > Drosophila > Drosophila kanapiae. The sequence continues at coordinate 11,405 of VNJM01001375.1, forward strand.
ATCTCTCTATCTGGCTTATTTTGTTAACTTCCTTTTTCCGTTGCTGTCTCGCTTTACGCTCTATATAGATGGCATTGTGCCGATATGCCAGTGTAATTTATGCTCGCTCCTATTTAAATAAATTGAAATAAAATATTCCCAAGCGAGTGGTTTTTCGTTGTGAAAGTTTGACATTGAGACGAGAGCTCACTAATTGCTCGGCAACAGACAGGTCTCCCTCCATTATCCATTCCCCATATCCCATATCCCATATCCATTGCGATTTCTTCATCTTCGACACGTTGCAGCCAGACAAAAGTTGTCAAATTAGCGCAATCATATGAAGGGTGCATGCAACAAAGTATGCAACATGCAACAACTCAACCACAGCCGAACGTGATGCGGTTTCTATTTCCTTCACTTATTTTTCCGAACTTTCCGTGAGAAGGCGCTCAAGGTTTTTAATTTTAACGTGTTGGGGAAGTTTGGCACATTGAAAATAGAAAAATAGAAGCTTCTACGGAAATAACCTCTTAATAAAAAGACTTTAAATGGATATGACACTGCACTATGGGGGATTTGACTGATTTGTTGGAATATTTTTTAAAAGAATGAAAATTTAATGTACAAAGAATCCTTCAAGTTGTTGTGTTGCATACCGCAAATAATAATTGAACAGTCTATGATTAAAATAGAAACTGTTCAAGTCACCTGTTGCAAGCGCATACAGCTTGTTTGCATTAAGTTTCATTTTGGAGCTCACATTTAAATCAATAGATCTACAACAAAATAAAATATAAATTGAATATAAATTCTTCAGGTATTTACTTTGTGTTAATATTAAAATGTTGCTTGATATATCCGTTTATATCTAACAATTTGTAAAAGTAGCAGGTGATGTTTACGTATGGGTTCCTGGAAAAAATGGCATTTTTTTAAATAAATAGAAATAAAGCTTTAATTTTGTTAAGTGAGTGCCTATATACATGCTGTAGAGTGGTTAATTGCGAATTCAGTAAATCTTGAGCACGTTGAGTTCTTCCTACCACTTTTCGCTTAATTTCGATTTTAAGAGCATTCCATTTATATGGAAACGATTTATTGCATCCCAGATGAGAAGCAAATTTTTTGTTTAATTGTTTCTATGAATAGTATAGGAAGTAATGATCCGATTTTGACGATCCAATATCAGAATATATTTCTTACTACTATGTATCAGAAGTTTATACGTTACTGTGTTTAAAGAACATGTATTTTATCTTAAAATGTTTATATATCTTTCCAATGAAAGCTATAAGATATAGTTATTAGATCCAAATAATTTCCATTCAAAATCTGCCTTGAGAGAGCTTAGTTTATTACAAAAAACCATGCCTTTTCCAAAATCAAATCCTTGGAAAAATCAATGTTAAAGTATTGAAAGAAGGTTATACCTCATGTAACTCAAAAACTTTAATAGTTTAGATAACTTTAATTTACATTCTAAATTACTTTTCCGCATTAATCTCGACGAGAGACCTTGTAACAGTTTTGCTAGCCTATACCATTCCTTCCCTTGCTTTAATAACCGTGGGAGACTGAATTAGCGCCATAATCAATCTATATTACAAATATCCGAAAAACACGAATGGATTTCGTAAACCTCAAATGCTAAATACTTCCGCCTTCGGTTTAACCAACTTACAGACGATGATTGATGACACTGGTCGAGGGGCAAGAGTTTGCACAGATTCTGTTCAAGATCCCCCCGCAGGGTTATGTGTGTACTCCTCCATATTATGCTACCAGGCTAAACATGTAATCCGCTGAGCCGGGCAATAAGCCCGTAACTGTCAACCAGTCGCTCGCAATGATGCAGCATATATCGTATGTGTGAGCCAATGTACAGTGCGTTTCGTTGTTGCCAAAGTCTAAGCTAATGGTGTGGGAACAAAAGCGAATTCGATTTTAGACTGCGATTTAGGACTGCTTTTCTAAAGATGTTTTGAAATTCTTTATAAAGGTGTCTATAAGTATGATATGAAGAGTAAAATGTAAGAGGTATTTCTTTTATAGAGAACACTTCTATTACAGCAGCATCCCTGATTATGAGTAAATAAAAAACGCTCTCAAGAACTATTAAAACATAAACACAACTTTTAAAGAAACGGACTTTGCAAGTACGACTGGAACAAGCATCGAAAGGATCGAATTGCGTCTGTGGACATTAATTAAAATTTACTTCGCCTGAGCGACGAACAGTCTGCGTTTTACAACGATTCCAGTAAACAATAAAGAGAAAAAACAATATACGAGTAATGAAAACTGGTTATTTAATGTTGCCGGTTGCCAAGGCTGGCCCCGAGTGGCCGATATTGACTTAGCTTACCTCTAAGGGCTTCAGTCGCGACTTTGGCTTCGCAGATTTATTTTTGTTTCCGAACCTAAGCCGATTACACGGAAAATCTTTGCGTGTTTCATTTTTGGTTTGTTTAACGTTGAGATTAACATGGCATCTGATTTGTCATAGGGGTTGGCATTGCTTCAACATTTAATTACATTCGGGGAGTGAGTGGGTGGACTTTTCGATGCCTTATTGCTCGGGGACGTAGCCTTCATCTTTGATGTCTTCGGTTATTTGATGCCAATTAACTGATGAAAGCTTAGCCCGAAGATCCCATCGGTCAGAACGAGGAGGATTGCATCGGCAACTGTCCCCGTTCCAGAGAAGTAATTCCCTTGATTAAAAGGTGGTCTCTAACCAAATTAATCTGTTTTGGGAATTGATTTCCAGAATGCATTTGAGTTGGGCTTATTGATAATTTAATCAAGGATACAACATATCTTTTTATTTAATTTAAATCGTAAGCTTTTCGAATTGTGGGATACTGATAACAGCATGATTACTTTTCAATACTGACAATAGTGTCATTGAAGATAGTTTGTAATGTTGTTGTCTTAGGAACCTTTTAAGAACCTTTAAGGAACCTTAACTTTGAACTAAGGAATGACCTCTAAGAAAGTGAAAAAGTCGGCCAAAATATATCTGAAACCGTAAATATATTTGGATTCACTTTAGAAAAAGGATATCTTGCATAAACTACTATTTGGTTAAATAGTTATGGATTAATTGGATCCATATTATTTTACCTTCTATTTAACGATAGGTTTAATCACTTTGAAATTTACAAAACGTAACTGTATAATTTATTTCCTAATTTTTGTAAAACAATTCCGAACATGCAGAATAACCTTCTGGCATTTTCCGTAAATGGTCGGTTATTTGATGCCAATTAACTAATGAAGCTGCACTATTTTAGAGTTGGAGTTGAGCGCCGCAGACACCGCGTTCCTAGTTGGCTATTGTTATCATTTTCCACAACGACAGTTGGTATTGTTCCGATATCGGGGGATAGGTTCGGATATGCATAGAGCTCGGAGGGAAATGGACAAAAGGCGAGCTCTAGCAGACGGCCATCAATCAGAGGGAGAGCAGGGGCCGCGATGAAGGTGCGGGAATGAAAACCTTTGCCAGGCCAAACCGAAAATGATTTACATGTGCGAGCGCGTGTCTTTTGTTTAATTGTTCCCTGCCCACACATCATTACAACACACACACATCCCGGTGTATCGGTTTACTTTTCAAAGATAATTGATTAATGTCCGTTCGCCTTTGGCTGGGTAAACGGTTTTCGGGCTTCGGTTTTAATTATACGTTAGCAGCTATCGACAGTGGCCCATAAATCATAATCCATCAAAGATTTTGCTCAGCTCAAGCTCAAAAATTCAAATCGCGATCGAAACTAAGCCTCCTCCACAAATCAGGAACGGAAGTAAATACTTTGGGAAAAAAAAAAAAATAAGAAATGTTTGCTGTTGCTGAAAAGGTTTCCTCATAAATTTCCAAGTGCTGGGCTTAACAGTTCTACCCCACTGAAATACAGAGAAAAAAATCGAAATGCACACACACTCCCTGACAAGGGGCCGGAAAAGGAGGCGGGGTGTGGGCGTGGTCGGCGGACCGCCCGCTATTCGGTTGACTCAAAAATCGTAGCCCTCGGTTGCTGTTTACCGTTGATTACAATTACTTCAGAGCCGAAGAGAGCCGTTGGGGGTGTGCAATTGCAATGTTTAACCCATAGGCTGTGCGGAAAGGAAGAATTTTTGGTTATTTACTTAGTTAAAAAATAATTTAATTCTTTTCACTGTCCTATCATGCATTGATTTGTTAGTCTTGCATTAATGTGACTAACACCAAAGGGCCTTGCCGATACCTGGCAGAGAAGATCTAGAGCCTTAAAATTTTCAAAGATTTTTGTGGTATCAATTTCAGTGTATATAAAGAGTTTTAATAACTTCCGTATCACACCGAATATTTTAAGATTATTGACGGAAGATCTCAGAATAAAAACCAAGATATTTATTTTTTTTCTACTTTATACCAGTGGTTCTATGCTGGCGCTCTGCCAACACACGCTTTTAGCAAATTAAAGCACAGCATTAGTGATGTCCCATTGTCATGTCGTAGCTTCATCTAGCCGTTTTTTAGAGTTTAAGAATTATGTTTGTAGTCATAGCTTTATGTCCAGCCATTTTACCGAAACCTGTTGCAACTTAACAATTATAATTTATAATACAATTTTTTTTTATTAAAACTAAGAAAATATATATCTTAAAAAGGCAAAACTACTAAATTTTAAATAAACTTATTTTAAGAAACTTAGTAATTATATATTTCTATTCATTTATGTAAAGATATGTGCAATTTTTAAAAATATTATTAAACTTCTGAAGAATTTAGCTAATAATTTCAGCCCATGGTTCAACCTTAGGGTTAACGCTCATAAGGCTCCTGCAATTGTATCTGTGAGCGCGATTCAGTGAATCTGCGTATGTGTGTGTGTGAGACCTAACATTCACGCACTCAGCGAATTGAACTGTGTTTACAATTTTTCTATTGATGTTGCTGCCTTTACTGGCGTTGTTTTACGACTACAGCAAAAAGGCCGAACCGTTAATTCGATTCAATTTTGGAAAATGTTTGGATAGCCAACAACAATGGGGAACGAATGCTAGCAGCATGCAGCTGGGAAATGCAAAACGAGATTGAAGCGGGGAGGAGCTCATTTGTCAGACTCAGACTCAGAGCGAGACTCTTCGGAGGCATTTGTCTTATTTTGCGAGTGATCCGCGCAACAGCAACATGTACTGTACGTGGCACTGGCATCAACAACAAGCAGCGGCAACAACGTCAGCAAATCGCATTAAGGACTCTTAATGAAAGTTGCCGCATCCTTGCGATGGCAGACACATCGTTTGTACGATGATTGATTTCACGCCAAAACGATTTCAATCAGCATTTCCGTTCCAACTTTTTCCTTCGCTTCATTCCATCCTCCCTCGAACAACTTATTGCATTATGTGAATGGGGGTTACGTTCAACGTAAAGGGATTGGATTGGGTTCTATATTCGACGACGGGATGACATGAGTGCGTCTTGAATAAGTTCAGGCAATCAGTTCCGTTGCTTCAAACTGGGTCAGGATTAGTGTTGACTTTATAGGGGTTACGTTTGCGGTGGAAATGAAAGTGCGAAATTATGATGGTCGATTATTGAGGCATATATTTACCATTCTTGAAGCTATGTACAAGTACAAACAAAAAACAATTTCCATTGCAATTTTAGACAGTTTAAAACTTAGTGCCCATCTTTGAATAATTCCTTTTTGCTTTTGCTCCTATTGGCTGCAAAAGATATTTATTTTAGTAGTACAGATTATATATACTTTATAATAATCTATTCAATAGAAAACAGAGATGGCACATACGTTTTTTTTATGTTTGACACAGTTTTTAACTTTAATCAAAAATCAATTAAATTAAAACATAAATGACTTAGATGTTAATTATGATTCCCTTAAAATTCAAATATAATTAAAATCGATGTACTTTTCATGATAATTATAATTAATTATTCGAACACGATAAACTTCCTTTAATCAATTCTCATAATAATAAGTGCAAATTGTTGCCGGGCTTTCAGAAATGTAAAATTAATTTTTATGATCCGAGGAATGAATTGACATTTGATTGTAGTGATCGTTCGCCAGCACTCTTATCCCAAATTCACTCAACTTCAGTTTTTCCCACTTGATTTAAGTTCGATGCGGGTCAGAATTTTCCCTTCGAATTCCTTGCTGTCACATGCTCACTCCGCATTAACCCCATATATTAACCCTCAATCTCGCTTACATGTCTAGACATGGACTGAAGCTCCATACTTCAGACCCCCATGGAAAAAAGTGAAAGCTGTCCTTAGCCGCCAGCCAACAACAAATTTATTACCTATTTAGCCTTAAATGGTCCTGGAAATATTTTCATCCTGGATAAATGCCGATGTCCTTGTCTAGCACTCTGTGTGTGGTTGTGTGAGCACGGCGACAGTTTAATTTGTGATTAATTGACGCTAAAAGGGTTCAGCAATCATGCAGCCACTCCAGCCATCCCACTTCACTTTCACTCTCAGCTTAACTCAATTTGTTTGGAACATTTCAGGGAACGGAAATGATTTCATAACTTGGCGGATGTTTAATATAAAATTCAATTCATTTAAATTTGAAGATTCCCAAGGAAATTTAAATTGAGTTGCCAACGAAAAATGTGTAGACGAGTTGGATTAACATTTAGCGTTTAACACTTTGTGGGGAATTTATATCCGTCAGATGCGGCAAACGTGACACCTCAACTGCCAAAGCTTCCGTTTCATGTCTTGCCTTGTTTTTCTTTTCATTGTTTTTGGTTTTTTTTTTTTACGTTTTTTGGTAGGACAACAAAGGTTATTAACAGTCCGGAGACGTGCAACTTCCAGCAAACAAAGTAAATGGAGAAATAAAAGTGAGGAAGGAGAAAATCTCCCACGCCGCCGGCAACTAAAAGTCGAGTGTTCTCTATTCCGCACTGACCGCTTGATTAACATTTTCTTAACATGTTCCGCAGAGAAAAGGACAGATGCAGAACCTCAAAAAAAAGGAGAAAGAGGAAGGGACTCCGGTATTAATATGCCCGCCGTGGCCGTGGGCAATATGTCAAACATGAATTCCTAAGCGGAACACGTACGCTTCCAACACTCGAAATTCGTAGAATGCGTTTTTTGTTTGTTTTTTCTTTCTTTTTTTTTGGAGGATCCATTTTCACCCAAAGGACACAAGTTTTGGGGCGTAGGAAGTAAAGTTTTAATGCTTTTAGTATTTGCTTATAAGAGGTGAAGAGTTAATGCGATAGCGGGCTGCAAATGTATTCCCCAAGTCCCCCAAGTTTTCCACCTATCGCCCATCCGCCCACGAAAATCACTTTCACAAAGTGCAGGGAATCCTTTTGCATGCAACGTATATACCTTGGAGATTAACTGGGGTAGTAGGAGGTTCCGTAGGGCTAGATAGCCTGGGGACAGGACTAACAAATTTTCAGCAAATTCCATGTACAAAGAACCTGGCCCTATGCTTCTATTTTAGCTATTCTAATTGAATTGAATGCGAAAATTTCAAGCGCCAGATGAAAGTGTTTCAATCTCTTTGCCAATGTTCATTTTTGGTTACAGACAAAATAAGTCTAAAATATGTTTAAAAAAAATTCTGAAAATTCCAAAATATTTTATTGTTCCAAAAAAAAAAAGTAAGAGGTGCTTTAATAAAATCTTTAATATATATTGGGATATTAAATATTTCATTACGTGTATTGGTTTTCTTCTTTGCAACTATTGCCGAATATTTTAAATAATAATATTGTTAAATTTAAAATAATATAATCCATAAAAATTATAAGAGATATTCTTCAAAATGATGTTGTATTTCTTGGTGTAATATTTCTGTCAGTGCAGCCCAGCGTAAGCTCAGTCCATAAACGATTCATAAGCGAGTACATTTCATCAGTTTCCAAATACACTCGCCGCTCCTTTTCGACTGCATCCTTTTGTGGAAGCAAATCTGATTCAGCCTGGGCCTGTGTCCTGTCCTCTGTGTCTGGCTTGGAGTCGCCTCTCCTTTCGCCATTCGCATGTAGTCATGTGCACATATCAGTTGTCTGGCAGCCGTCTGCGGCCTTGAGTCTGCATATTACACAAAACCAAAAACTGAAAGCCGCAACTTAATCGCCCTTCCCGGGGGAGTAGAGAACGGGGTGAGCCGGGTATTAACAAGTCCAGAGAGCAACAAAAACATTTCATTTTATCATTTAATTTGCCATGTCCTGAAGGTAAACGGAAATAAAAACAAGCAGACGGTCTGGGAGGTTCATACGCAAGACTTTTAATAAAGTTAAAAAGCAGTAAACTTTATTATCGCTTAAGATTCAAATTTAATTTTATTTTGACAAAGTTGAATAATAAAATCTACTGCTCATCATGAGTTGGTTAATAAGAAAAAATATATATTTATATTCAGCTAAATAGAAATTCGGCTTGCTATTAAAAATGCCCTACGTCCTGACACGCCTTGTAACCTTCTATATTAATAATACCTACAATTCAGTTCTGAGCATTAAAGCCATTCATGAATCACTCCCTAAAAAGCCAGAGTATGTTAATCTGAAACCGTTCCAATTAGAAACGTTTTACGAGACAAATAAACGGGCTGAGGCCACCCTGAGCTGAATGTAAAATTGTGGTCACCACCAAGTAAAAGAGCCGACAACTGGCATGGCTAATGCTCTCCGTGGAGTTCATTTATTTATTTATAACGTTTTTTGATCGGGTGCAGGAGCGTAACCTTTGAATATACCCTCGAAAAAAGCGGGCACATAATAGACCGATTTTTTCTGGAGTGGTTAGGTTTTAGAGTAGGCAAATTGCCAAGTCGAAAAAGTAGCTACAAAATCGAACACCTTAAGGAAACTGGTTTTAAAATAAATAAAAAACTAAGCGGGTATTATTAAAAGATAGTTAAGAACAAAATTTGTGTAGGATTATTAAAGTAAATTCATTTGATCTTTGGTTACACGAAACTATAATTAATATCACATTTTTTTTTTAGATTAATACCATTAATAACCACAGAAAAAACTTGTACTAAAATCTTTAAAATACCTACCTTTTAATATATATCCCTTTATATTTTTGTAATTAAAAATCTCCCTAATGAGGCTATAAAATAGCTGAAAGGACAACACTTATGGTGTTAGAATGGTTTGGGTTCCGCTTTCCGAGGAACCGATGCCATCGAGTCACTTGGCAGCCTTCTCGCTTTGTTGCGGCTCCCCTCGGCTTTTTCTCCTTTTTTTCCTGTGGGGCACGCGCACGCTCTGGCACTTCCTTGCGCCTTTTTGGCCACAGAAGTGGAACAAATGGTCGCAGGACGAGAAAATGCCTCGCACAGCTGCCCCTGCCTGCTTTGCATAACTTTGCCACTCCAAATCGCCCTGTTCCCACCGAACAACGTCGGCGGCATTTTCAATTTCATGGTTAATTGTTTTGCACGCGGCATTTGGTCCGAGTTCAACATCGGCATCAGCATCGTCTGCGTCCGCGTCTGCGTCTGCGTCGCTCGATGGCACATTAAGTTTCATAATTAGCACACCGAAATGATTGGAAACTTTTTGCGTGGCGAAAAAATAAAGGAGATTTTTCGTATGGCGAAAAATTGTCTCTGCTGGGCGCAAATAAGCAACATATGGATGAGATCGTATTGAAGAAGCATTGCCAGTACACTGAGGAAAAGGCCCAGTAACTTTGAATATGTTACAAGATAATAAGTTCATTATATTAATTTATATTTGATGTATTACTATTAGTTAAGAAGGCTTACTCCATATTAACATATGGCCTTTAACTAAAAAAAAACTATCCAACGGCGGTATAAACTAAGGATGTATATCGAGCAACATTTTCCGATCTGATATAACGACAAAAATATCACTCTCTATCGAAAATATTCTACGGTTTGATTTATCAACATTTTCGCCATTAAACTAAAAGTGATAACAATATATCGAAATATGAAAATGATCGCGCGTAAAATATAGATACAGTAGAAAATATATATATATTTAGCTGCTATGGCTCTTAGCTCTTAGTTAGCTCTTAGTTAAGAACTATTTGTTAGCTTTAGATAAATAAATAAATAAAATAAAAATCTACTTTTTTTAAACATTTCTATAATACAAGGATTGTAGTATAATAATTCAAAATTTATTTATTTTTATTTATGGTTCTTCATTTCTTTTGTGGTAACCGGTAACTTATTCCTCTATTACCTTTTATTTTTAATAAATATATTTTTCGCGTATTCGATACAGTTTTGAATTATATATAAATATCTAGTATCCCCATCAGATACATGTACTGCATTCACATATCGAATAAAGGTTTTCTTAATGGCCAAAGTATTCCTGGAAATGGAACTGCATTTTTGGGGCGCATAAATTTGACGGCAGTGTAGGCGAGTGGCAAGTGCATTCCACACCATACGAATCCATTCCATTTCGCAGACAAGAGCCGCCAGTTGTTTCACTTACTCAACAATTTTACATTGCCCCGGCAGCTGCAGACCGAAGGAGCACTTTTATCTTTGACATTTACTAATGACAAATTTATTCACGCTGTCATTTGGTCGCCTGTTCCTGCAGCTCACTGTCACGTACTGTGCTCCTCCCGTCGAGGAGTTCTTCCATTTTTTCCTTGTTCCGAGGCCTCTCCTTTGTGCTCCTTTGTGTGGTGCGAGGAAAACTGGAGCAGGACTTGTCACAAAAGCCGCGACTCAAGATTTGTTTGCACTACTTTAATTAGGAGTCGGCCTCGTTCTTCTCATTTAACATTTGCCATTGAAGTGGAGCTCTTTGATCTCTTCGAGCTATGGATTGATTGATTGATCGACTGATGGATGGGCCGGACTGCTTGGAACAGTAGCCGAGTCTCTAAGTGATTAATCAAGTCATGAGCATATAAATAAATGACATTAATGACTGAAGAAGATGTGAAAGACATAAGAGAAGAGAAATCATTTTTGGTAATTGAATTCAATGGATTCGGAAATACAGTCCAAGTTTTACATAAATAAAAGAATAAATATGAAATAAATCAAAAAATACCAAATAACATCCTGTTTACTAATTAATGTTAAAATCGTTAGATGCGAATTTAAATCAAATTAAATAGTCCAAACCTGCGAAATTGAGCCATGGGTGGTTCATTGAACAATAAGAATCTCAACAATTCGAATTTCTTTGAATTCACAATCGTTTTAAGCTAAATGAGATTTTTTCAAAGCAGATTGCCGGATATGCGCCCTTCTCAACTCTTTAATAGATCAACTCCCTGGAGGTTCTCGAAACGACGTTGATTGGTTTGGAATCCATAGAGTGGCCCAATTATTTGCGTAGGCTTCTCGGCAGACAGCAGGGAAAATCTAAAGACTCACTCTCTCTCTCCCTGGGAAGACAAAAGCCAAATTGAGGCGCCTGTTTTTTAAGGCCTTCTGATGTGGCATTGTTATTGGAATAGCGACGTTCCCCCAACTCCACAAGCCATCCTTCAAAATGAAATTGCGCGGAAGCAATGGCTGGCAGTTTATTGGCTTCATTGTGGAACCCTTTTATCCGGTACATATATTTATATATCATTTTTTCCCTGATTAGCATGGGGCGTGTTCGAAAAGCAGCCATTCGAGCGGCAATAATTCGCTTCGCTTTGCATTGTTTAAATTTTACAAATTTATTGCACACCCAAACATATATATATATATATGTTTATTCACAAGCCAAATCGTTGCCATTTCGTGTCTGGCGAACATTAAAGCGCAAAACGAAATGAATTGCAAATTGGTCGAGTTCCAGTGACTTTGCAGGCAGATCTGAAGAACAGACCATCCGGATTCCGGACCAGACCCATCAAGATCGTTTCGGTTTCGTTGGCCGCCGTCGCCGACGACAACGCAGTTTTTCGAGAGTGCGAGAAGTTTAATGATCGCCAAGAGTTGATGATTTTCCAGAAAAGATAAATGACAACGACCACCAAAATTGCCCAGGGGGCTATATGCATATATGCATAATGAAAACAAACACAAGTTTATTAAAAATCCTGTTGAGAGCAGTCGAGAATGAAATGCTTCAGCTTAACAAAAAATTGCAATTCTGTAAAAAGTTAATTAATATGTATATTTTAAACAGTGACAGCCAAAGATTATACATATGAGTCTTAGAATATTTAATTAATCCATACATACTAATTATGAAATAGTATTTTTATAAGATCAAGCTAATCCTTTTTTTGACCAAAAATTCTTCAAAGTATACAAAAACTCGGAAATAAAGCAAAAGTTGCGCCCTAGCTTAAATTTGTTCAAAACGTCTACTGAAAAAAGTTTTATTTTTTAATTGTTTCTTTAGCCGTTTCTCAGGTATATATGTATTTCTTAAATTATATTTTTACGAAACGTCCTAAATATCATGATTATTTACCTTACCTTATGACGACACAAGAGCCAGTATTTCAGAACGTTTTGTCTCTTTCTAATACTGATAGGTTTTACCAAAAAGTTTGGTTCAGTAATACCACGCCCCATTTTAAATTGAAGTATTATCTAACTACCGATCTATTGTGGAAATATTCCAACTTAATATCAGTGAAACAGCGGCAGACCTTTTAGTTTTACATATATTAATAGAAAATAATGGAAATCGATTTTAAGTTTTAAGTATAATTTAAACTTACAACTTTTTAAGTTTGAATATATATGAATATAATAAGCCTTATGGGAGATCTATCTCTCTCACCACATTCCTAAATGCTCCAACACCATCGAACAATCTTTCCTGAAGCTCGTACCCTTAACCCCTTAGCATGAATGAACACCATTCTTAGGGGAATTTCAAAAGGAAGTCTCATATCCTTATCTCCCCCAGCAACACGAACCAATTAAATATGTATGAGCCCAATTTGCAAAGACCTGGGCTTGCTTGTCTTGCTCTTGTCCTGGTCTTGGTCCGTGTCCTTGGCCTAGGCCTAAACGTCTTGTGAGATATTTTTTAATCAAGCCCAAGACAACGGCGGAGCGAACACCTTTCGGTTTCATTGCGCTTTTATATCGCCAACATAACGAGCAGATTGTTCCCGGCACGTTTCATCATTAGTCGGTGCAAATATTTGCATAATGTCCGGGCAATATTTGCCATTAGGAGCATTAAGAGCAGCCGCCGAAGAGCCGCAGAGTCGGCAATAAGAAAAGAAAGAAATATCTCCAGGAGCTTAGAGCTCAGAGCCTGACAAACTGCCGTCCATTGAGGTAGCTAATCGCAGCTGCTGGCCTGACCATAAACAGCATTAGAACCGCACTCAGATCCCTTCCCCTTCCTCCCCTGTAAAATCCAACACCCCGCAGAACGCTATGCTAATCATAGTAATTCGAGTCGAGAAATGTGTGACAGTTGTTTGGGCTAATCCCCGCACAAATGTCACGAATTGGTCCCTGCCCGCGATCTCGTTTGTCTTTCTGCCCGGAACGCGGGGCAAAAAGGTGTCAGCAAGCCAAATGTAATAATTTTAATGATTTTTCATAAGTTTCAAAACCCGGGGAAGGCAGGGGAAACACACACACGCGACAATCCAGCAACTGGCTCAGCAGGAGAGCGTGGGTTTGAAAACGAACGAGGTTCGAATGCGGGATATCCTAGGACCCAGGTTATTAAATGGTACGTGGGCTACCATTAGTATTAGTATTAAAATTATTATAGAAAGACCAAATTGCAATTCAAACTTGAGTTTATATAAACTGTACGGTCTAAATCATATGTAGTTATAAAATTAAAATTTAAAGGTATATTGTACCTACAAGATTTAAATACATATTTATCTTAAATTTATATATTGGTTATAAAAGCAGCAGGTGGTTTGTATAATACCTTTCGCTCTCTCACGAAAGCCTTACAGCAAACTGATCTACCGATTGAAGTTATTACATCTCAAAGAATCAAAACATAGGAATTTTAGTTCACTATTTAAAACCACATTTGTAAATTTATAAAAATAAATCGATATTCACTAAGTTAAGTAAAGATAGGATTAACTTTTGCATTCATTTTTTAATACTATTGTTAATAAAATCAACAGTCGACGTACTAAATTGGGAACCCCATCTTCGTCTGCCATCTTATACCAGCAGGTTACGGCTCTTGGACATGCCAACACTGCAAGACCGACGAAAATGTAATAGTGTCATATTTATGTATAAATTAATTAATGGCCTAGTTGACTCTGCTTCACTGCTTGGAAATATTAAGTTCGCAGTTCCTCTGAGAAGTTCCAGACAGTTTCGACCTCTTTTCCTGGAAATATGCAGATCTAACTTTGATTCCCATGACCCCTTTCGCGTCATGTGTTCTCTTTATAATGAATTATATCATGTCCTATGTAATGAAAAATCAGTATCTGTTAATGTATCTAATATTAAGTTGCATTTATCCTCCCAGCTGTAAATCTTTTCCTTGACCCACCCGATGTGAGACGGAGCATATCGTAAAAAAATTCTCCTACTGGGTCGGGGGAAAGATTTTTTACTAAGATTAATATTAAGTTTTGATGTTAACAGCTAATTATTTGTTAACTAATATAACCAAATAAAAAAATAAAAGCTCAAGCTGGTGTTTCGGTTCTCATATCATTATATGCCAAAATTTCAATATACCCCATAAAATGCTGTAGAGGGTATCGAAAAAACACTTAAGGGTAGCGCTCCACATGCCTCCTCTACTCGTCCACTCCTCTACCCCCATTACCTTGATGCCACCTCCTTCGCCTGCTGTTGTGACACCGCTTTGCTGTTGCCGCTGCTGCCTTTGCCGCTGCACCCCTTTTCGGCTTATTTAACATGAAGACTTACACACCACTGAATGCATTGTTGGGATGTTATAATTGCGCATATTTTAAAATACAAATTAGCAACGCTGTAGCTGAATTTCAATAGCAACTCTCGACTCTCAAAGAATGCCCGCCGGCAATTCGGTGTGCACATTTTTTGGGAGTGTGCCTGTGTCTCGGTCTCGGCCTCAGTCCCATTTTCCTTCTCAATCCCCCGATTCGGAGTCGACTCTGTTCCTGTCGCTGACATTGCCTTGAACCATGCATCAAGGCGTCAACAGTCAGTCCGCCTGTCCCTCAGTCTGGCGGTGTGGCATTCGTTTTGGCATTTCATGCATAAAACACCGAAACCTAACCCAACCAAGCCAGACCAGACTCCACATCTCAGCCGAATAGTTTGTCAAGCCATGCAGAGAGAATAAATCTGCGTTAAAATTAAGGTATTGCTAAGGAATAACCCTTCAATTGATTTTTTTACTTAAATGACTTAAAAAGGTCATTAGGTATGTAATAAATGGTTAGAACCTTCGATATCCTTTTAGAAAAACAAAGTATACTTAATTTTTAACATGCAACTATTGTTTAATCGCTATTATTATCAGATCAAAGCCTGTGTATTTTCAGTTATTTATATTTTTAATTGAAATCCTACCTTTTTCATTAAGTAATCTGACACAAAGTTCAGTTAAATTATGAATTCATTTTTAAATGTTAAGTTCATTTTTCTTCGGTGTATATTTTGGAGTTTTTCTTTATTGTTTTCTTGTTTTCGGCTACCTGCGCATAAATAGCCCAAACACTTTTTGGGATTTTCCACCTGGCAGCTGGTTTACGGATGGGGCTCTACATTTATCACTGCCAAATTCGTCATGACATTGCCATTGCCATTCGCATTCGCATTTCCCCCGTAACCAGAACAAAGCTCTCGAGTGTAAATGGAATTTCTTGGAAAATGAAATTGCCAAGCCAGTGGCCAAAGGAAAATCGAAAACTATGAAAATACAGAGCATACATATGATTGCTGGATTTTTGTTTTTGAGTTATTGGTTTTGAATTGATGATGTGAGTGGGGACGAGATGAAATGCGCCAGTTTGAAGTGGTTTTGGGTGGAGTGAAGGGCAGTTGCAATCGCCGCCGAAATTGAAAATCGAACACCTTTGGTCAAATTGTAAATGTCACTCCAAACAGTTGATATGATTCCATGTCATAACACCAAGTTGATTAAAATTTTATAGAGCTGCTCCAGCTTCCTTTGAATAATTTTGTGGCATTTTACCTTCTTTGTCGAAGCTTACTTCCTCAGAAAGTGTGCTATTTATTATATTTCAGTATTTTATGTTACACATCTGTTGCCCATTCTTTAACCAAATTATTTCAATTATTTTTATAAATTTCTGCCAAATTTGTCACTGCCTCACACGAACATTTGTCCTTAAGTACCGAAGCGCAGCAGCCGCATTCAAGACCAGACATCCACAGACAGTCGGGCAGACATGTGTAAGAGGACTTTTAACAATGCAACAACTTGCCGCAGTTGTTACATGGTCAAAAAGTTGTGAATTGAAATTGAACAATCGCTGTGGCAACATTTTGCCCAGCAAAAAGGGAAGAGTGAAAAAAATGTACGGAAGAGAAAGAGGTAAAAGGCATAAGACAGGGAAAGGCAGGAAGGTTCCAACTACTTAAAGCTGAAGTGCTATTTGTCGCCTGAATCACAAAAGGCATGAGGGAGTGCACTGAAAAATACCCAAAGAACATAATTATAAACTCTCCTTGATTTGTATTGGCCAATTGTACTCTTTCTAAAAGGAAAGCAAACGATAAGCGTATCGCTGCTCTACTGTTCTGTTAGCCTGTTACACGGAAAATTTGTATAAAAACTTAATATTGTTTGTGTAAAATGTTGAAGTTGTATAAATATTATTCTTGTAAAATTTATTGTTGTTCTTGTAGGCAAAAACAAGTACAATCTTATGAAATGCATGGAGAAAGTAGCAGAAAGCTGATCTCCTCTCTTTACATCGGCTATGTCAATGCCGTTAGCGCTCAGATTAGCGTATTGTCGCTCTTTTGTTTTCCGTTCTCCTGTTACTCTAAATAGGAAACGAAAAATTTGTATGGCAATTTCTGAATATTGCTTGTTTAAAATGTTGTTGTATAGATATTATTATTGTACAATTTGCTGGTGTTTGTTCCCCATAAACACTTTTTTAAAAATTACACAAACCAATATCACTTAAAGTGTAATTAAATTATAATTGAAATATAAATGATTCAACTTGTGTTTTAAAGGGTGCCCACAACCCTGACTCGCGAGTCAGCAAGTTTCTCCACCAGGCCTCTGCCTGCATCGATAGTGAGGCCTTCGTTTCACGTCGGAAAGGGCCCCCGTAACGGTACCAGTTCTGTCACATTGTAGTTTCTTTGCTGCACACTTTAATAACTAATTAGCTATGTTTTAGGCAATAATAAAAAAGTTATCTATGATATAGATTAATTTAATTGACTTCCGCCTAAAGTGTATATATAACTCATTGTAATTTGTTATTAACAATTGTTATAAACAATTAACAAACCAGTGTTTGTGTTGAATTTTCACTTAACAAGAAAAATTGTGTAGATATTTTTATAAACTCTTCTCTATTTAATTTTAACATTTTACATTCAAAGTTAAATAAAACCGAACGTATATACCTGCAGGTAACCAGTATGTTTTATTTTATATATATTTTTTATTGCTCTTAATCTTATTTCCGTTTCTCTGCGTGAACCCACTGAGTGCTGAGCTTTTCCTGTTAACTTTGCCTGAATGGATGGGAAAGTCAAGAGAGCGGGGACATGCGGGTGGGGTGCCTCGTGTGTGCATTTTAGCATTGAGTTTCCGACTCCCTCCTGAATCCCTGATAACTTATCTGGAGGCAGCCGCGTTGTCTGTTACAAATGTTGCAATATTTATGCCCACACACATGAAGCGGGGCCGGGGAAGGAAATTCGTATTATGATTTGCACATTATGCAAATTGCCGTTATCGTAAATATTTCGTTTCGTTTTTCTTTGCCGAGAAGAAAAGAGACCGCCGCCGTGTGCTCATGATAAATGTGATAAGCGATATTAGTTCAAAGGGAAAACAATGCAGGGAAAACACATAAATTAAGGCGTTCGGCTGGGGATTTATGTGTTTAATATTGTTACAATGTAGCACATATAAATATGTGTACTTAATGCACAAACAGCTTTATTGTTTGTTTTTTTTTCACGATGTAAAGAACGATATATATTAGGCCAATTTAAACAGAATTACAAGTTAATTATGCCAATACTGATGACTTTGTTGTAAACTAAAGATTGTGTAATTATGAAGTAATGTTTATGTATACCTATATAACATCTAAATTAAATACAAAGTAAATATCTTACTTAGCTTTTCTGACATTAATTGAAGGCTAATGGAGCCATTATCGCTGCTGATGATGATGACTTCATTTCATTTTAGCCAGCAATCGAGTCTGTCAGCTGGGGCTGAGAATGAAATTGATTTATCTGCGATATGTATACCCGGCTCAAAATCCCTGTTAACATATGATGTATGCAAATTGCCAACAATTTGATTTGCCATTCCTCGGCAAGATAAGTATTTCGTCAAGTGCCAATATGCAAATGGCATTGGAATGGAGAATCATCTGTGAGTGTGCTCCAACCTGACAATGACACTCACAATGGCTCCGGCCCATCTTCTGGCCATTCATTGAATGCAAATGAGGAAATCGGTAAACAGCCAGATATGCATATATTGTTTATACGACAGCGGTCTTTGTTCAGGTTGAGAGTATGACTCACGGAGAGAGAGAAAACTTACGCTACGCTGCTCAAAGTATGAAATATTTATAAACGCATAAATGCATGACGCGAAAAGTGTGGTGAGGCGATATTTGAAGGATGCAGTGGGAACGCTTCCAGCTGCAAGATCATCATCCCAGCGACGAGTTCAAACGAAAACGAAACGTGTTGCCACTTTAACTGCCATTTAAATTTACACAATGAGCGCAGTGGAAACACATGAAAGGCAACCTCCCTCGTCCCCTCTATCACCTGGCCCTCCTCGCATTGCATTGACATTTATTGGCCGCATTATTTCAGCGCCGGCAGCGACGCCGTCAGTCAACACTCGAGGGATCTCAGTCGAAACGAGCAGCTCTCAGTTCACTCTCCACCTTTTTTCCTTCAAGAGTGTCTTCCCCGATGGGCAAACTTTTCATATTCAGCTTGCTTTTTTGCTGCCTCAGAGGGTCCACGGGGATTTCGCTTCAGATTGCGACAGGAAAGTCCACTAACTACATTTCTTCAACTCTATAGAGCGCGGAAAACAATATTATATTAAAAACATTGTTATTAGGGAGCTATAATAAATAGTAATAAATAGTATTTAAATTTAAATTAATACTTTAGTAGTTGAGGAATTCACAGAGACATTAAAACCAAGGTTTATTATATTAAAAAATGGATTTTTAATATTTTTTTGTATTATTTTTTATTTTTATTTTTCTTTAAAAATATTCTAGTGTTCTTCACCAACCAATATGATTTTAGAAAACACCTGAAGACGTGTCTAAAAATATTCAACCAAATTTTTGATGTTATCAGAAATACCAAGAAAAGTTTCCGAACTTAGGAAAATGTATTAATTTTCACATTTAAATTTTCTTTTATTGTACTAACCTCCATTGTACCAACCCACACACTAGTTTTATTTGTTTTTATTTTATTGGAGATGCTACCGAAATCACTAGGTCTTAAAAAACACTAAGAAATGTCTACAAAAGTATGCCAAAAAAAAAGTTTTGGTACCTAAAAATATCATCAACTTTTAGACCCCTTTGAATATCTTTAGATTCTGAAAATTCTCCTAGTATATTTATATTATTATAATAGTCATAATTAAATTCTTGTAATTGATTTTATCTTTAATTTTTTAATAAAACTTTCGCATTGAGAGGTATGTCCAAGGTCGGCACTGCTATTCCTTAGATGAAGTTAACTTTTTGAAATGATTTTTGCATAAAATCCGACAGCGCCAGTTCGCGGGTTAAAGCCCAGGCAATTTATCAACATGCTGCCTACTACTTGTCTGAAAGTTTTTGGTTCCTCGGTTTGCACCTTTGTTCCCGCTCGGTTGTAAAACTTTTGCCTTGGCACCGCAGGCGAACGGAGGATCTCTGTGGGTGGAAATTGAGGGGAAATGGTGAAAGGGGGACAGGGGACTGGGCCTTCGGGTAGGCGGAACACGATGCGGCGCTAACGAGGACAAGCGTTTATGTCAAAATCCAATACGTGATGCATTTAGCGATGCCTGCCTCGCGGCACTCGCTGTGCGGATTTTATTGCACCAAAGGGCGGCGCTGTTGGAAAATGCATTGCAGAGCAGAGAGGAAGCGGAGGAAATGCAAAGAAAGGACAGGATTTGGGGCCGATACGCCATTCTTGGCCTAATTGGATGGGCAAATGTTAAGCTTTCCGTTTGAATAGCAATTTTAAGGACTTAAGCAGTGCAGGACAAACGTCAGGCGGTGAATTGATGATCAAGTAATACAGGTAGAATCGGGAAATAAATGGAGCTTCGATGGGGCACTGCATCTTAGTAATATTTAGTAAAGCTTAAAAATAATTACATCTTGAACTAATATTACATTAAAAATTTGATATTTAAATGTTAATCTTAATAATATTGCTATATTCTCCCAATCCTTGGAGGACCCCAACCGTTTCCATAATTTTAATTGGGACGTTGAGTGTCAAACAAATGAAGGAGGACATCGAAAGCCCACCTGAACCTCACACACAACACAGTCTTGTATCCTTTTCCCATTCCCTAACATCTCCGCCTTTGGATCCATCGTCCTTCGCTTGGCCACATGTCCTATCGCCATTTATCTTGATTTGTACAAACCTAACGGCGTTTAAATGCTTGTTTCGAGCATTTTCCACCATTTGCAGCATTTTGGCTGGCATCACGTTTCTTCTTCCCCGGCCACCTTGTGCCCTTGCCAACCCCCTTTTTTCCATTCTTGCAACAATTTACCCCCTTTACAGCCACCCTTAGAGCCGCTTTCCCCCTGCCCTATTACTGGTTCGTCATAGCATTGGTTTGGGCCATGTTTATGCTTGAATAATGTTGACAAAATCGGACAACGGAAAAAGTCGAGGGCGAGGGAAAATTCGGAAGAAAGGAAGTGGAAAACGAAGAGAAATAGCTGCAAAAAGATACAAACCAGTTACACGCCATCATGGACATGCAACCGAAGCTAAACACTCTGAGGCTCAGACAGGTCGCCCCGCCCCACATTTTGACCCCATTTCCCCTCCTTCGCCCCGCTGAAAAACCTTACCCTTTCCCAACACCTCGCGAATTCGCAGACAAATTGTCGCTGCCTTCGTCCAGCTGGGCTGCCTTCTGGGCCTGGTCCGCCGTTTTCCTCTGTCTTGGGTGTGAAAATGTTAGCAAAGTGCCAACAACAATGCCCAGCCTCTGTGTGCGTCTGTTTCTGGGAGCGATAGATCTAGAGATGGAAGGGGAGATGTGATACAGATAGCCTGGGAAAGTTGTGACTTTGATTTTGGATACCGTTTAAGGGTCGACATAGCCGCTTTATTGGCTAGATTTCATTATTTATTTGGGTCTGAAGGCTAACAGAATCAAATGAATTTATTAATAAATTTATATTCGAATAAAACTTAAAGAAATTAAAGCAAAGGGAATTTTTTTTCTTAGACGTTGATGAACTACGGACAGTACACTCAAGTGTCCCTTGCGACCCCAAGCAGGTGCTTGTTAGGGTTAGGTGTTTGTAGAAGCGATAGGAGAAGGTATGGTTAAAGAACGCGATGAAATGAAATAGTTATAAATTTTAAATTAATTGAATACTTACTTATGCTCTGGTTTTTTTTACCTCTGGCAACAGAACCCATTTCTGATTGAGAACGGGACTTCCAGCTCACAGATCTATAGCTCTCCCCTAGCAACACGGCCTAAGATAACTTGAAACAAATCGGGAAAATGCTATAAGCAAAGCATTTATGGTTGATTATCCTTCTACCTAATGCTGTCTGCTGATTTTATGAAAATAATTTTTAATTTAAATAAACAATACTGCCATATTTTATAGTTCCCCATCTCTAGATGGCGGGTTGCAGCTAGTTTTCCCCATTTTCCGTTGTCTCTTTTTTTCAGCCGTTGGCATGGGTAAATGTTTTAGCAAAACGGTAACGGTAACTCGCCGCCGTGTTATGACAAGTGGCCGCACTGTGCGGCAGCCATTCCGGGCCATAAAGCAAATTGATGATGAAAAAGTTGCCGCCGTGTCATGGCCTGTTAAATGTTGGCAATAAAAGTGAAAATTCTTGTCAACTTGCGGTCACCGTTAGTTGGCCAGCATCCACGGCCTTAAAGTGTCTTTTTCGGCTAGGCTATATTTCAGAACGTGCTTTATTTGTATTTATTTATGCTTATTTATGTTTATTCATTTCCATATTATTGCCTGGATATTGGATTATATTAAAAGCACCTGCGACACAGTAATAACCATAAAAGGAAGCTTCGATTTATTGAAGCAAAACGTGTGGTTTTTAGGGGCATAAAATTAAAATAAACAAAGTCGTAAAATGTGTGGTTATAAAAATGTGACATTTATTTGCCTGAACATCTTGGCTCCAGTAAGAGTGACACTGCAGTAACACAGAAATATTATTAGCAATTGAGCAACAGGTTAACATCAATACTACCGTAATAATTAAAAATAGACCGAATAGCTTGCCAACAAAATTCGCTATCAAACATCGAAACAAAAACCTTTTAAGCCACCTTGTTTTGCATTTCTCTTAAAAAAGTATCCACCTTTCCGTCCCCCGGCCGTCATTTATTTTTCCAGCTTCACTTCGAGCATCTAATGAATGATAAATTGCCACTATGCTGGCAGCAAGAAAATAAAATCCAGAGCTGCTTGATTTTCCCCGCCGCAAATAATCAAAATCAAGTGCTCCCGGGCCACGCGTCGCTCGCGCGAATCGTTCGGCTGATTGAAAAAAGTTGTAAATTCTGTAATGGCAAATAAAAAAGAAAAATAATAATAAGAGCAGTAGCAGTCGCTGAGGGAGGGGCCATAAAATCTCAAGGCGGCAAGGGAAAGCCGTTGAGCGAGTTGTGCAATTGATAAATTTAATGGCGTTACGCGTGTCAAACTCCGCAAATCCTTAAAAGTGTCAAATTGCCTTGCCCAAATAAACAGGAAAACAACAAGAAAAATGAGAAAAGCCCCGACTGGCTAATGAACACAACAAAGTCTTGAAGGAGCTAATGGACACACCAACAAACATACAAATATATATAGTATGCAAAGTGCCAGGTGACGTTTATAAATTGCTACAAAAAGTTGCAGGGAAAACACTTTGATAGATGTGCAAAATGTAAACAGGAATTGGATGGAAATCAACCCAGAGTTGATCCCAACTTTCTGCTATAATCTTTGGGCCCCACTTTTTCCTGCAGATATCATTAATTTGTTTTGCTGTTGACGAAAATAAAATTAATTGATTTTGAAGTTTGTCAAGGGCTTGAAATGGAATTTTAACCGATGGATGGTAGGTGAAAATTCAAAGGTTTTCCAAGGGACTTTGCAGATCATAAATTATTTTGAAACAAAAGTATAAATATTCTACCAAACACAGAAGGTCCGCATATTAATTTTTCATCTCTGTTACCAATAAAGTAAGATATGAGGGGAAGCAAAATAATAATCAGTAGATTGCCGATCAGAAATAATATCTAAATCAAGTTCGGAAATATAAACCGGAGAACTTATAGCTTATCTGCAACCAACATAACTTTTAGATGGCTAGTAAAAGACACATGCCTATAAAAAGCAGGCACTGGAAGACCTTCAGCAATAGTTTCTGGCCAGCCTTTACTTGGGAAACCAAATAGTATCTTAGAACAATGACTTATAAGTTAACGGTCTGATCTCAGGAATTTGTCGGTGACCAAGGAGTATTATTTATTTACAGGCAAAAGCCTCCTCGTGGCGGCGATCCTGTGCCAGATGGGGGGCACGCCTTGGGTGTCGTGGTTTTGGGGTGCCGTAAAGCCAAGCACCTGGCTGGGCAGTAAGTAACCTCCGACTATGTCCACATTTGCAATTCCTGCTATCTTATATGATCCTGATCTTCGATGTGACCACCGGAATGTATGTTTCCAGCACTAATGAACAACCATATGAAACCCGCTGCAGACCGAAACCTGCTCCACCCTCTACTCCTGCAACAGCAACCTAGAGTCCCTAAAGAGCTGAACCAGTTGCCACTACTTCAATGAGCACAGCCAGAGCTGCGATTCTGAAGAAAGCACTCAGCATCTAATTCATGAATGGGAGCCAGTCCGTGAAAGCTGACAACATACCATGAATCACAAGACATGGATGACAAACAACACACTTTTAGTATTGATCTTTAATCAATTGTAATTTGTAAAATTAAGTAATATCTGATAATAAACATGGATGTGATAATCCAAAACAGTTTTTATATTCCCATCTACTCACTCAGACTGCTCTCAGCTTGTTAGTGGAGTCCTGAACTTTTTATACCTTGCAGAATATTTTAATTTTAGTCAAAAATTTGCAACGCAGTGAAGGACGCAACTATAACCCCCTCAAGTATATATAACTAGTCTCTCAGTTTTTGAGCTATCTGAATTTTATAAGTATAGTATATAAGTTGAATCGGGCCAGATCGGACGAGTAAATAGCTGCCATTCGAATGGCATTCGAATCTTTCCAATTTCAACCTGCAAACGTTTAAAAACGTTGGATTCTCAAAGTTCTCATTCTCTCTTGTTTGTATTATTTTTATTTCTGAATTAATGTTTGATGATTTTTTGTTTATGAAGTCATTTGGATAAATCGTTCGTTTCCGAGAGTCTTGGAAAAAATTGTATTTAAATAAAGCTTTGGGTATTGGGTATCTCTTAAACAATAAACTCAACTGTTCCTTTCTTACTTGTTATTTATAATTATTTAATATTATTAATGTTATTATAGTTAGTAATTGCATTCAGGTACCTGCACGGGCTATTCTAATGTGAGTTTTCAGTTCTTAAAGTTAAGTGGTATGAACCCGTGCTGTAAGCCCAATCTTATATCATCCGTAGGCCTTTTTTATTATTATGTTTTTCTATTATTATAATTATTATTGTTATTCATTCGATAATTAAGTAAGAAGTTTATTATTTCACTGTTTAGAATTGGGATTTTGTATGAAGCGGTATCTCACCTGAAGTGCATTCGTTTACAATGTATATTACTAGGTTGTAGTCAATTATTAAACATAAAAGAAACAAAACCCATTTATACAATGTAAACTCAGCCTGCTGCAAGAGCAAAGGAGCCCCTGATTTGACCTAACCGACTCTCGTTGAAAACTTTGTGCCAAACTTGATAAGACGCTTCGGCAAACACACTCTTAAGTGATAAGCACACTTGACACTCACCCTTCGCCCAGCATCAGGCACTCGACAAATGACGAACATATGCCTAGTTAAATATTTAGCATTTAATACCCGATCTGCCTCCTGCCCGTCAGTCCAATTTAAAGTTGGCAAGCCATAAACAAAGTTTATAGCTAAACAATTTCCGGCCACATGAGTTTACATTATTAGCATATTGACGAGCCAGAAGGAGAGTAAATCACTGACATTTTGGCAGGAGAACGAGCTTGGGCCAACGAGAACGAGGGGAACTCCCCAAAAAAGTGTCTAGTCATAAAAGTTTTGGGCAAAGCTTATGCTTGCGCTGGTGGCTGTTGGGGTTTGTTTGAAAGTTTGCGCCAAAGCACATTATCATCGCCCGAGAGTCCTTGACAGACATCATTTCAGATTTCAGACGTCAGCGGCATTAATCCCATGGAGAGCACTAGGGAAGGCTGCATTTTGGGGGGAGGAAATGCAAAATGAAATTACGTCACAGCTGGGTAAACACACGTCCCAGGGATCGGCTTTAAAAGGAAGCTGCATCCCATCCAGATTGATAAGCTCCATCATAGCCACGTTCAAGTCAGGCAAACAAGTTTATTACACAAGAAGTTCCCTTATTAATTCTATATTTCAAACAGAAAATCTGGAACAGTTCGTCTTTAACTTTTCTATGCATAATGTTCACCTTCTCGGTTTCTAGTTTATTAAGGTTTCTCTAATTTCAAACAGAAATTACTACTAACTACTACCTTACTACTAATTTTTGCAAGTGCATAGCAGACATACTATATATTGATTCATTCGAAAAGCTTTCTTTTGGACATCCCTCAGCCTGCAAATTTGCCCGAGGCAAACATCAAACGCCAGTCTAGTCTAGGCCTCATTTGCAGCATAAAATGCACAATTTACTCCGCATTTATTAAAACAAACATTTGAAGAAGCCATCGTCATCGTCATCATCAGCCGCATCAACATTGTCGGTCCACTTGACAGACTGCATCAATCCGAAGCGGAAGAACTGCAATAGGGAATGCGAATCCGAATCCGAAGCGATGCAAATGCAAATGCAAACATAATCAGATTCAGATTCGGATTCGGATTCAGATTTAGAAGATGCCATGACCGCGCAGACAGGCACTCGAGAGTTCAAATGCGTTCCGCTGCTGCCGCAAATGCAAATATTTGGATATCAACGCAATTAAGGCAATTATTAGCATTTTACAAAACATCTGCCGCACTCAACTTCAAAACGCAGGAATACTCCCACACAAACTCTAACGACTGCAATTGAAAGATTATGCAGATATTGAGCGGGTGAATTTTTGAAGTCTTTTAACGCATCCAAGAGCTGGTTAATGCAAAATTTATGGCTATTTTCGTTTACTTTGGATTATGCAAAAATATACTGGCACTAAAGACTCGGGAGGCAAGTATTTATGGTTGCCAAATCGACATTTCAATAAAGAGCTCACAGAACGTTTTCAAAATAAGTTTAAGTTGCTCAAGCGATTAAAAAAATATAATTAAATAGTTTAATGAGGTCGAAATTACCTAAGAAAATTGCTTAATGCTTTAATAATTTTTGGAGAATAAATAAATAATTTTTTAATTTAAAGAAAAGGTATTCCGGTACATAAGACTGTAACCTAAGAAGTAAACTAATCCAAAGACTCCAAAAACGTTGAAATTACTTCCTGATGAACTAGAACCCATTAAATTTTCGGATAAATCATTCTAGGCAGTCCATTCATATTTAAATAGTCCCTCCTGCCCTAAAATAACAGTCTATTGAGACAACGAATCCATCCTCTTAGGCACGCTCAAGTGAAATTCAAGACAATGAAACGCTAATACGGCAATCGATGGCAAATTAATTAATATAATCGCATTGGTCGTGGGGCCATTATAATGCCAGAGGACTGCCGCAGCAACTGGAGTTGGGATTGGGTCTGAAACTGGGATTGCATACAATTTCACGCTCGCCGGACCAGAATGGCCGACCGCTAATATTTTGCTTCAAATCCTTTAGCAATTAAATACAGATAAATTAGAATGGCTACGTCTGGGGGGATTATTAAGCTTAATTTGCATTCCGAATTGTATTTATTTGTGCGATTCGCGAGAAGGGAACCTGATCGGGTATAGCTGTCGCTTAAAATAAACTCCACTTAAGTGACGTCATTAAAATCATTAACACCTTTTGGCACTTGGCATAGTTATAAATTAGTGGAATAAAAACTGACAACTAGATTAGCTAGTGTGATAAAATCTATTAAATAATGTAGCCACTGAAAGCTAATAATAATAAATTGCAACTATATAAACTAGTTAAAGCTATAGCCGCTTCCAATAATTTCAGATAAAGCGAAACAGGGGAAAATTTCAGTTGATTGAAATTTCAGCAATGAGCCTTTTTAGCCAAATCAAATGCCAATGGTTTGGCCTTTATTAATTGGGAAACACTCTTTGCCAATCATGATTTACCTGACACAGCCACACAAATAGCCATACGGATATTTTTGAATGGGGCTTCGGCTGTGTGTGTGTCATAAACACAATTCGATCCACTCTCAATCACACACTCGGATTCAGATTTGGACTCTCCGGACGAGCTCTCAATGACGGTTAGGTAAATGGCTCAAATTGATTGAATTTTGCACTTTGGCATTCATGATGACCAAAATGAAATTTGCATTTCTGACCAATGGATGGCAATGGGGGCAACGATTGTGTAAATGTCAAAATGGGAAATTAATGGGCCAAGGAAATGGTCGCTGGAGTCAAACGAAATACGAATAACTTGCCCGCAGAAACTTTTTTCATTTTGATTCATTACTGAAAAGTTCGCAACAGCAACGGCGAAAAAAAGCGAGAGCGCGAGCAAGAAATTCATTTAATGGATTTTAATTATGCATCAAGGCGTGGCAAGTCGAGAAGTTGGCCACCGCCTTGAATATTTGATTGCACTCATTGAGTGCCACTTGCCGGCGAAAGTTGTTGCATACTTGGGGGCGAGTTAAACGAAGCAGAAGGCACCAGAACAGTGCCCGAAATAGAGCCAGAGTTGGTGGATTTTCCTTGGCTTTTGCTTTCCTTGGCCCCCTCGGGCCCATCTTCAATTCAATTTGTCCGCATTTCAATTTCCTTTCATTTTACGCTCGAATCTGTCGCATCCCGGCCAATTGGATCATCAAAGCTCAACCGCAAACAGCATCACATATGTTCTCCTTTGGATTTGCCTAAGAATATTCTGTACCAAAATATACTTATTTTTTCTGGTAATTTCGAGTTCATTGTACTTGGCTGGGCTTGACAAATGAGCATCGCCTCCGGAGTTAGTTATGATAAATTATTGCTGGCTATTTGAGTGAGAGCCAAGTCCTTGGCCAAGACAAATATCCTTCTTGCTCGCTATTTATTTTTTGTGGATTTATGCAAGACAATCAGAAATCGCCAAGATTGCTTAATCTTCGTATAGTTGGGAGACATTCTGAAGGATTATTGATTAGAAATTTATGTTCAGTTGGCAAAGATACACATTTGAGTGGGAACATCTATTTATTTATGGATATGGAATGTGGATTTTAAGGCTAGATTTTAATAAGCTAACTACAGACATTGTTAAAAAAAAGTTCCCTAGACCTGAAACAAATCTTCTGCGTTTCATTCTCATTTCATTAATCTATTTCAACTTTTTTCTGTCGACTTTTCCGCATGTATTCATCTACATTAACATTTTAGCCTGGCATTTTAGCATTTCGTTTTGTGTGTTTTTTTTAGCCCTTTCTTCTCTGACTTGGCTATTTTTGAAATGAGATTTTGGCGAAACAAATTGCAGCTACTTGGCCTGGCGGGAAAAAATCCCAGTAATTAGACAAGTAATTAGTGAGGATTTTTCAAACGAGCTGCAAAGAACAGAAACGCGAATGGGAACGACAGAGTGGGCTAAGATGAATTCGCTTAGTGCAGTTACCTAACCAAAAATCCGACAAAAAAAAGCGTTGGGAACACGTGTTACCTCGCACACACATTGTCGAAAAAAAAATGGGGAAAAGGCAGAATCTTGCCATAATACTCGACACTTCTGCACCTTTCTGGGGGGCTCATATAATGCTGAAATATTATACCGATATTATGCAAATTTTTATTGTTTTCCAGACGAACCAGACGCGACGGGGGGAAAAGGCAAAGGACGAAGGCTTATGGCTAAAGGGATTTGGTGCGTGATGAAATTAGGATAATTTAATAGATTACGCCCGGCGTTGATTTTTCATGGCACTCTTTCGCCCGCTGTCTCTTTTCCGAAGGATAGAAGGGCGCATCATGCATTATACATAATACATAATACCTGCTATGTGCCGTCTGCGCGTATTGATTGCATTTACCTTGTGCCTGGGCATTGTTGTCTGGCTTTCTGGCCCAAAATGACAGCACCCCTCCACCCACTTGGGGATTTCCAGTATTTCCAAAGCCCATCCCCAAAATGCGGCCCCCTTAATGTGCCACCCTCTACCCTCTGTGTGGCATTGGATTTTCGGGTATTCGTTTTCGGTTTTCCTTTTTTTTTAACTTTTCCGTCTCGATGTTTTCGCCTTCAGTTTTGCGGCTTTTAGCAGGCAACTCACGTAGTTTGAAGTCGCATTTCGTCACCTGAACAAAAGCCTCGATGTCTGCAGCTCAGATTTCGGCACTAAAGAGGTTTTCTTGGGGGTGGCGAAGGGAAAGAGTCCTTCAAGTAGCCATTTATGTGCTGGTCCAGCATACTTGTTAAATTGCTATTCTATGCTAAGTACATCCAATTGTTCATACTTCGACGGTGAGTTGGGGCTGTTATTCTTGGGGTTACTTTTTTATTGGTTGCAATGTTGAAGGATTATCCCGCAAATATACATTTTCCGGATTTTATTTCTCTTTATAGCCAAAATGCGTAACAAGATTTAGGCAAACGTTGATTTTACGATTTATTTAAGTGAAATATTTCTTTGTAAATCGAAAGGGAAATTCACGTTATTTAAAGGAAAACCC
The DNA here is from genome assembly GCA_008042475.1 of Drosophila kanapiae. Lineage (NCBI taxonomy): Eukaryota > Metazoa > Arthropoda > Insecta > Diptera > Drosophilidae > Drosophila > Drosophila kanapiae. The sequence continues at coordinate 41,747 of VNJM01001375.1, forward strand.
AAAAGGTATTTTAATCATTTAAATGGACGCAACAAGCGGCAAAACATCTTTAAATTGTAAAAAAAAAAATGTTATTGAAAAGCAGGCCCACTATATTTGTATATTTGCTTACTCAATAAGAGCGTGAAAAATTAAAAAAAAAAAAATCAGTTCGATCAGCTTGGTGTGTAAATAAAATTGCACGCATTTTATGCAATTTATTCATCGGCTTCTCCAGCAACTAGTCCTGTCTTTTTCCAATTGTATTTTTTTTAATCTGCTTTACCTGTTGACTTTTTGTTCATTTCGGGCCTTTGCCTCTTTTTGCACATTTCATTTTCAGTTGGCAGTAAATTGTTGGCATTTCATTTTCATGCTCCTTGTTGTTGTTTGTTAATATTGTGCCTAGTGCGGCCCGATATAAAGTCAATTTATGCAATATAATGAACTGTAAACCGGTAAACTGTCATCATTGCCTCTGCCGTCCTTACATATTGCCATTTAAACGTGGCCAACTCAGTGGCAGTGGCAAGCGGGACGGCGGGACGAAGGGGATTCCCACATGCAGGCATTTTTGTATTTATTGATTTAATATCTGGCTGCTGCTGGTTGCCTGCGGCCAATTTAATCATCATTTGTAGGAAATAATTAAAATTTACAATGCAGAGGGAGGCGGAGTCCAGGGCCCGGGCTCGATCTCTGTTTGTTATATTTTAATAACCAGCAATAACAGAGAAGCCAAGAACGAAGAAAAGGGGACAGACAGCTCAATGTGAATATTGGGAAAATATTTTCTTAATGAACAGTGGTATTTTCCTATTTTTAAAATGGAAATTCAATATTAATAAATCCTAGTATGGTAATTATTTTTATCGAAAATAACCGATTTGATGATTCTTTGAAGGTTTAGCAGGCGAGGAAGAATTATAACAAATAATTGAAGTCATAACAATGCCTTTTTTTATTATAATTTATAATTTCTGATAATATTTTATATTTATTTTTAACCAGCATTTATAAAGAGCCTATAACAAAGATTTTGTAATTTTTAGGGCTTTTCAATCTCATATTAAATTTGTCCATTAATTGTATTTCTTTAAAAATTTTCATTCTATATTTCAGTTTATTTATCTTCACCGTAATTGGTTAAAATAATTATTTTCAGAATCTAAAATGTTGTATTCTTAGATAATTTTGTAATTCTCCTCACTAGCTCGCTAAATTATAAGTAGTGCTGTGTAAGAAAGCAGTGTAAGAGGAGAAATCGGTCAAATTTATATCGATCCTACAGTGTTATTTACTAAAATTTGGTACATTTTCCTTGCCAAATGTCCTAACCTAGGATTTTGTATTATTATCAAGGTGTTTGGACTTTACTAACTTATTACATGATAGAATATATATTTATATAGAAGCTGTTTCAATATTTGAAGCACAGGCTGACATATGCATCTGTTTTTTACATTTCGATATAATAATAATACAATAATCTGTTTGATATATCGAAGTGTGCCCTAAAAAAGCTAAATCTAACTTTATATCAAGACATCAGTTTAGATTTTACTAACTTATTACAAAATTTAATACATTGATATATCGAAACTGTATCGATATTAGACGCGCAGGCCGATATATGAATTGGTATGTTAACATTTCGTTATAATAGAAATACAATTATTTTTTATATATCGAAGTGTGACCAAGAAAAGCCTAAACTTCGCCTGAACTATTATTGGTGAAAAATATTATATTATATTATATTCGGTATATCTTATCGGACTTTTCCTCTCGATATACATTCCTATGCATCAGGGCAAGTAGTTAGGCTTTTCCCACTCATGTGTAATTTTTGTGGACATTTTCCAAATCAACACACCAATTTAATAATTTAATTATTAATTATAATCAATTTAGCCCCAGCTATCCCCCTCTCTTATGTTTATTGCCTGTCTGCTCCCATAATCCTTCCGCTAATTTCACTTGAATGGCAACTGTTGCATTTTAGATTTGGCTACTTTAATTTGAATTACTGTTTTACATTTTCACACTTGCCGTCGCCCATAAATAATGGCACTCGCCTGGGAAAGGGCTACAGAGTGCGTTTATTCGACGATTGTCGTGTCTCCCCTTTGTTTGTTTTTGCCTTTATGGTGCATTCAAATATCTAAATACACACACTGCCGTGGCTGTTTCTGGTAAGTGCCATTTCAAGCTCATTAGTGGCCATAATTAGCCAGCGGAGTTTATGGCCCACAGACAGACACTGGGCGAAATGCAGACACATTCAAGGCGCAGACAAAACTACTTACAGTGCGCACTAAAAATACTTGGCATGCGGATGTCTTTGGTCTCGGCCAGGTCGGATCCTGAATGCCCTCCTATATTTGGCTTTGTTCTCTCCACGTAATCCTTGCCTTAGCTCCTAAATCCAAAACATTTCCGCAGAACGCCAGTGTGAAATCGATTTGTGTTGTGACACTGACACAGTTCAATTTCGCACGGCTTACCTAGGCCATTATCCTCGCAGATGATGGCAGCAGGAGGAGGCTCTCAATGCCCTATGAGTACCACATGTTCCCCATTGTCAAATGTAATCCCCTTCCAAACAAAAAAAAGTAAAATAAAATAAAGGGAGCTGAAGAGGAATGCGTGCAAAACTTCGCACACACACTCGAAACATAAAATAAAAGGGCATCTGTTTGCACACACAAAAAATAACCAACAATAACAAACAGGCAAACAAACTGAACTGTGAAGATACTTCTTTTCGGCTACCCTCGCAGTACACTCTGCTTCTTTTCCTTTATGCCCTAAAAGAGAGTGCTAATAAGTAAAACAATTTACAAAATGCAAAAGTACAAAAATCATGTCAAATTATTTAAAATAAATATACATAGATTAGCTTTCACTTTATTGATCTGTAAAGTTTCTTGAAAAAAAGAGAGATTTTTCTTATTTGAAAAAGATAAAAATATTTTTATAAATATTACATATTTAATATTCAACGAAAGAGCATTTAAAATGTAGTTCTCAAAGTTTAGTAATCGTTTCTTATGTTTTTTTTACACGCTTGAAGGTAACACGGAGAGGGTAGTGAAGACCCGGGAGGCACGGGACTCACAAACTTTACGGCCCCGCGTATTACAAACTGAAACATGTGTTTATTGTCCGACAGACTTTGTGGGCTCTCCGAGTCTCTCCTCCTGCGAAAAAGACAGCAAATTTTTATTTTCGTTGTCAGCGCGACGGCGACTGCAACACTTCAAGTGACACTGCAGGCACTCTCCTTTCTCCCTAACACTTCCCTCTTATTGAGCAAGTGTGTTGGTAATGCTTTTAGTTTTGTTATTCCTCTTGCTGCTTTTGTTAGTTTTTTAGTCAGTTGTGTCATTAACAAATGGCAAATTAAATTGTGCTTAAATTTGCGTGGCAAAAGGGAAAGGCGCGCATAAGGTAAGAGTGCTGGAAATTTATACATAAGAAGCATTAAACCTAGATGAAGCTAATGGAAAGTAATAATCACTATTAATATATGGACATAAATATTGATCAAGTTCAAAGAAAAAAATCACATTAAATCATCGGGAGTGTGTAGTAAACATATAATATGTTTAACCTTGTAGGATTTATGTGACCTCCATATTTGTTTATACAGGCGATTAATAATTTAGATGTCTAACCGCCTTAACTTAAACACAGAAAATATCAATACTGTATCGTTTTCGATATATCGTTATCGATATAATTATTGATATATTATGGTTGCGATATCTGTGCTTAAGTGTTGATATTTCGGACCAATGTAATCACGTAAAAATACAAATAATATTTTTCGATAAGGTGAGATATTTTTAGATCTATCAAAGTTTTCGATATTGAGCGTGATATATTTGGCAATAAATCAAATCGAACTTATGCCCTTGATTATACATTCCTATTTAATCGACTTTAATCGAAACTCTTCTCTACTAACAATCTACTTTTTATATAAAGATATTAAAATAGGTTTGTAACTATTCTTGAATATATATATATTTTTTATTGTTTAAACGGTTGCAGGAGAGCAGGCGAAATACATTATAAATATAAATATAAAATTTAAATATAAATATAAAATACGAATATAAAATTTAAACTGGAGTTTATTTCTATCACTTGGCCAGCAAAGGAACTTAATATTATTTGGAAGGGTCTTTAAAACGCTCAACTTGGTTTATACATAACAAACATAATGTAATTATTTTTTGTCTCCTTTTGGAGACGAGCGCCTTTAGCCTAAAATACTAAGAATTTATTAGAGGGCCACAAGTTGTTGACTTGGGCGAGACTTAAAGGCAAAGACCCAAGAATATCCCTGCTCATTTTCAGCTTGATTGCACTTAACATTGCAGCTGTCCGCAATTAAAAACAGACACCGACTTTGTCACTTAAGGCCGTTGTTAATAGGCCTTAAGCTGGCTTAATCCAAGGCAGCAGGCGAAAGGAAAAGTTAAGCGAGCCCGGCACAATATTCCCTCAGTCACTCTTCTTTTTCCTCGATTGGCTTCGTTTGGATCATTGTTTCTCCCGAGGGCGAAGTCTCATCCGTAGGTACGATTTGATTTAGCATTTTCTGCTTCGATTTCATTCCGCGTCTGCTGGGAGTCCCTCTGGTGCACACACACCCTTGTCAAAAATCTTTGTGACAGGCCAAAAACTTTGCGCTTAAAAATAAATCAAAACTTTTCATTCCAGCATCATTTCTCCACTTCTCCTTTCGGCTTTTTGCCTCAGATAAATGTCCTGATAATTTGTATACATATATATATTATTTTTTCCCTCATTTTCTTGACTTTTGCATATGTCAACTTTTGTCAATGGGCCAAAAGAGAGTTGCTGGCGAAAAGTTTCTATCAGGCCGAGACATAGCAAAGTTTTTGCGACACTCTGGGCCTTGTTCTTCGCTTGGATTTGATAAGGATTTTGTGTGCGTTTGCCAAAGTCTGTGGGATAAGCTTTGATTGCCGCTTATCAGCAGCCACCAGATGCGTTTCCTTGCTCAAATATTAAAAATAGGCACAGAAATTAAAATATTTTACATATTGTATTTATCGTAATATTTGAATATATTAAGAAAGTATTGGCTTCATTATCTTTTTATCATTTAAAAGATAATGATAAATGATTATGAATAATCTATAGAAAACTATATAAAGACTTATATTTTGTTTAAGAATATTAAGCTACAGCCAAAACAATTTGACCTTAGGTTCTAGTTCTAATTGTTTTTAAAATTCGGAACAACTCAGTGAGGCGCACTGAGGTCGAATTTCTACTATATTCCGCCTACAAGTATGTGAAAAGGACAATAGTTTTTTTTTTTTTTTTTAATTTTTGCCTTCTCGATGTCTTTGCTATAAAGTGTAATACATTTATTTTAAACGTGCTATTCCGAAAATAACTGTCACTCGATTCGTTGACTTTTAGCGCATTATGACGTCACGAACGACAGGAATTTTAGTTCGTTCGCTCTATTTATAAAATTAAGTATTATTTGTCTACCGATAAATTCTCAAAATATTCAATAGCAAAGTATCCTTAGTATACTTATCTTCAGTATTTCCGTTAAAGTATATTTCCTCTCATATGTCCCAATTTGCCATCTGAAATTTCGCTTCTCTCGATTTCGAATTCATCAACGTCCTTTGACTTTTGGATGTCAACAAACCCCGCAAAATTGATGGTCTGAAAAAGCTTTTAAGATGCCAATGGCAAACTTTTACCAGCACACACACAGAAACTTCTCAACTTTTGAACCCTTCGAAATCGTTATTTCTATGTAAACAATTCAATTGCATAAATATATTTGCCAAAAAAAGGAAAGTACAATTTTACGAAGCGACAAAAAAAAACAAACGTTTTATTCCGGTTGGGAAGGGCGAAAAATAATTCTTAACAATTTGATTCAATCAAAGTCGTAACGATATCGAATTCTGGGAATCGGAATGGCTTTGTCACCTTTATAAGAATGGAAACTTTGCCAAAAAGTTATTTAAAACATTTTCCCTTTTTTGCCCTCTCTCATACCGCTTTCCATTCCAGACTTTTTCCCCATTGTTTGCGCTGGAAGAAAAATGCGTTTTTCATGCTAATGTCAAACCTTAATAGATTGCTGCCTTCCCTCTCTTTTTGCAGGCTCAAAGAGTCCTTAGTCCGTGGTCCTTGTGAAGCGGTATGGCAATGCCCCCATTTCGAAACATGTGTTCTGAGATTTTCTGGTGGCATTTCCATTTTGGGGATAAGCGTTCGGTGGGGGCCTTCATTGCCTGAATTATTTCACTCTTGAGAATATTCGATTGGAATGGTTTGACTTTAGCCCCGTTTCATTGAGTTCATTCAACGAAGTTTTCTGGCATTAAATTGACCTAAATTGAGGCGTAAACGATTTAAGGAGATGCAAACCAACTTTATTTAAAGATAGAAATACTTAACTTTTTTTTAAGAGTACCTATACTTAGTGACGATTCTCAAAGACGTTTACTTAAGGCATTATTGGCTCTGGAGCCCCAATTTTCGTTGGCCCTAATTAGACTTGGCATACACCTTAGGTGCAAGTCCAATTCATTTCAATTTCCACTCGTTGCAAACCATGTTTATCCACAATAATGGCCATTGTTGAGAGCCCCGATAATGAAAACAATAAACATAACTTGGCCCGAAATATGTGGCCACAAATAAGCAAATAAACACAAGGAGAAGGCCTCGAAACAACTTGAGAGAAATGCAACAGCTGCAAAGCCCATAACAAACTGCAAAACAAAGATCTTTCAGGACATATTCACCGTACATTGTGATGACGTCGTTTTTTTACGGCATATTTACTTTTGCTCGTTGATGTGGCATAAAAAATATTTATTAACTGACTCGGAACAGAAATGTTGACTTGACCCGACCACAGAGGGAGAAGTCAGGTCAAGGATCTGGATTTCAGCATGTTTGCACTGGATTCGAGTTCGGACAGGACAATTGATGGACAAACATATTAGATATATGTATATCTATATATGCGGGCCAAACACAGACACTACAACTAGTTCGGTTAACTAAAACACACACATGGCGGACAGTTATTTGCTTTTATGGCAGACTGAGCCTGCCGTCTGCCCCCATCACTCCTTCCTGCCCAGTCTGCTGAACTCTGGACAAGCTCTGCACGTCAGTTGGTTGAACAGTTTATCCTGCATATAAACTTCAACAACATACACAACATGCTCCCGATTCGGGCTTCCCTCACTGCCCACTTTGGCCTACAACTATTTCCGCTTACTGCTAAACAAATCCCAGCTAGCAAAACATTCGGTACGTTGCGGGAACAATAGACGTACAGCGCTGCGTATACGCAATATTGGCAGTTGGCATATTATTGGAGTTTCGTCATTGAATTGACGGATTGAAGGGGATGGATAGCAGGCATGAATGGGGTGGGGTCAGTGCGGCAACAGGGGAATGGAGTTTGGCATCAAAATCTTTAACCCAGTCTCATTTAATATGTTGACAAGTTGATAAATTGTTTTGCATGAAAACATATTCAGTCATTTAATTGGACTGAGAATTGACACCGAGGGGGAAATGGAAATAGCCTTGTTGAGAGAATTTCTCACTGAGTTATGATGACATGATGTTAAAAGAAGGACTAACACGATTAGCAGGACAAGCTATGAATAATATTACAGTTAAAAATCAGATTCAGCAAGCCTAACCTTGACTTATCTATACACTAAAGCTCATAGTTTTCTATAGTTCAGGCGATGTCATGGTATTAAATCCAGGTAAAGTTAAATTGCACACAAAAAGTTACTTTAAATATCTTTATAAGATTGATTTTTTGTATCAAGTCAATACTGTATTTATATTGGCCACGAAGGTCTACTTATAAAATCGATATTTTAACTTTGATATCTTAGATATATCGGCCTTTTCCGAAAAAGAGCATAACTTTGTTTAAACTATTATTGTATGAGAAAATGAATAAGGAGATATTCATTAGAAAAAATACAAATAAATGAAATAAGAGTTGTCGGATAATATCGATATTTTAAAGTTAAATGCAATACTTATCGAAATACTTAACTTTACAATATTTTCGATATGCTATTGAGCGGGGTCTTTTCCCCCAATATATCTTTATTGACTTTTTTGTCGGCATACAATATATCGATTATGTAATCGTTAATAATACTAGCTTTAGCCTTTTTAATCGTATTGTATATTGCTTTATATTGCTTTTTCGGTCAACACGTCTGTAACTTGGCCAAGAGCGTGCCAAGTGATATGAGATAACAAAAAAAATCACAAGAAGCACATAAAAAAATCTGCTTAGAAAAAGATGTCACCAGCTGTCGCAAACAATCTTAATATTTGAAGTTAGAACGCACCGCGTGGTAGCAGCTGTGACCCCAATAAGAAGTTTGGGCCTTACAGGCACACATATTCATCTCGTTCCTCACTCCTAGACTCTTCCTCGAAATGCCAAACATTAACAATTTAATGCATTTGCCAAAATAAAATGCATAAATTTGATATGCTAAATTAAACCGGCAACAAGGATCCAACTTGGAGTGGTCTGTATGGTCCTGCATACGAAATCAGTTGGGCAACGTTGATTATAATGATGATGTTGATGGACTCGACTTGAATTTGCTGTGATTTAGATGGGTCCGAAATGGATTGTATGTAGGGTTTTATTTTTGGGAGATGTGATGCCATTGTTGGCCTGGACAGAAGTCGCTGCGACTGTAAAATGCCAAAAACAATTTAATGCTTCATTGCCAACCTCGCATATGCGACCCCTGTGACTGACAGCGCAGACTTATCTTGGTTTTCCTTTCTTTTCACTTTTCTTTACACCGCCAGTCCCCGGAGCATGTCAGGCAAAATCGAAATGAATCGAAGAAAGAACGGCGAATACATCGCAACTGTGCGATAAACATATGAAAAATGCACATGCGGTGAGCCAAGTTCAATTCCAGAGGCCAAAAGTTTACGCCACTTAATAGAACTTGACGCAAATTCAATTACAACATTGGTCCCCACACCCAATCACACACACACTCAGCCGCCGGGTGGAGGAAAACTTGCAAAGAAATTTGCGGAAAAACGCTGGCAGTCAACATTTACCCCCGAAACCGAAACGAACAGACCTCTGTCGTCGGTTTTTTCCTATACCCTAGTGATGAGTATTCATTCTATAATGAATGTTTTATAATTAATAGGAATAGTAAAGGTATCTAATAAAACAAATTAAAACGATATCTAGTTCCGAAATCCATTTAAAAAATGTTTCACTTACGTACCTGTACAAAGTAAGAGATTATTAGAATATAATTAATGAAATCATACATGTTTCTCAAATGGTTAGCAATGACGATTAGATCGTACATGATTTCATTCGAATCTAGTTTTTTTGCCCTTCAAAATGTTTATTTCGAATTTCCACGCATAAGGAAAAAAATCAGAAATCCTTATGAATTTAAAGCCAATAAAAAGACTATTCATAAGTAAATCCAATAGATATTTATACATTTTTAGACACTCATAAGTCAATCCCATTGCAATCGAAAGAGTCTTCCAAATGTTTTCTTATGGCTTATTATACACTTGCAGTGTATTATTATTTTAGACAAAGGTTTGCAACGCAGTGAATGATCTCTAACCCTATAAAGTGCATTTGTATATTCTTCATTCAGCATCACCAGACAAGTCGATCTAGCCATATCCGTCTGCCCTTTTCTACACCAACTAGACAGCTTTAGAGCTTTTTTAGTGCAACTTTGCAGTCTAAGTCTTCTTTCTATTCCCATTAGTATTTAGTATATCCATACATAAGATCGGGACACAAGGGACGATAATATCAGGTGCCATATAAACGATCGGTGAATTTGTCTAAGAAGCTAATAAAATCAACACAAGTTCGATGTTTTATTAATAAATATTTTTTACACCTCCGGTCAAGTTTCTCCGATCGATTTTCAATTAAATGGAATCTATCTAATGGCAACCTGCAAGGGTATGCGAAATTCTGTTGCCCGAACATAGCGTCATTTCTTGTTTTCTAAAGATTCCCGTAAACTCTGTCATAGCCAAGGGCGGTTATTCAGCAGCAGAGAAGGAGATGTATATTTAGCTAGGGGAAAACTCCAATTGAAATTGAAGTTTTTCTCGGCTTGCGGGCAAACTCACTTACTTTAGCTTCACTTTACTGCAATTAGCAAATAAAACTTGGCATATTTTCGAGGGCCAAATGAGGCGCATGGTTCTTGAGAAACTTTTGCAATCACTTTCGTTTGCATTCATTATTGGCCCACGGAAAAAGGATTTGACTTTTTAAGCTTTCCCCTGGTCAACTCGAAAGTCAACTGAGAGATAAGAGAATCCTTTTCTTTTCTGGTTGGAAAAGTTTTTGTTTTCCCATTTTCAATTGAATTCGGAAGGAGGAGGCAAGGCAAGAAGCTTCGAATTTAAATGATTAATTCACTCTTTCATTAAATAAAATATATTATTTTTGATTATATTATTAAAGTAATTTAAAAGTGTAACTTTAATGAATATGCTTTTAGCGAATCGTTTTTCATGGATATTATGCTTAGACTTGATTTTGGTTTAGTGTAAGTTGGGCACATTTTATTTATATTAATATAATTATACCAAAAATATAACTTTTTCGATTATTTTGAAATATTTGTTCATTCTTCATAGCGCTACGTAGTGCGTCTTTTTGGTACTATTCCATTGGAACATGGTCTCTGCAGTTGGTTCGTTTGGGAACTAATGCGTTTCCACATCCAGTTTCAGTTGAAAGATGTGTAGATGGCGCTTTAAAGTAAAAAAAATCGTGTAGAGACGAATGCAATAAAATACAAATAAAACACTTTTAGTATTTTCTCATTTTGTGTAAAATGTAATACAAATGTTTATAAACTCTCTCTTATTTAAAATTACGGATAGCGCCATGAACAATAAAGTGCGGTAAAAGTAGAAAAAAATACATTAAAAAACATTTGAATGGAAAAGGGAGGAAATATTACAAAAACAAGGAAGGCGTAGGCCATTAAGCGTAAAATTGTGTAGTTTCACTTCTAGTTCATGCCTTGCCGATTTTATAGAGTGAAGAGATTTTATAGTTTTTTTTATGAGTGCAAATACATTGCTATTTTTAACAAAACTAAACTCCGATTCCAACTGAGTAGCGATATCACTTTGATATCAAGTTGACAATTTAAATTTTAAAACATCGCATCACACTTCTCTTAACCAGAAGTTTCGACAGAGAAGCTTTTGCTATGAACGACAGTGGTTACAGATAAGTTAAGAATACTTTTTATAAAATAATTTTTGTATAATTACTTTGTAGATTAACTGGTAGTCAAAATTTCAAATAACGTTAAAGTAAAAAGCTGATTTTGTATTAAAATTAATTGGTTTTTATTTTGAATGTGAAGAATAATGGATTTCTATTAAATTGTTTATCGTCATAAGAACCTCCTAACGAAAGTACTACGAAATTATTAAAATTGTGGCAATTTACAACAATTCTCATCAGTTTTAAAGTGCAAGCGCACAGTTGCATTTTTTAAAGCGAGCAATTGTTTTTAAGCAATAGCTATTGTTATATTAATAAGATGATGCAGCGTATTTTGGCGACAAATGAATCCATCTCAAAAGTTGTATGCTATGTGGTTGGCACCTCAACCCAATTGAAAACATCTCATTATTCAAAATTTAATTAATTAAATCAATGCCGGCGCAATGCTCTTGCTCCCGCTGACTTTTTACAGAGCCGTAGCATTGCGAGAGCCAAACAATTAAGAAGCATTCGCATTTGAACTTAAATGCAATTTTATCATTTTGTCTGTCTTTTATTAATTTTAAGACAACCTCAACCTTGTCGGTCCTTTCTTGGTTTTTAATCTACTGTTGGGGGCGGGTCAAGGTGGCGGTCCCATGATCACCAATGACGGCGAAGGTTCAGCATTGTATCCTCGGGAATTGGCTCTGCAAAGGACAGTATCTTCAAGCCTATACGCGTGATGCATTGGGTTTACATAATATTTCAAAAGAGCATGTAATAACTTTCAAAACTATCTTTTAAAAAACTTAAGAAACGCATAATAGTATGCCGAAGATCCGTTGGAGCCGGCCACGGCGCCTACTTTGGTCGATTCGACCATCGGAGTCGTCCTAGAACAGACTATCGTCGAAGAGATCGTCCAAGCTGAGGCGCTGCCTGCAACTTTGGCTAAACGAAGTTGCTACATATGTATGTATGTACATACATTTGTATGTATGTACATATGTATATTATTTTGTTTTATTTTTTTTACTTTTCTAGGCTGCTTTAGCATCAACTCCGCTATGTGGAAACGCCCTTCATCATTTCATTTTGTGTCATTGCGTAAATACAAATAAATCTGTAGGTACGGAATCCGGTAGAACGAGATTCTTAGTTGTTAGTTTGTTTGTTTGTGTTTTTAGGTAACCATACTACTCGGAATTATTTGGCCGCCTCGTGTCGGTAAACCCACGACAATTAAATTCTGATTGTACTTGTTATAGCCTTGACAAGGGCTTGAGGCAAACTCGAGATTGTTCGTTAAATTGTTTAACGACAAAATACCAAAGTTCTAATTTATCCAGAACAGCTGTTTTTGTGGCCGCTATTGGTGATAGAAGCTCACGATAGTTTAACGACAAATGACGGAATAATCGGTGTGCTTTGTATTAATCGATATCTAAATGAAATGTTGGTGTCTTCTTTTTTGTTACTTTTAATGTAAGTTCTTAAATTGTTTTATGCACTTTATTTAGTTATATGGTTACTATCTTGTTGGGTCCAGTTTGCTGGTAGATTATGTACAGCAAACGATATGGCAACGCTTTTCTTGGACATTACTTTAAAAATAAACAAATTGCAAATCAGCTCCTCCAAGGTTTTAATCACCGAATTCAGATGCATTTTTCTATAAAAATTTTACATATTAAATTTTTTTTTGCAATCGTTGTTTTGGTGTGCCCAAAAAACTCTCCATTTTTCCGGAGACTGCATGCCGATATCCAGACGTCAACTATCGAAACTGTACGCCACACCGCTAGAAAAGAGAAAAACTGTAATTGTTTTTAAGCGAGTAAACGGAGAGAGGAGAATCATATAATAGTAGGAGATCGCAGCAAGCAATTCGCTTAGTGGCCATATGTGTGAAAAACTAGAAGGCAGCAACGGGAGCGAGTCCAAATGTCTAGAAGAAACCCTAGCGAATCGAAGCGCTGCCAGAATAGTGAATAAATTGAGTGCGAGTCGTTTTGGCATGAATAATGTCTGCGTCGGTGGTATACGTTGACCTGAGCTCGGACACCGAGGAAGAGGTAATTTCCCAGCAGGGCGAGCTGCTGTGTGTGTGAGAAAAGTACAGTTGGATTTTAAATAGGCTTGCTACCCGAGTGTGTAGTTGTGTGTGGAATTAATTTTTTTTCGCGCTGCTTTTGTTGCGAGCGAGACACGACATGCATACCCACCCACACAGATGCAGGTGTCGCGCAGTGTTGCCGGACGGTTCGAATGGAGACTTTGGGAGTCTTGCACTTGCATTGGCGTATCGTGAGCTCTCTAATTACATTAGCCCGAATCTACAAGCTTGTGTGGGCTGGTGTCCAGTTCGCACCGCTCCTCTCTCTCTCTCTCTCTCTGAGTATGTGTGTTTGAGACGCAATTTGTCAGCGTTGATACGGCCCGAAATCAAAACAATTCTCCAAGCGCGCGCTCGCAAGTCTCCACAACACCCCCTCACACACACACATGCAGCGACGGGCCCTCGTCGGTTTTGTTTGTTGATATTTTCATTCAAATTTAAAATGCACAGGGGCCAACAACAGGTCGCCCGCAAAAGTATACACAGTTCGCTAAAGTCGAATTTGAAATTGAATTCATATCGGGATAATGTGTAGGCAGACCAGAAGGCGGAATTTTATATTACATTTACTAACGGTTAACTTACACTTTTGCAAAGAATCTAGTTTAAGGAAAATACGGGATTCAAATAGGTTTTCTAGATACGAGTTAAAATATTTATTCGTTATTAATGTATAAACAATATCCACAGTCCCCGCCCGGAGCCAAGCGCCGACGTCTGGAGGATTCACTGCGACCTGTGGCCACCGCATCCGGCAGACAAAGTTTGCCCACCAAACTTGCGGGGACTGTTAAGCCATTACCCAACGTCCCAGCGGATCCCCTGCAGTCCATGCACATCCCCAGTGGCATTACCGTAACCAAGCATCAAAAGAACAATTCGATAACTAATGGCAACATCACCATTACTATAGCCGAGAACAACAACAACAACACACACAGCTTTAACAACAATGTAAAGGCGAAGCAGGTGAAGATGGGCCCTGCCCAGAAAGTGGCCTGGTCAATGAGCCACAAGGCGCCCAGTCCCAGTGCCCTGATAACCACGGTCCCTAGTCACCAGGTGAAGGTCACGCCCAGTCCTCAATACCGGCTAACAGCCGTTGGCAAGGCCACCAACCCACCACCGCCCACGGGGGTGGTGCCAAAAGCAATGCCAGCGAAGATTCAGGTGCCGGTTGGGATAGGTCAGCAGCAGCAGCCACCCAGTCAACAGCAGCAGAAGCCGATTATGCTTGGACCAGCAAAGGCAAAGGCGCCAATGGGTCAAATGCTGCACCAGCTGCAGCAGCAACAGAAGGCGCTCTCCGTTCAGCTGCAACAGCAACAGAAGGGGCTCGTCGGCCCACACCAGCAGCAGCAGCAGCAGCAAAGGGCCTCTCCGGGCCAACAACAAAAGCAACAGAAACCGCTGGGAGTGCAGCTTCAACAGCAACATAAGCCCCTGCAGCAGCCGCAACAAAAGAAATTGGCGGTCGGAGCACAAAACCAGCAGCAGCAAACAAAGTCAATTATGGGTGGACAGCAGACGAGGACCTTACAGGTGCAAGTCCAGCAGCAGCAGCCAGTACCAAAGATAACCCAGGTGCAAATCCAGCAGCAAAAGCAGCCAGCATCGAAGACGCCCATGGCGCAACAGCAGCAAGTTGCAAAAATGCCGCAGCTAGCACCAAAGCCCCTCCCCGTAGCCCAGCCCAACATACTATCCTTGGAGCAACTGCAGCAGCAGCAATACAGAGCATACCTGGGACAACTGCAACAGCAGCAGCAGCGAGCTCCGATTGCCCAAGTACAGCAACAGCTGCAGTTGCCGCAAGGCACGATTGTGGCCCCAGCGTTGGTTCCGCTGGCACAGCAGCAAAAGAAGCCACAACAGAAACCCTCGCTGTCGGCTGGCCATCAACACAATACGCAGATGGCCCAACAATTGCAGAAGGCAGTGATGGTCCAACAGCAACATCAGCAGTCGCCTTTACTTCCTAAGCCCTCGCTGCCCTCTGTTAACCTCAACCAAATTACGCACAAATCGATGACCATACAGAAACTACCCATGGTGCAACCGAGGACGCAGCCAAAGGCCACGACGAAGGCTCTTAAACCGATAATCCAACAACAGACACCCCCACCCGCTCATCTAGTGCAGAAGGTCAACCCACCGCCACCTGGACTGCTGCCGACGCCCCCCTTTTCGGCCAATATCGGCTCGCCGATTGTGCGAGCCTCGACGGTGGCCAAGATCCCTTCGGTGGCGGCCAAGAGCCGAGCAGCTAACATCCAAATAAAACCACAAGTGCCACCGGGAATCATCACCGCCACACCCACACCCACAGCCGTAGGGCAGAGTGCCGCACGCACTTTGCCTTTTAGGAGCACGCTTCACAAGCCGGTCACGCCGCCGCTGACTTCAACACATCTGCAGGGATTCACAACGAGTGCCACGCCCCCGCAGCGGCTGCTGGCCACGCCCCCGCACTGTGCGGCCGCCTTGAATGAGCCGCTGCTGCTGAACTTGCCGCCCACCACTAGCATTACGCCCCAACTTACGCCCACAACGACGCCACCGCCGACAGCAATTCCGGCTGCAGTGCAGCACCAGCAACTGGCCAAGGCGGCCGCCTTCAAGTTGAACTCCCTGCCCGGGGCCAGTATTTCGCCGGTGATCAGGCCCGTCGGCGCCAAGCGCATTCAGCCTATAACCGTGCTCAAGAAATCCGACGAGGAGTGGCGGAGGCACATGTTCGAGCAGCAACAGCAGCAGCAAAAGCAGCGCGAGCAGTTGCAGCCCGCCACCACGCCCACAATTGTCCTGGTGGAGTCACCGCCAACTACGCCGCCCACTGAGAAGGTGGACACGGAGAGCAAGACTGCAAGGGCCGCAGAAAAGCCCAAGCAGCAGCTCAAGAGAAATTCGGTGGATAACAAGCGGAGTAAACCGACGCCGCCTATAACAATATCTGTTGATCTCGAGCCCGAGGTCGTGGACTTGGTTGATCTACCAGAGACCCCGAAACCAGCTGAAAAGATCTCTCCGACAAAAAAGCCTGGTAAGGAAGCTTCACCGTCTAAAGCACCCTTCATTCCGGAGTACGCGGCTCTGCTGCAGCTCTGCCTCGAGGTGGACAAGTCGGCGGACATGGATCGGCTGGTCCAGAGCAAGCTATCCAAGTACTACTACTGTGTCCCCGAAAACTTCGTAAAGTCGCGTGGCTTCCGCAAGGTGCTCGAGACGGCCATGCAGCGGATCAGGACTGAGTCGAAGCTGGTGTACGTGCACATCAAATGCGTGGTGGATGAGCTGAAGGCACGACGGGTGGCGAAGGTCAGGGAGAAGCCGAAAGCGTCGGCAGGGGATTTAGGAGAATCGAGATCGTCTACACCCAAGCAGCCGAAGACGCAGGATGAGCAGCGGGAGCAGACCCCCGTGAGGGAGCAAGAGATGGAAGAGTTAGAGCAACAGCAGGAGCAGGAACCGGAGGAGGAACCCGAACCAGCTTCACCCACCCTTGACAAGCGAAAAGACGAGCGCATTCGGAAGCTGAACCGCACGCTGGCCACAATCAAGAAGCGGATTGAAGTGCTGGAAGATGCGGACGTGGACTTCAACGACGATGACTCCAGCTATCTGCAGGTGGAGCGCTACAAGAAGCGCGCCTGCCAAATATACGAGAAAATCTGTGATCTAACCGGCGAGAGCAAGAGCGCCCGCCGTCAGCTGAAGCAAGCCATAATATTTAAGGATTCCGCCTATCCGGACTTTAATCACACGCTGTCGTCCTTTGTGAACCGGATGCAGGAGTTTCCCGACTACCACGATGTGCTCCAGCTGCTGGAGCACACCAACAAGGAAAAGCAGCTGGGGCTGGCCAACTTTGAGATGAAGAGGATAGGTAAGCGATGGAACCAAACGCTGAGTAATCATAATATTAACACTTATTATCCCCTTCAGCTTCCGACGCCTTCTCCAAGGTGGGCCAATTGCTGCAGGCACGACGAAAGACTGATCTGTACGAGACCGTCACGCACTTCACGGCAAATGTCAGGGATCCGGCCGCCAGCGATCCACAGCTGCTGGCCAAGCTGCAGGAGAACAACAAGAAGCAAACCAAAATAAGTGATATCTTGGAAAAGTGAGCACGAATGAGAGTATTGGAACTGTGTCCGCGCTTCACTCTGTCGGAATTAATTAATAGGAACTCATTGCCATTTCCAAACTTCCCAAGTTAGGCAGAGCTCAAAAGCGGACACAGTGCTGATAATTCAATCAACGTTTCATGACTAACATTTTGGAATCATCCCTTTAGATTCGCCCGTGAGCAGGATATCAATACGGAGGAGCGTCAGGAGGCGCGTCTGAAACTGAAGCAGGAAAGGGCAGCCGAGGAGGCTGCCAAGCTGGCCGCCTTGGCAGAGGACGACGACAAACCCTGCACCAGTGCTCAGGCAGCGGCAAAGGCGGCCGCCGTCGCTGCCTTAATGAACGGATCAGCGAGCAAAGAGCTGAAGGAGCCGAATGAAGCAGTTTCCAAAGATAATGATGAAAACGGTGAAGTCTCGGAGGATGAAACGGAAACGGAGGACGAGGAGGATGATGTGGACGCCTTTGTGGACAGCTTCAAGGTCAACGGCGAGGTAAGCGATGCCGAATCCGAAGCTGAGCTGGGCCCAGAGTCCGGCAACGAAGATGTGATAGATATAACGAGAGCCGAGACTGCCGCCGAAAAGGATGACCAGGTTCCGCCGAACGGCAAGCTGAAGATCATTTCTGTCTCCAGTCTAAACGCTAACTTCGTCCATGACCTGGATCCGCACTCGAAGCCTAATAGTCCCAAGTCGAGTGAAAAGGACGTCATTGCAGCGGAGATTATTATTTCGGATGAGGAGCCATAGGAGGAGAAGCCCACTCCTCCTCCTCTTCCTGCTGCTTCTCCTCTGCCCGGTTTGCCAGCCACCCAGTACTTTAGTTTATTTATTAATTATTGTATAAAACTATGCGTTATTAAGTGTTTTTACTTATAAAACAAAGCGGATAAGCTTCACTGAGACAGAATCCTACGTGAAAAAGTAATCTTTTAGCAATTTAAAAAATCTATGCACATTTTCCAATCACGATTATTAGTGTTCTTAAACCACTACCAATAGTTATTCGAATCAATTGTTTATTTGAACTGCAAGTGCAAATTACTGTTTATTAATTATAATTAAAAGAAAATTAGTCTTTGAGGATTTTCCAAGTACACACGTACCAGTTATTAGTTTTACAATTTTTTTGGGCAATAGCCCAAGATAGCAATCAATAATTTCATTTAACATCAAGTTAAGTCAGGCAAAGTCTTTAATATCATGATGAGTGCTCTTTCTTTGAGCTTTAAACAAAATTTCAAGCTGGCCTGGAGCCAGCTCTAGTGAGCCGGCATTACAATTGTGTGTGTTAGAAATGGAATGAAGTGCTCAGAGATGAGAAAAAAAAATACCAACAATTTGCTCTAATATGGCTTCACATGTAGCTATGACTACAAAAATAGCTATTTTACGCTAGATTATTTACATGACAATTATCTAGTGGGTCCAATGCTGTGCTCGAAGACCTTTGCCGAAGTCGCACGAATGTTGATAGAGTGTCGGCAGAGTGCCAGCAGACGACGGCTTACAACCTCTTACAATATGCGTGTGAGCTGAGAACGGGAAGCGAAACTTGTACACTTGCGAGAATGGTGGTACTTATATTGTAGCTTATATTGCCTTTGAATAAGGGTAATCTTTAAACATTTATACATTTTCCCATTACGACTGTTCAGGTTTTCTCAAGCTAATATTTGATAAAATCAATCAAGAGTTTAATTAAACATTTAGTAAGATATGAGACCTCAGGGTCCAGCATATATGTATGTACATATATTCGACTTACCCTGAACCCAAATTATTCAAGTTGCTTCATTAAATTTATTTATTTTTGATAGACTCGCGAACAATTTTGTTAAGAGATTACTTCAGTCCCGCAAGATTCGATGCTTCTGTTGAAGTTCCATCCTTAAGATAAATGTGTTAAGCCACGCTAATTTATTGCAGCGCCCGCACACCTACCATTAGGCCAGAACATGCTAGTGTACATAGGAAATACACACTTTGTACTAGGCTAAGCTAAGCTTGTTTTACACAAAGTAAAATAACGATGAAATAACTGAGACTGCTCTGGGCTATTCATTCCGGATATTGCGCAGATACCGGGATATATCGGAGTCATCTAAGGCGGTCTCCTCGATTATGTCGAAGTGATCGTACTTCTGAAAGATCTTGAAGGAAGTTTGGAAGCCGACATTATTCAAGGCCTCGCTGAAGCGCCGACTCTGCTCAATGAAGGTGACACTGTCGTGCTCCGCGACCACTATGTAGATCCTCGTCGATCTCCAGCTTGACACATCGGTGTATGACCACAGAATGGGCGACAGGCCCTCCGCCATGCGCTGGTCAAGGCCCAGAATGTTTTTGGGATTAACCGATTCCAGCTTGTAGAGCTCCCTCAGATCGTACACGCCGCACAGGAAGACCAGGGCCCAGCACTTCTGGCTGCGCTGTGGATTGACCACTTGGGGCGAATTGAGAATGCGGGCCAGCAAATGGGCGCCTGCCGAGTGGCCGGCGAACGTTATTTCCATGCTATGCGTGAGCTCGGCATATCGAAAAATCCAGTCGAGGAAGCCGACAAACTGCTGCATCAGCTTTTCGAGTGAAACGGTGGGGCAGAGGTTGTAGTCCATGACTGCTACCCGGTATCCTTGTCGCACCAGCGGCCCCACGATGGAGCACGAGTGGCTCTTGTCCAGCATCTGCCAGTAGCCGCCATGCACGAACACGAAAAGTGGACCCTGGATGGGTGTGTTCTTGTCAGAGAAGATGTCGACATCTCGCCGACCGTCGCCGTAGCTCAAATGCTCCACGATGATGCCCTGTGATTGCGTCAAATCCTTTTCATCTGCAATGCACATAACATAATGTTTGTCGTATTTTTAAATTTTGACTTGCTTACGTTGTTGCGTTATCTTTACAAAGTGCTCCAAGATGGCTAAATTTGGTTCCGGCTGATCTTGGAACCTGGTAGTATGATGACTAGGGAAATACTCCCGGTCAAGGTCGTTGCTATTCGGATTGTACATTCCTGATAAGAAGCTGAAAAATAGCACTTCTAGATTTCAAATTAAAGAGTAGAAATGCAAAGCTATTTGGAGCTGCTTGTAATTGTTCAAAAAACTACTTTGCCTGTCAATTGTAATGCAATATGGAAGCTTAATTATTGGGATAACTAGTCGAACCGGATTGCCCCCATGCAATCATTCACTTTTAACGTACGATTGAGCTTTTACTTTAAGGTTTGAACAATAGTTCTGCAATCAGTCGAGAGGCCTTTGCAACACTGGCCAGCAACGAATTGGTGCCCTGTTTTTAAAATTCACGACAAATTTCTGGATTCGAAAATAGAAAATTAGGTTTACATTTAAGCTAAATATAAACATTTTAGGAACAAACTGCCTGTTGTTTGATTTATTTTATTTTTACGATATGGCTGTGTTAGACTATAATGGCGTTTTTGCGTTAGTGCGCTAGGGTCACACTTTGACAACTCGACGGAAAGCCAGCTCACCCAAAATAATAATTTTGCTTTTAACTTCCAATAATCCCGTAAAATAATAAAATGAGCCGACAGCAAAACGAAGAGGACACCAACTCGGCGCTGTTCGATGCCCGCAATGAGTACTATGTGGGAAACTTCATGGGATCGATTAACTTTGTGCTGCCGGAGCAGGGAACTGCTGGATCGGAGCTGCTGTCCTACATGTACCTCTCCTATTTGGCCATCGATTCCGGCCGCATAGTGGCCTCGGACATCAAGGAGGGCAATGCCACGCCACTGCAGGCCCTGCGTCTGGTTCACGAGGCATTCGAGCAGCCCTCTCGCACGGAGGAGCTGCTGGAGAAGCTCACCGATAAGGTAGCCGGCGACGAAGATGAAACCAACATCTGGCACATTGCCACCGCGATTGTCTACTGCCACGATGGACAGTTCGAGAACGCCCTGAAGATCCTGCATGGATCCAACAATCTGGAGTCTATGGCGTTGTCTGTGCAGTGCCTGCTGCGCCTCCAGCGCGTGGACTTGGCCAAGCAGCTGGTGGCTAAGATGCAGGAGATCAGCGACGATGCCACGTTGACGCAGCTCGCCCAGGCGTGGGTAGCCCTTGCCCAGGGCACGGAACAGATGCAGGACGCCTTCCATATCTACCAGGAGTTCTGTGAGAAGTTCAAGCCCACGCCAGCTCTACTGAACGGCCAAGCGGTGGTTCATCTGGGGCTCGAGCGGTATGAGGAGGCAGAGGCCGTTCTACGCGAATCGCTGCTGAAGAAGCACAACGATTACGATACCCTCATCAACCTCATGGTGCTGGCCCATCTTACGGGCAAGCCGTCAGAGTCTGTCAACCGGAACCTGGAGCAGCTTCGCCAGTTCTACCCCAAGAGCGATTTTGTCACCGATCTGGACAAGAAGTCGGCGGAGTTCGACCGCCTGTGTCTGCAATACGACATCGGCGGCGAGGAGAAGCTCCTGACCATCTAAGCATAAGAAGAAATTCCAAACATTCATTTATCCAAACCTATGTTTATGTGTAAAATTACAATAAAAATGTATTAGCAATGTACGAGGTAGTGGAGAGGCCATCAGTAGCTGTAAGGAAAGCGGAAAATTATAGTTAGTTCCAGTCCCGAAGTCCTCTCGTTGCCAGCTTACTTTTGTTTGAAGCCATATTTCTTGCGTTCATAGAACAGATCAGTCTTTGAGCTGCCCAGGTTCACGATCTTGGGGCAGCCGTCGCGCTAGAAAAAGAGAATAGATTCTTAGACGCTGCTTTCCATCAAATTCTTTTCCTCACTCACGTCCTTCTCCTGGATGGTGCAGGACTTGCAGTAGTATGCGTCAGATACCCCGGGACCACCGCAGATCACGCACCGGCCTTGGTAGGAGCCGTAGTTGCACTCATCGCAGATCCGGACTAGGGTGCAGGGTCGAACATAGGAGTCGCAGATCACACATTTTCCGTCGTCTTTCTCACACAGGCGTCCAATGGCTGCCGCATTATAAGGAACCCACTTAGAGACTGAATTAAACTGTTTCTATGTGAGAACTTACCCACTCCGGGTTGTTTGCGACAGAATATCAAATCCGGATGATGCTTGGCCATGTTTTAATTGAGTTTTTCACGATTCTTAAGGAAGAAAACAATTTCTGGAAAAATATTGCGGTTTCTCTGGTGAGGCCGTTTGCGAAAGTGCTTTCAGTGTGACCGCAGCTCGTCTGATACAATATACCATCTAGACGTGAAAAGTTGTCCAATGCTGCAGCACAGCATAACCGATTTTGATAAATGAATAAGAATTTTGTTTTGGTTATATATATTGTGGGAAATAGCCTGGATTTACTGATATATTAATAATAAAGGCCCCAGGAGTCCTGCCCCAGTTGCAGTTGACCATTCACATCGACTCGTAAACAACAACAGCTGTTGACGCTTACAGGCGAATGACACTGCAATTTATTTTCTGTATTCAGCTACAACTTTGTTTCACAAAAAACCGCAGGTACAACTCCCCAGAATGCAACAACGCAGTTAGAGGAGAAAAGACACCGAACAGCAGTTAACAGGCGACCCCAGCAACATGTCACAGGCGGCATCCACAACGCAGAGTGCAGCTGCTGCACCGGCAGGGGGCAGCAGACGCCCAATGGCCAACGATGTGGTGGGCGTCATGGGGACCACCATGTCGGCCCGATACGGCGAGACCGAATGGGAGGCACGAGAGGTTTGTGGCGAACTTGAGACCTCCAATCTGCGCACATGTTAAGCCCTTCTCTCTTTTCACTCCCCAGTCCCAGCGGCAGCGGGAGTTGCATGAAGCCCGGGCCAGGGCGGCGCAGATGGAGAAGACCATGAAGTGGTGGTAAGTAAGGTGCAACTTGCAGAGCCCGGCTTATCTGTTAATCACACACATGCCACGCTTTCCAGGTCCGACTGCACTGCCAACTGGCGGGAGAAGTGGAGTAAGGTAAGCTTCGTTGCCATGGCTTCCCGTTGGGTCAATACCGCCGGTGTCCAATAACAATTCTTTTTCCCACCTTTCGCAGGTGCGCAACGAACGGAACAAGGCCAGAGAAGAGTCCAAGCAGCTGAGCGTCAAGCTGGACGTCGCCATGAAGGAGTCACACTCGCTGAAGCGGGAGAAGAACGATCTCGAGCTGCAGATCACGCAGCTGAAGAAGGAGATGGAGAAGGTGCACACGCTGATGATGAAGCACGCCGGCCAGTTCCACCGCGCCGACACCAGCGAGGACGCGGAAGCCAATGGCCGCGACGCCAACTGTTCGCCGGACATCTCCTCAGATGGCCTCAAAAATGTCAACAGCGAGGACGGGTTGGTCACCAAGCTGCCCAACGATGTCAAAGACCTGGACATCGAGGAGTTTGCCATAAAGGCCATGCCCAAGCATCTGACCGAGTTGGATGAGGCGGCTGCTGCCGAAGAGAAGCGCCTGATCCAGCAACTGTCCAAGGACGACTTCGACGAGGATTACTTGATGCAGAAGATATCCATGCTGCAGTTGCGCCTCGATGAGGCGCAAAAAACGCTTCAAGCGGAGCGGGAGTAAGTAAAAGCAATCCTTTCCAGATAATCCCTTGCTTATCATCCGTTTCTTCGCTCAGTGAGAAGCTGGAGCTGCACAAGAGCATCGAAAAGCTATCGCTGGAGATCCAGGATGTGCGCGGCCGCCAGGAGGAGATGCGTTCAGCCAAGCAGGAAGCGGTGCGCGAGCTTCTCACCCTCCAAGAGCAGCATCGCGCCGAGATGCGTATCGTCAACAACTCCTTGCAGGAGGAGATCGCTGCGCGTGAAAACCTGGAGCGTCGGCTCACAGAACTCCGCACCGAGCTGGAGCATTTGCAGGCGGAAAATGCCTCCGAATGGGGCAAGCGCGAGCGCCTGGAGTCCGAGAAGCTGGCCATGGAGCGAGACAACAAGAAGCTGCGCGCCGAGCTGCGTGACTACCAAGAGCGCTCCGACCGCAAGTGCCGTCCCATGCAGGCCAACGACGTCGAGGTGCGGGCCTTGCAGCAGGAGCTGTCCGAGCGCAACAAGGAAATCAGCGAGGTGAAGATGTCGCACGCCAAGCTCAAGAAGCTGCTGGCCGAAACGAACACGGAGCTGGGCCACGCCGTGCGCCGCGCAGAGCAGTACGAGGCGGAGGTAAGTTAATCCACTGCCCGAAACCTTATCGGATGATATATGAAGAAGATTGCGCTTATCGGCTTATCAGCCAAGGGAAACTGGGAGGCTACTCAAAGATTTCGGGACTTTATTAACACATTTATGCACAGAGCCAAGCAAACATCGAACAATTAGTAAATGCAATCTCCCCACAAAGGGAGCCTCAGTTGGCAAAGGCCGCCAGTCCGGTGATGGCGCGGCCCAGGATCAGGGCGTGTATATCGTGGGTGCCCTCATAGGTATTGACCGACTCCAGGTTCATCACATGCCTGATCACATGGTACTCGTCACTGATGCCATTGCCGCCCAGCATGTCCCGCATCTGTCGCGCAATGTCCAGGGACTTGCCCGTGTTGTTCCTCTTCAGCAGCGATATCATTTCGGGCGTGTGCAGCTTCTGATCCTTGAGACGACCCACCTGCAAGCAGGCCTGAAGTCCCAGGGCGATCTCCGTGGTGGCATCGGCCAGCTTCTTCTGGATCAACTGGTTGGCCGCCAAGGGCCGTCCGAATTGCTTCCGGTCCAGCGTATACTGTCGGCCGATTTCCACACAGGCCTCGGCAGCACCCAGGGCGCCCCAGGCAATGCCGTACCGAGCATTGTTCAGGCAGTTGAAGGGTCCACTGAAGCCTAAGGCGTTGGGCAAGAGCTGTGCCTCCGGCACTCGTACATCGTCCATCAGGATCATGCCGGTGGGCGAAGCGCGCAGCGAGAACTTGCCCTCAATCTTTGGCGTGTCCAAGCCTTGGCCGGATATCTTGCGGTCCACCAGGAAGCCGCGAAGCTTGCCATCCTCACACTTGGCCCAGACGACCATTACATCGGCGATGGGCGCACTGGTAATCCAGGTCTTGGATCCGCTCAAAATGTAGGTCTTGCTCTTGCTGTCGTACTTGGCACGGGTTTCCATGCCGCCGGGATCGCTGCCGTGGTTAGGCTCAGTCAGTCCAAAGGCGCCTGGACGAAGAATTGGTTACTTCCTTACGTAATACAGAAGAAATTCCTGCTTCCAAGGGGCGAACTCACCAATTAGCTTGCCCTGCGCCATGCTGGGCAGATAGCGCTGCTTCTGCTCCTCGGAGCCGAAGTCGTAAATGGCGCCCATGGCCAGCGAGCTCTGGACACTGACGGCGGACCGATAGGCGGAGTCCACGCGCTCCACCTCGCGGGTGAGCAGGCCGTAGGCAACACTGGAGACCCCAGCGCAGCCGTAGCCCTTCAGGGTGCAGCCAAGCACTCCCAGGCTGCCGATCTCCTCCATGATCTTCTTGTCGAACTGCTCCAGCCGGTTGGCCATCTTGACGCGCGGCAACAATTCCGCCTGGCAATAGCCGCGGAAGGCGTCCCGAATGGCCACCTCCTCCTCGGTCAGTTGGCTCTCCAGGTTGAGGGGATCCTGCCAGTTGAACTTGGCCGCCGCTCCGGCCTTGGAACTAGAGCTGGCCAGGCGGCGGGCACAGGGACTCAGTCGGCTGATTACACTTTGCGCAATCATCTTCTAACAAACTTTGTGTGTTTCTGGTTTGGAAAAAGCCAGCCGGTTCTCCGCAGAACAGCTGCTCGGCACGACGTTCGACGAGAGAATGATGGGGGAAAGCTCCAGGCTGCAGCGAGAGCCAAAGCTTTCGGCTGTCGATTCTCCCGCCGCTCTCCTCGCTCTGGCTTTTTGTTTACCCGAAACAAAATATTGTTGCCCTGCCCGCTGATCGTAATCTGCGGCGCGGGCTCTAAATATTTCGCATTATCGCATTTATTTTCGACTTGGCGACGATGGAAACTAAGAGTGAAGCGAATGTGGAAGGAAACTTTTCAAGTGTTATCGCAGCTTGGCGGGGGTCGGCTCTGCTTATCAGTGGGCACTGGTCGGAAGATACGCCCCATTTACTAAGCTTTGTGCTTAAAGATCAGTGTGGAAACTGCGGGTTAGAGAGAACAAAACGACGTCTCTGCGTCGAGTGGGAGAGGTACAGTTGCGGGACGAATAACAGGGCTACCACTTATGATTAACCTTTATGTCTGTCGATGATATTTTTTGGGTCTTATTATCGATCGATAGCAAAGTTAGCTGATGAGCTTTTGTAAAGATAAGTAAATCGATCAGTACAAACAATCTGCTGCTGCACTTATCTTCTTACAAAAAAGGATCTTTTTGTAATCTGGCATATAGTCGTATCTCGATTTATCGACAGACTTTCAGATACACACATACATGTTAAATATTATTAATATCAGAAAATATATGAAAGTATGTTATTATTATTATTTACCAACCCTATAAAGTTTAAGTATGAGTAACATTTAGTTTATAGGTTCGGTAAATAATAATAACACTAATAACATATGTACATATATTTTTTGATCAGCATCATCCGGCGAGTCGATTTAGCCAAGTCCATCTGCCCGTCCGTGTGAAGCAACAGATCTAAGAGACTATAAGAGCTAGAGCTACCAAATTTGGTTGAAACATTCATATCTGTTGCACGCAGATCAATTTTGTTTTAGAACTTGGCCACGCCTACTTCCACCCCCCCAAAAATCATGAAAAAAAAGAGATAACTTACCTAATCCAGTGAATATTGTTTTATATTATAATTATATCGTATAATTGGAATTTTGCGTTGCTTTCTTAAGTAAATTTCAGTAAGATCTGGTAGTAAAAATGGTAGTTACTGAAGTTCTACATTTGTGCTGGCAGCACCAATTGGTTCAACATGTTCCTAGCAACATTTGTCTTTATTCGGCTGTTGCCCAACATGTTCCTATCAGCATTTTTCGTCATTGTCAACAGTTTCTTTGACTTTTGCCACAGATAAAGTAATTTAGCTATGAAAATGTGCCTGTTTCTCACAATGATATGGGTACCGAAGCTTTCTTACTTGTTTTTTGTTTTACTTAATTAATTATTTTATTTCTGCCATCAAACTTTGTTGTCTTTATAGAATGTAAGTTCAATTATTTAATAATTGATATTACTCCATTATGTCAGGGTTAAAATTCCACTTTTTTTTGGAAATTTTTGATGACTGTGTTATTTCTCTCTATCTCAAATATATTCTTAAGATTATTATTAGGTGTAGATAATATTCAGATTTTATTCGGAACCTTCATATAACATATGTACATATATTTTTTGATCAGCATCATCCGGCGAGTCGATTTAGCCAAGTCCATCTGCCCGTCCGTGTGAAGCAACAGATCTAAGAGACTATAAGAGCTAGAGCTACCAAATTTGGTTGAAACATTCATATCTGTTGCACGCAGATCAATTTTGTTTTAGAACTTGGCCACGCCTACTTCCACCCCCCCAAAAATCATGAAAAAAAAGAGATAACTTACCTAATCCAGTGAATATTGTTTTATATTATAATTATATCGTATAATTGGAATTTTGCGTTGCTTTCTTAAGTAAATTTCAGTAAGATCTGGTAGTAAAAATGGTAGTTACTGAAGTTCTACATTTGTGCTGGCAGCACCAATTGGTTCAACATGTTCCTAGCAACATTTGTCTTTATTCGGCTGTTGCCCAACATGTTCCTATCAGCATTTTTCGTCATTGTCAACAGTTTCTTTGACTTTTGCCACAGATAAAGTAATTTAGCTATGAAAATGTGCCTGTTTCTCACAATGATATGGGTACCGAAGCTTTCTTACTTGTTTTTTGTTTTACTTAATTAATTATTTTATTTCTGCCATCAAACTTTGTTGTCTTTATAGAATGTAAGTTCAATTATTTAATAATTGATATTACTCCATTATGTCAGGGTTAAAATTCCACTTTTTTTTGGAAATTTTTGATGACTGTGTTATTTCTCTCTATCTCAAATATATTCTTAAGATTATTATTAGGTGTAGATAATATTCAGATTTTATTCGGAACCTTCATATAACATATGTACATATATTTTTTGATCAGCATCATCCGGCGAGTCGATTTAGCCAAGTCCATCTGCCCGTCCGTGTGAAGCAACAGATCTAAGAGACTATAAGAGCTAGAGCTACCAAATTTGGTTGAAACATTCATATCTGTTGCACGCAGATCAATTTTGTTTTAGAACTTGGCCACGCCTACTTCCACCCCCCCAAAAATCATGAAAAAAAAGAGATAACTTACCTAATCCAGTGAATATTGTTTTATATTATAATTATATCGTATAATTGGAATTTTGCGTTGCTTTCTTAAGTAAATTTCAGTAAGATCTGGTAGTAAAAATGGTAGTTACTGAAGTTCTACATTTGTGCTGGCAGCACCAATTGGTTCAACATGTTCCTAGCAACATTTATTCTATATTCCATGAAATAATTATTATTCCAGGTTAAACGGCTGCGCCAGCGTGTGGAGGAGCTGAAGCGAGAGTTGGCTGGGGCTGAGGACGAACTGGACTCGGCGGTGAACCAAGTGCGGCGATTACAGCGCTCCAACGATGAGCTTGTGGGCCAGACAGAAGGCCTGCAGGTGCAGATTCAGCACCTACAGAATAGGTAAGCGCCTGCGAAATATATTTTCGAATAATTCATTAGGTCCTGCGACTAAGTCTAACCCTAACTAACATTGCAATGGTGTTGGCTTGATTGTATTAACTAACCCAACTCCTAACCCACTAAAAACCAGACGGGCCCCGAGCCCCCAGCTACGGGGAATGGGCGGGGTGCAGCTCAGGAATAAGATAGCCGTGGAGCTGCCCAACGACTGTCTGCCGAACATCAACGACTTGCGCCAGATCTTCGATGACTCGCAGGCTGGCCTAAGGAGCTCCCACAATGGCAGCGATGCAGCTGCTCATCACGCTGCCTCCGTGAAGAGATCAAGTCACACGGAGCGAACGCTTCTCCAGCAGCAGCAGAGCAACTCTGCTGCTTCGGCAGCGGCGGCTGCAGCAGCAGCTGCGGCATTCTATGACGCCAAGCCCACGCATCTGGAAGAAAACATCTTCGAGTCGAAGTCCCGGAATCTAGAGTTTGAGCGGGCCAAGCAAAAGTTCGATAATCCGCACGGGCAGCACCACCACCATCACCAGAGACAGCGATCGGGAAATGGACGATACGGAAGTGCTGGCAGCAATGCCAGCCGGGCGAATCTCGCTCTGCCACTCAAGGGAATGACGAACGGGGGCAGCAGCAGCACCGCTTCCAGCAAGGATGAGCTAAACCGGCAGCTGTACGAGGCCCATGAGAAGGAGCTGTCGGCAGGTGTTGGCTATGCCAGGAACAGCATTAATCTCGATGGTCTCAAGGTATCCGATGATGAGGTGAGATTGCAGGTTAAAGATCGGGGAAACTTTAAACTGTTTCAGAAGTCTCATTTGTAATTTATTTTGTGCATTATATTTTATAGAAATATTATTTTATAATTTTAAAATTCAGTCTAACAAAAATTAACTACGGTTTCTTCAGTTCTTAATACATTCATATGTTTACTTTATTTATTTTGTAAGAAAAAATTCAATTCAATAATTTTGCTTTATTTTTCAATATCATTTTCAATTTTGTTTAAAGCTAACAAATTTTTTACTTAGAGTTTAGACTTTTTGACTATCTTTACAACTATAATATTCTATATTTTGTTTATTTAATATTTATTTGTTCATTTTTATTTACATTTAATAACCCAAGAAAAGGTAAAACTTGGCTCAATGGGCTTAAAGAATAAAGATAAAACTAACACTGGTGCTTCGTGGTTACTAGCGTAATACTAGGAAGGGAAGGACCTGTCAGCACGCGGATGTGCGATATAGGATTTGCGAATATTGAATTTGTTTGTTGAATAAGTGATGAGTGCATCTATCATTTTAATATCTGCTTTTAAATGCAGACGGTTGGTCGCATAGAAAAAAGGTAAATTATAAATCATTTTTAAGATTTCATTTTGAGCAAGTTCTAATTTATTTATATGGGTCTTTGCACTACAGCCCCAGATTTCAGATCCATAAAGCATTATGGGTAAAAATATTTGTTTATATATTGTCAACTTATTGTGATTTGACAGATTTGATCTGCGATTTATAAAGGGGTACAATATTCGGATGGTCCTATTTATTTTGTCAATGGTATGACTTATGTGACCATTGAAAATAAGTTTTTTGTCAAAATTAATGACAAGATACTTTATGGAGTTTTCCCATTTAATGTCAGTGTTATTTAGTTTAAGTTCACTATTTGGCAGAAAACACAGTTTCCGCTTTTTGGTGAAGAAAATTGATTTCGTTTTTGAGGCGTTTATTTTAATTTTCCATTTATAAAAATAAGAAGATATTGCATCTAAGGACATTTGGAGCTCGTTTTCTATCGAATTATAAGTAGCCAGAGCTAAACAGGGCTGTGTCGTCGGCAAATATAAGTGTATGACATCTTTGAAATAGGGGGATGTCATAGGTGTAAATGTTATAAAGAACTGGTCCGAGCACAGAGCCCTGTGGGACACCTGCGGGTTGCTTATGAGTAAGGGAACAAAAAACAAACAAGATTGAGCAAATCAACAATAAAAAAAAAACTCACAATGGTGATTTGGGGGTATAATTTTGTATTCTAAATGTTTTTTGGGAGTGTGAATCCGAACTCGTTGTTGGCATTACGTCGAAAAACCAATCTGACGGATTTTTTGAGGTTATGTCAAAAAATTCCATGCTTGATGTATGAAAATATAGCTGGTTTGAACCTAATTTGTAACGAATATAGTATTTTTAGTCCTTAAAATGCAATAGTAGTTATCTGTTCATAAAAAGCAATTGAGTAAATCAGCAACTGAACAATAAACAGTAAAGCGAGCAACTGAGTAGTGAGCAGTGAACACGTGAGCAATATGAATGAGAAGTATTTACTCAACACTAAGTGTTGGTCGCTTTTATTTTTATAATTTGTCCTTATTTTTACCAAGGTGGAAAGGTGAAGCTTTTATTTATTAATAATTTAATTCCATTTTATCTACATTATTATTTTGTTCTTTTCTACAAATGTATATTCTTATGTACAAAATAAATTCCATATTTTTTCTTTTAGACTCCGTAGCTATGGTTCGACAAGCTTGTTGCTGGACGATGAGACTGAAGGCAACAGCGATTGATTTAAAGATATTGATCTAAAGATCCAACACATTCGAGGGACAGACAGCTAATGGTATTAAACATTTAGTATTAATTTGGAAAAATGTACTTTAAAGTTGGTGGAGTATAAGAGTCCCAAATATGAACCAATTCCTAGCTTATATTTGGGGCTAGTACCAACTGGTTCCTTAGTTTATTTGTAAGTACCTAAGTAAGAACATTCGCGATTACGTATTTGAGAATCGAAATAATTTATAACCTTTTTTACAAATACTTACGTATGCATTAAGATATATTTAATTTTGACACTAATTTTCATCATAATGTCATCAGTTAGTACCGTTGGGAGTTCAGAAAGCTTTTATCTTCTACCATATTCCATTTACTTTAAGGATAACTTCTTAAACTGCTTATATGATGGCCATATCTCAGTGAGCTTGACTCGGTTGTAAGCTGAGCTCATCGCTCAAACACCCTTCATCCTCATCCTCATACTCATAGAAAACCCTTTGCCTTTATTAAACAAATTAACAGACTTTACAGCAGATATACCTACAAAACATATATACGTATTGAAGCATAATACAGGTGTTCGATTGTTGCGAAATACAAAATTAGTGCCAGAGATATATAGAAATTTTACGAGATTTAATATAACATTATCAATATGCTGCTGACCAATTATTGGTATTTATTTATATTATGCTTTACGAATCAAACGATTTTCCATTCGGTATCCTAGTCCGAAACCAAATGCAATAATAAGATGAGTAACGCCATACGATTTTATTGAGGGAGAGAGAGCTCTAGAAAAGTGGTGCCCAGGAAATGCATTGGTATGTTAGCTCACATATTGCAATTTAAATGTTTGGACGTTAAGCATCTTATTGTTGTATTGTCCTTGCCGAAACCTTTTTATATTCCAAACATGTTTTGAAAATTGATTGTTCTTTTGATGCTTTTTTAGCAGCATATCGTATCTTATACAGAATACATAGCAACAAATTTCAAATACAAATATTTACGTATTACTTATGGTAGTATTAGCAGTTTAGTTCGTGAATAATAAACATTTTTACTTTTATTTAAAACTACTCTTATGAAATATACATAATATGCAAATACAGTTAGCATGTTACGAACACAGTAAACAACGAAACTTTGTATTTTTTGGGCAGGGGGATGGAAATCCGAGTTGGCTTTTGCTAATCCTTTACAGTATAAAGGAATTCCTCTCAGAAAAACATCAAATGAAAAAGGCTCATGTAAATTCTTAGTTTAACAAGTTTCGAAAAAAATTTCAAGTTATAATCATGGTGCAACTATCGCGAGCCGGAAAATTCCTTGGCATCTGCCTCTGCATCTACATGTCCTACGTCTTCTTCGTATTCTTCCTGTTGCCCTTCATAATGCCGGATCCTGTGACCTTTCAGCGACTATTGGTGGCCCTTAAAACACGGCACCTCGGCGATTTGACCAACTACACCTTGGAGACGGGCGGCCAGCCGATCCGCTCGCTGCTGGTCACATTCCGGGGGTCGGGAGCCCTTACCCTTCTGGACAACCTGGCCCACCAGCCCGGCTGCTACCAGCACTATGCTCCGCTGGTCGCCTACCACAGCCGCAGCAACGCCCAGAAGAATCCCGCTCAAGTGCTGGACGAACTGGTGGCGCTGTACAATTGCGACTACAACAAATCAGCGGAGATGATCCACTGGGGCATTCAATCGCCGGTATTCCGTCGTTTCTACGGGGCCCAGTCGAAGGTCTGCTTGACACATAGCTTGAAGGACTGCTGGGATCCGGATACCATGGCTGGCGTCTGCAAGCTGCATCCATTTATAAATATGGCGGTGTACAACTTGAGGCTTGAGTACCTGGCCGCCCTGATGGGGAAGGACGGGTAAGTGGGTGGGGTTTCCGATTCTTTAGGAGTACTCTGAGGCTATTTCTTCAATGCAATTCCAATTTGTGGTCTTGAGCATCGGATATATTGTATATACATATGTTTATTTCGTAGATTGAATCTGCGAATCCTGCTGCTTGTCCGCGATCCTCGGGGAACAATGTATATGCGCATGCAGCACGAATGGTGTGTCGGTCAAGAGGATTGTGATGCTCACACTCTTTGCAAGGACATGGTCAGCGATCATAAGATGGCCGAAACCTTGGCCAAACATTATCCGAAACGTTTCAAGTAAGTGGCGTTTTTTAATCTTTATTTATCAATAATGACATTGCTCTCCCATCTCACAGTATCATTCGTTACGAAGACCTGGTCGAGCATCCCAAGGAGAGCATTAAACTGGCGTTCGATTTCTACGGAATACCACTGTCAAAACACTATACAAAAACTCGCGGAGTTTTTAAGCGGAGTGGCGAAGTCGATGAGTCCCTGGGCTGGGACCTGCCCTGGAAGTACTCCAGCCAGCCAGCCTATGAGTGGATGGAAAAAATGACGATGCCGCACATTCAGGCGGTTCAAAATGATTGTGGCGAGGCCATGGAACTCTGGGGCTATCGCCCGATTCAGGACTTTGAACACTTTTCACGCGACACATTCGATCCGGTCATGTATAAGTGAGCGTGTATGAAATGTCATTAATACAAATTTTTACAGCGCACATAAGATACAAGGCAGCCATAAATATCTAAATTTGTGAATCATTACGAGGGATAATTAACTAAAAATGAAGAACACCTTAGAATCTAAAGGTATAAATCTGTTGGATTTTGAAAAACGGTTGGCTAGTGGTGGTACTTTGCAAACTTAAACATCGGCAGGGAAAAAATCCAAAATAAATTAAAAATAAAATAAAATAGAAATAACATAACGAACAATTTCTTCAGAGACTAA
Organism: Drosophila kanapiae; assembly: GCA_008042475.1. NCBI lineage: Eukaryota > Metazoa > Arthropoda > Insecta > Diptera > Drosophilidae > Drosophila > Drosophila kanapiae. The sequence continues at coordinate 76,371 of VNJM01001375.1, forward strand.
TAAATGCAAATGCATTTTATTTTACAATATATTTTTGTCAAGGTTCCGATACCCTATACAAATTGAAAAATACAAACCTAGGATAAACAAGCAAAACCTTGGGTAGTTCCTATAGGACTAAATTACTAACTTTAATATATTATTCATAGGAGTATAGGGAACGACCCAAGTAATAAACAGTTGATTTCAAAGGTTCCCTTCTTTTATAAACAATAAAGGAAAATTAAACCTAAAAGTAAGAAAATAATTTCCAGAACTTTTAATGGCTAAGGGCTTGTCCGATCTGCTTTACTTACTAGGAATACTTCACCATTTTCGATACAGAGTCTATGGCTAATGCCCTCAAACTCAACTTGAAAAACTTGGTATACCCCATCTGAATGAAATCGGTGAAATTGTTCTCTAACATTTTCTTTTAGTAATCACAATATTTCACTTAAATACCCTTCCTCCATATTAACTTTTCTCTGAAAAGTGTTGCTGTGCACACTGGCTTGTCAGACCTCGGGGTCGCTAAATGACTAAATATATCGAATGTGCTGTTTGGCATAGCTGTTTCCAGCTGCCGATATATTTAATCATTTAAGCGTACAGGGAACACCCCAAATATAAAGTAAAAATTGTCTGTATTTGCTTAGATGTTTGGCCATCTCTAGGAAATGCGTTCAAGCTTTGACCTATTTCCTATTTCTTTTTCGGTATATTTATGGTATTTTATGCATCTAAGGAATAGTGTGTGGTATGGTATCTCTTGCCAGCCCACGGACGGTCACTTTGTTGTTGTCAATCGTTTCGTTCGGTTCACGTCGCGGAAAATCACCGCTCCTAGCACGAAAACAAAGATAATAATAATACGTCGCGACATCTGCAGTGATCGCTGCAATGCTCTCGAGCTGAGGGCGCGGGCGATAACTATGTGCGTGTGGGAGCGAGCCAGCGGGCCAGTAATGTGCAAGTGCTGAGCGGTGCCAAGTGCGTTGCGTTCGTTACATCGCCAATTAGTCATATTAGCATTAGCCAGTGGCCATTGGCGTACCCATTGGGCAGTGGCCAGCAGCAATTAGCCAGGAGCAGCGCCTCGCCTCGACCCGACCCGACCAATGAGCACAGCGGTCTCGGAGGCGGACGTGGACCTCGACCTGGACTTGGAGTCGTGCGCCCTGCTTAACGCGAAGGCGGAAGCGTCGAACGGACCCGGACCCGGGCTTGGACCCGTCGATACCGGCAGGACACGCGCTAAGCAGCGCATCAGCTTGAGCGGAAAGCGGCGACGCAGCCGAATGTCGCGCAGGGCCAATCTGATCGGCATCTGCGGCGTGAGCAGCCTGTGCATCCTGCTGCTGATCGCCACCACCCAGCACCGTCCGCTGACCACTCCGTTCAACCAGGCCGCTGGCCGGGATCAGGGTGCGGGGGCGGGTGCTGGTGGTGGCCCTGGCAATGCCTATGGCGTGGACGGTGGGCCGTCCAATTCTCTGGCGCGCAGCGCCTTCTACGACCGCTTCCAGCAGCAGTTGCAGCAGCAGCAGCCGTCGCAAACGGCCGTCTACAATCTGACAGCTACTATAGTGGATGTCCTGTCGGCTCAACGGTCGCGCATCCTCGCCGAGATGGAGAACTTCGAGTATCCACGCGGCGGGGCCGAGCGCCTGGCGGACATGACGCCGGAGACGAACGGCACTCCGGTGCGCAGCGTGGTGGTCACATCGTGGCGCTCCGGCTCCACCTTCCTGGGCGATATACTCAACTCGATACCGGGCAACTTTTACCACTACGAGCCGCTGCTGGACTTCGGCATCAAGCAGATCCGGGACCCGGACGACCAGGAGCTGGCCGTGCAGAATCTGAAGAACCTGCTCAATTGCGACTATGCCGACATGCTGGACTACTTGAACTTCGGCAAGACGCACACATATCTCTTCGAGCACAACACACGTCTGTGGGAGGTCTGCCGGGAGTTTCCGCGCTTCTGCTGGCGGCCCGCCTTCCTAACGCGCTTCTGCCGCCTCTTCCCCATCCAGAGCATGAAGACGGTGCGTCTGCGGCTCGCCCAGGCCGAAAAGCTGCTCGAGGACCAAAGGTGAGTGGGCACAGGCTTGGCCGCTAGAGATCCGGGAAGAAAGTGAAAGGCAAAAGCAGTAAGCTGACAGGCGGGCGATGCGCTTGCCACGCATCTCTGACGGAGATGAAATCAGGCAGCCAGTTCGTGAAATCAGGCAGGAATAAGTGAAGATAAATGTCTAAAATTGCTTGCATTAAAAGGATACTTGTTAACTTCTGTATAATTTTGGGTTTATCTTCAGTTGAATTAAACTTATCAATCGAAAAGCCAAATAATTTAGATTTGAAGTGCAGTAAGCTAACATAAATAAAGACTTACTGATATATATTTAATTAGCTACTACTGAATAGGTAAATTCAGTTGCTTACTTAGCATTTAGTAAAACGTAGGTATGACCGATAAGATAGGCCCATTGAATACGAAATTAAAAGGAAACAGATCTGATAAGGTCCAATATAACGTATTAAAACACGTATTACTCTATTGTATGCGTATTAAATCATCCTCGAGTTAAGACTATTTAAATAACATTTTCCTTGATTCGCATTTAACTGATTTAATACTCAAATTCGATAAAAAAATCATTATATTAACGGATGCATTCTTAATTTGTAGAAAAGCAGCATCTCGGGGCTGGATTTTTTTTTTATCATAAAAATTGCAGTTTTTCCACTTTGTCACTCACTCAATTGCCGCAACAATTTCTCATTCATCCATCCAGTTTTTATCTGTGAGCAGGCCAAGGCCCCCATTTGCGATAAGTCTTGAGGCATTATTTCCATAGTTTGCCACATTTACTTCCTTAGTTAGCGGCCGGACAAGCCTTTGGGCTTATCAGCCAAGAATGTTTATCAAATTGTTGTGCGTCTGTGCATACACATTATTATACATTCAAATAAAGTTTAGCTGATTGCTTTGCTTCTCAGAAATTCTCACAATGGCAACGTCGTCAACACTATGCTATCAAAAACAGAATGGAAATCATTAACCTCTCATAATGTGAATTTGAATAAAGAGTTCTGCTAATTGACTTCGATTCACGGGGACAAATACATGACATATGTACGTCAATTAATTCAAAATCGATAATGGTTGAACAGTCTTTCATATGACTGACTTTAACTACCAAAAACAATCACGTTATCTTTCTATTTTATAGCCGTAATTACTTTTAGGGGTTTCCGAGCTTTAAAAGCAAAAGAATAATATGAGGCATTGTTCCCAGAAATGGAAGTTGATAGAAGATTGTGAAGATTATATTTCTGGCTACTACTTGCTACTTCCCAGGCTTTTTTGACGTGGGTTCTGTTATCGCCGGAACTGCGATATAATTACTAAGTGCTTAAAGTGAAGAATTCCGATTAGAAATTATAAAATAATCCAGAAACAGCGCTATTACAACTTAACAAGCTATTTATTTATTTAATCAGGGCTGACAATATTTTTGTTGTATAATATATAATTCTATAATAAGGATTACGTACATTATGTCTTCGAAAATATTTCCTTCAATGCTACTCCTGGAAAGTGCCCTTACTACTGATACCTGGGTGGCAGGTACAGCTTAAACAATATATGCTAGTTTCCTCAAGCTTTCCCAATGATGGACATACAGTAAACTATTTTGTGCCCTTTAACTTTAAATTATCATAATCATTAAAAACATTTTAATTTTCAACATACGCCTTAGATATAAGCATTTCACATAGATGTGTCAGCCTAATTTTTGTTTGCTTCCTTCATAATACTAATATTATATATCAGATCTAGGGCTAAGAAATATGAAAGAAACTTTAGGAACTGAATTTAATATGTGCGATCGAGAATACTACTAAAAATAAAAGTAAGCTTCTGAAGTTTTAAGCAAATAAAAGAATATTTTGGATTGACTCAGCTCCAGAATGGTTTTCTAGTGCTGATTAATCAGTTATTACCTTTTTTTATTGCCTGATACCATTTTGATATAATTTAAGGCTACCTTGAATTGCAGAAGTATAGAATCGCCTTCCGTTGGGCCCCAAGAAGAGTTACTCACAGAAAGTCAAACACTCTCAAGTATCTATTTCGCCGTATTTGCTTTCGGCTGAGTGAAAAACACTTCTCTTCTGCAGAGCAAATCCTTTGGCAATACAATCGAAATCAAATCCTTTTCGTGCCTTCCCCAAATGCCGCAAACAAAAGTTTCATTTACATAATTTCCCATTTAAAATGTAAGCTCTGGCGAACAAAGGCAAAAATCGATAAAATTAGTGTATAGAAATCTCTCCGGCTAAGCAAACCAGCAAAAGTAAACAAAAAACGAAAATGTAGTTGATTGATGTGAGGGTCCTGGCTCTGTGGCCACCCCCCAACCCTCTTGTGGTTTCGATTACATTTGGAACAGCTCTGCTCCTCGCGGTGGCCGCTGTGTAAGGACATCGGGGATATGTATTATATCCGGCTTTTGTGTTGGCTCAGTTGTGTCAATGTTATGCAAAAGATTCCCAAAAACAAATTTCAATCAATGAGAGCGAAACTGACATTTGTGCACAGATTTCAGTTCAATAAATAAACGAATCGAATTGATGGAGATAAAATTGCCGAGTGGAAAATGTCATTTGAGGCATTCTTCGTATGGCTTACAAATGCCAAAAGAAATGTTTGATGTCTTTTAATGGATATTTACTGCTCGTTGGCGTTGAGCTGCTGGTTCGCGTCCCCTTCCGTCCCTCCCCGAGGTCCCAATTGTGGTTCCGGCACAAGAAGACAGAAAACAATTAACACACTAAATCATGAACTGAACGTAGTTTGTTTAGACTCCAGCAGTCTGCCACCCGGAAGTTAAGCCAGTAAATTACCAGACACTTCAAGTAGAGCTTGCGGAATTTCTCTTTTGGCCTGCTCTCTATGTTTGCCCGGCTTCAGCTATGCTACCCATTTATTCCCTATAAAGAGTCAGGGATATATGTGTTTATACAAAGTGAACGGAACACCTAAACCTAACAAGCACGTGCTTATTCAGCTTCTATTCGCTATAAAGAGTCAAGGATATATGAATTCAGTGGCTTTTTAAAATAATCTGGACTACACTGGGTCTGGAAACATTGCCATACATAGCAACACGAAATCATAAACCTAACAAGCACGTGCTTCGAGTTGCAAGTGCCAATTAAGGGTACTCAAATCCAGGATTTTCAGTGTGTACTGTTGTAATAGTATTTTGTATAATAATAAATATTGTAGCAGCTCTGTCTTATGTATTTTAAAGATTTTTCTGCTTAAACTAATCCATTATCTTTATCATTTTATTTTTATGGTTCCATTTCTACCTTGCTACTTCTTCCCATGCATAGTACGCCTTCCTAAATTAGCTTCGCTCTTAAGGTTTCGTCTGGCACTCAATTGTTAGTTTACCACTTTGCGGGCTGCAGTAAAAATTCTTTCACACTCTATTAACGCAAGTCTGGGCCCCGCTATCCTCCAGTGAAATGCATCAAAATTCCGGAAATGTTGACCAGCAGTTGGATTTATGTTTTCTGCGGCCAACATAATCCCAGCCACCTCGCCGCTGCTCACTTAGCCACAATTTGGGTCAGTGCGCGCATTGTGGGGCAAAAAGCCATGCTCGGTGAGTCACTCACTCACTCACTAAGCGGCCGCTAACTTGGCTTCTAATTGTCGATTTGCTTTGGCTTTTCCTCTGGCTGGGTGTGCCCAGAATTTTGGGAAACTTGCCGAGCTGGCCGAACCTTTCGCCCCATCATCATCGCGTATACGCCACGCTGGACAGACTCTTATATTTAATGCCGAACGGCCATTTTATTTATAAATCACACATTATTTTTATGCGATTTTTCATGGACTCTTTCCCGCTCCCAGAAGTGCGGCGATACGGAAGGGAATGTGGTTAATAAAATGAATTACGGAATAGGGAGGTATTTTTGTACTTTGTCAAAACTTCATGATACTCAGTTTTATTTCCAAATTTATTATTATTTCTTTTTGTGGGCATTGATTGGAAAAATGTCAAGCCAAATGATAATGGAATATTTTATGGCATCGAAATGAGTTCGAAATGAGTTATCAAATGAGTTATGAGTTATACTATTTAGATTCTGATTTCTTATTTTATGTTGTATTTTTCTAATATTTAAGTAGAGATCCAATTAAACTACTTGTGTCAGCTGGAAGGCTGCTTTAGTTAGTTTTCCATTCAATTTTCCAGGCTTGGGTTTTTGTGGCCGCTAACTTTGAGCCGCTTTCGGCATCAAGTAGATTAAAATTTGCGAAAATTGAAAGCGCCCGCAGGCCGCACAAAGCGCAGGGCCTCTGGGCGGAATTCCTCCTAGAGAGTGGCGCGTCCAGCAGCGGCTAAAAGAGCAGAAAGAACCGCAGAAACCACAAAGAGTTTGGGCCTCAGTCAGTTTTAGTTGGCTTATAATGAGCAAAGTGGCCATTAACTCGAAAACTTTTCTGAGCTGCGTTTTAAAGAGGGGCAGGCAAACAGGCTGAGAGAGTGGGATGCCATTAGAAGCCGCTAGATGTCAAGACCCCGCAGTTTTGGGCTGCTGTAAAACTTAGTTCTTGGAAGCTTATTGCACCATAGACCTCATTCTGGGCCGTTTAACATTGTTGTTGGCGCTTTGAACTTTTGACTTGACAGTTTTGACAACAAAGCCAGCACTCAGAAGGCGTCGCGGGGCGAGCATAATTTTCATGCTCTCTGTGCGGGTGTCTCCTTTTACACTTTCAATGGGTATTTCCATCATGTTGAGATCTTTTAGAGCTTTACAGGAATCCTATGCAAAAGTAATGTTTTTGGAAGGTCATTAACGTCAAAGTTATAACTTAAAAGTTCGATTTAAATGTTTTCTTTATGACACCGTTTAAATCCAATTTGGAAACAGAAAAAAAGGCTCTTTTTCATGTTTACAAAATTCCTTGGACATTTTATTTCAATTACTCTTAGGCAATATATCTTAAAACATTTTTCTAAGACAATGCTGGCTTGGCACTACAGTGACATGTTAGACTGTGAGTGAGAAATACAACAAAGTGTCTAGAAATGAAAAAAAAAAAAATAATTCTTGAATATTTCATGTAAAGCATGGATTAAAAAAGAGATCGACTTAGTCAAAATATCACAATGAGACCGCACTAGTGAGTTGTTACAATTCAGTAAATACTTTGCGTGTGTCGTCAGAGGCCGGGCAGAGAAACCAGCTGACTTAATTTTCTGTAAAAAAAGTATTTTGTATAATTTTAGTAAAATGTTTTGGAATATGAAAATGTTTCACTCATATTTTAAAAATACTTATTGATCCCTAAATTAGTTTTTTTTAAATTAATTCTTAGCTTTCATTGGGGAAAGTGATTTTCTATTGGGAACTTGAGCTTATAAAATTGATTTCCTCAGTTTTAGTTTCCTCAACTTAGTATTAGGAAGATTTATTAATTAAAAATGTAGCTCAAAAACCATATTCCATTAGTTAAGCCAGTTTACATTTGACCGACATTTTTCTAGTCAATCAGGAACTGAGAGAGTATTAGGTGGGTCTGTTTTATCTATTTATACTATTTTGTGCCCCAAACTTTGTCTCCGATTGCATTCGCAAAAAAAAACCGAAACTCGTTTCGTTGGTGGCTAAGCCAAAACCTTTTTCTTTGCTGCTGATGGTTGTTGGTTGGCCGTTTCTGTTGCTGTTGTTGCTTTGGTACGTGTAGAGATCGGCCGGCGTAAATGGGTGAAAAGCAGCAATAAAAATTGTCGGCGCAACGCGGAGCTGGGAGCTGGGAGCGAGAGACCAGAGAGACCCCGGAGTAGACCCGACCAGAAACTTGACTATGACAAACTCTCGTGGCCGGCAGTGAAAGTGATTGATTTTTTTTTTTGTATATTTTTTTATCTACTTCTCCGCAACATGTACTGGAAATTTCGCTTTTTTTCGGTGTTTGGGCGTACAAATAATTTCTAAAATCGTAGCTAGTGCTGGGTTTGCTTGGCTTTATTTGCTGGTTTTTGTAGCTTACTTATTTTTCCTCTCCACGGTGGAAGTTGATGAGGCGTCGGATGATGATAATAATGGCAAATAATGATAAGTATAGAAATTTGGACAGAAACCAGTTAAGCCAGTTGGCGCAAGCTGCATGAATAATAGCGTTCGAATAATTGTGGAAATAATATGTAGTCTGCTATGAAAATTAATTGAGAACTGTTGTTGTTTTGAACTGAGTGAAATTAGGGGTGGGATAAGGGTTTGGACTAGGAAAGAGTGAAGATAAACCTTTTTGTAAATCTTTGGGTAAACCTTTGGGTAAATCCAGATTTACCCAAGTTATCTGTACGGGGCTAACGCCAACTTAATTCAAGGAAAACCATGGTGCATCTGGGGAACTATAGATCTGCAAGCTGGAGTTTCTTTTAGACTTCAAACTTCGTTACGTGACGTCTATACACCAGAACCATGCAAATTTATAATAAGTTTTGCAAAGTATATTATTACGACAGCTGGGGGCTTGCTAGTAATTGGCCCTTATATATTAATTATTCATGTGTAAGTTGTATATTTTTATATTCACCTCAGAAAGCCAAGTTTCCTAATTGGCATGACAAGATCCTATTATGGAAATAAATCTGTGCTGTTCTGCTTCCCTAAATAATGTTCCAAGCAACAAGCTCGGAGTGTAACCATTCCCCTCCTATAAAACCATAAAAAATAGAGCCAATCGCTCCAGGGGGGGCCTGTAAAAACTGGCGGTCTTCTTTCTACTGCAGCCCAGTGCCTGGTTCTGGACAGAACTGGCAAAGCGTGTGAAAATCACAATGATTTAGTGGCTGAAAGCAGCTCATCGATCAATAGAATCGATCAGTCCGATGCAGCTAACGATGCGACCGCAGCATCTGCTGCCCCAAAACGCATAGAAAATTGATGAAACATGGTGGAGTGGAGTGGAGTGGAGAGGAGAAAAGGAAGGTTGCTCCCTCCATTCGACTGGCCCGAGAACCACAACCAAAACTAATGTCATAAAGTTGCAGTAGTTCGGGGGGTAGAGGGCCAAATCGCATTAGGCGATGCGAACATTGTCTATGGCTACTTAAAGATTTACAACGCGACGTTTCGGCCATAAATTCCGCCCGGTAATTGTACGCCGCCACTGAAAGCAAGAGACGAAATCTGAAAGAAAAAAACTAGAAACCGAAAAGCTCTGCTCAAGGCTGATTGGAGTTCTGCTTACAGCAGCTAGAGAGGAAATAAAGAACTCAGATATATTTCTACTTCTTCTCCGCCTTTTTGTGCATTTTTAGCTAGTTTGCTGTCAGCATTTAAAAATAAACAAATAAGCACAGATGGTGTGTGGCAATGTCCAAAAGTGTTGGCGCATTACCTAATGAGTTTGCTTTTTGGTCAAATATTGGGAAGCTGGGTTCTGCTAACAATTAATGATTGCGAAAGGTGTTAAATCAATATTTAAAAATAAAGAAGATGCTCAAGCATAAATGGCTTGAATAATTCTATGCTTATAATTTGCAATTCATTTATATTAACCCTTCTCCCATATTCATTGGCTCTAAGGCCACCCTTGAACCGGGCTTACAACCAAAAACGACTAAGGGAAAGCTCTACCATGATGCCAAAATGAAACTAACCAAACTTTGTAAGCCCATAAAATGGGAATTTTTACAACTTTTGTTTTTCGTGTGGCCTTATGATGCCACAACTCTCTGCAAAACGCATTTGACCTTAACCCTTCACAGCGGTTTGCGGATTTCATTTTCACACCTTTTGCCAATATACTTCTCCTTTCCTCCTCCGAAGTCTTGGCGAGATTTTATGAATAATTTGGCTTCTACATTGGATGGGAATTGGAAAGTTTTTCCGTAGCCTGTAAACATACAAATTAATTATTATTCGAGGTACTGTGGGCGAAGACATTAAGTTGTGTAGTAAAAGGAGACAATATTTAATCTTAAATCTGAAATCTTAAGAGTGTGGACTTAGTTTTTCCTTTAAATTCTATACCCTTCTTCTAATATTAAAAATTTTACTTCAACTCGCGTTTAGTTTTCGTTTCTGCATCTTACCTTTGCCGAATTTGGTGGATTCACAAGCGTAAGCCCGTTCTGACATCTAAATCTTCCATAACTCCGCTTGAGCAGTAAAAGTTGATTTATTTTACTTTTAATGGCCGGGAAAAAGTTTTTTTTAGTTGCAGTTTTTGCTTTTGCTCTCACCTTGCTCGCTTTTAATTGCAGCCATAGTGTAGAATGAATCGGCGTCGCCGTAGAAAGTCTTCAATTTCTTTTCTGTGGAAATTTTTAGCGGGGAAATGCAGTCGTCAATGTCATTGTGTCTAACCTCACCTTACCATTTGTGAGCGTGTTTTCCTCTTTGCTTGGCTCTGTTTTTCCACATCTTTCCATTCAATAATTATGTGAATTTCGCAGAGTTGTAATGTAAAGTTTTCTTTGGCTGCCAACAAGCCGGAACTTTTCGGCAGCTGCCTTAACAATTTTCACTCTCTCACCAGTTGCCCCAGCATCGTTTATCATCTTTCTCTCTGTGCCACAATCCAATTGATTATTTTTATTCTCGTTTCTGGAGTTTGTTAAATGTGGCCGTTGGGAAAGTTTTTCAATTGCCTTCGGTTAGGTAAGATTTTATGACCCATAAAAGTGCACGGTTGCTCAATTGAGTTTTATTTTTAAGAATCTCTTGTTTTTTTCGCTTTAAACAGACAAAGATACGAGCATCTTAACAGGAAATAGTTTAGTGCACTTCAAATTGGTGTTAATGTTTGACTAATTCGTATTAGGTGGAGATAATGCTAAGGATGTTTGTGGAGATATACATATATATAATATCAGATTGAATATATAATAAATGCTCATATATCGAAATAATCGGAAAATATCGCATTTATTGTTATCGATATCCGAAAAATTATATATTATAACAAAGGTTAATTATATATTTTTTAAAAACTATCGCATTTATTGTTACCGATATCCAACCAATTACTTGTAATTTATTTTTCTTTTTTACAAATTATAATTAAGACATCTTTAATAACCTCTTTATAAACTATATTTATAATTATTTGCAACAATGATAGTTTTACCTAAGGTTAGGCTCTTAATTGTCAACGTTAAAATATCGATTTATGTATACGCCTTCGCGATGTATCGATATCTTTTGCCATCCCTACCGTCAAGCTTGTTTTAAAAATCTGAAAACAATTTCCGTAAAAACAATTTTGCTGCTAGCATAAATATTTGGCTCTATTTGGAACGCAAACTTTTTCGTTTTCAGTTTTTCGCCCGAAACTCTTTATAATCTTTTCCACATCTCCTCTGCCACTCCCCTTGTTTTTCATATTTCCGTAACATTTTCGCTAAGCTCATTTTAGTTTTATGCTCTCTATTTCGCCTCTTTTTTTTTAAGGGAGCGTATCCAACGCGAAACAAATTTCCTGTCTTCAGTCTCGTTTTTTCACTCTGCGGAGAAGTTGGTTCTTGTAACCAAAGTTCGGTGTTGTTTTTGTCGGAAATCCGTTGCAGTGGGCTTACCCCCAGCCCCCTTGGACCGCTTTAAGTCGAGTCTGTGGCCATTTATTTATGCATGTGGGGCAAGTTCCTCCTCCCGCTCACTTTACTTTTTAAATGATCCTTGCCTGCGAAAGCGAAAAAAAAATCGAATTGTCGTCGTTGTCTGTGCTCCGAGGGCACGGCATCTTGTCCGACATGTGGGCGTCGTTCCTGGACTGCATTTTACGTAAGTGAGCTGTAGATGAGCCGGAGAGTCGGGGAGTCGAGGAGCCGGGGTGCCATCGAACCAAGTGAAGCGATGTAAAGTACTCTGATTGCATAAGGACGTTCTCTGCCTCCTGCCTCGTGCCCCCAGGCAAATTGTTCCGCTTCCGTCCTGCCAAGGAGCCTTCTCTGTGACGACGAGAAGGTCGAGCAACGATTTATGGCCACGGGCATCGCTCGACAAAATTCTACTTACCTTGGCATAAACGAAATGAAATAATTGAAGAACCTGTGTGTGGTGCTCCCTAGAGTCTTAGATTATGGATAAGGCAACGTGCTAGGTTAGCCAGGAAGCAAAGGCACTTTAAAGTTTGCCATATCTTGATGTGAAGCGTATTAAAGGTAGCTGTCAGCTTATAATTTTATTCAGTATCCGCTGGTCTACTCTTATTTTGCGCCAGACAATCCCTAGACTTACTATCTTACCGGGTTGCGCTAATACACTTATCTCTGACCTCGATAACTCTTTATTCTGGCCAAATTCCTTGGTTTAGTCGACACATTAAGACCCCAGCAAAATGCTCTAACAGCTGCTCCCTGAGGCCCTCCTCATTGCATTAAGCCACCAATCTGAATTACCACGAAATCCCAGCTGCTCTATCTGCGATACCTGGCTGGGATGGGAGCACCTTCGCCTCCGCTGCCACCTCCGCGCAATTCCCCGGCCTGACAGCTTTGTGGCTATCATTAGCACAAGGTACAGATCCTGACCTCCCTCGCTCTTAAACACTGTAATCTCCGGGCTGCACTATTTTCGCCGCTCTACCTTTTGGGCAGAGATATATTAGCCTAATTTATGCGCGAAAGTTTCTGGCCGCCGAGGAGCGGGGGTAGGCATCCAGGCTTGAATGGCTGAGCAATTTGCGTCCACGACTGTTAATGATTGAGCGGGCTTTAAACTGAGACAGAGACTGGCTCTGGCTTCGAGTCTGAATTAGTGAAGGGAGAGGAGAACGGAGCCGAAGGGAAGTGGAGACGGAGGCCCAGTTTCGATTTGGGGCCGAGCGAGCAACTGCAGGCCGCATTATAAATTGTTTCTAGTCATGACACGCATTTCAGTTACCCGTAACTGAGCGTACCTTCGATGCAGTTCCCTTGGCCAGAGCCGGGCGGCGAGAGACTTTCTCTTTTGGCCGGGCTCATTAAATTCCGTTCACACTGCTGTTCTGTTACTGTTTTTTTTTTTTTTGGTCGAATTCTGACTGCCGCCTTGTCTCTGGCAGTTAATCACAACTTAACTCGCTTTAACTGGGTTATTCTGATGTGAGTGAGATCTTCTAGCCGGCATTGTTTTAATTTTGCCCGGCTCGCTGCGGTGTGTGGTCCGGTTCGTTTCAGCCGCCGCCGCCGCTGTTTTTTCTTGCAGCGGCCTGTGTTCAAGTATCTCCGCTGCCTGCCTGCCGGCCTGCCTTCCTATTGCAAACTTTGAACACTGTCATGCCGCACCGCACTCGTTTTCCTCCGCCGTTTGCTGGCCGTTTTTGCAGCAGTCGTGTATCCGCTTACATCAAACAGCAGAAGCACAGAGCATCAAACAGAACAACAATATTAACAACAAAAGCATCCCGGACGATTGCAAAGGCAAAAAGCTCAGCAGATACATTAGAAAACTTCCGTTGTAACGGCTCCAGATACTTTTATGCTCATTCCTCTTTATGCTTGCTGTTAATTTTTTACCTACCGCCTTTTGCATACATATATTTCTAAATGCATGTACAATGCTCCGGCACCGAGAGAAATACTTTATTCGATGAATTTATTTGTAAACTTGAACACAAACCGAAGGCATATGCACAACGTCACACGTACGTGGAGAAAAATGAGAAATAAGAATGTATTGCATCTGCAATCTAGCAGATAGCAGAGATGTCGAAGTTTGTCTCCTTTGTATCTCATATAACCACTGCTTGTTCCATTCTGGTAACTCAGTCTTGAACTTCAAAGGAACCTCCGTGTATTGTAAAAACAAAATTCCAAAGAAATGAAATTACTTACGCCATGCTTGGGCATCCCTGCGCAAGATAATATTTCCTAAAGCGTTTTCTTGTAAAAAATCGATTCGAAATAGCAAATAAAACGCCTATATTGAGTATAGAAATAGTTTTTTGTATCTTTTTTATAGTAAAACGAAATAATAATATTATTGAATTTACAAGTTTATTTAGTTTAATAGTTGTAAAACTATCTATATTTGTATCCTTTTGATAGTAAAACGCAATAATCAAAGTAGCTGAAAGTCATGTAAAATTTTCGAAGCATAATTTTTGCTTTTATGAGAAATCAAAATAGGTCAAAAAGTTGATTACAAAAATTGTTATATTCAATATATGGAGAATTATAATGTAATGCATTATTTTTTAAAATCATATATTTTTAAGGTCAATACAGGTTATTCTATAATTCTTAGAATAGTACCGATAATTCTGAAATAATTCAAAGATGGACACTAAGCCCGATGGACAATTCATTCCAAGAATATGTAAAAATGCACATTGCCTGTTTTGAGCAATTGCTTTTGCCATTTCTCCGCTATATAATTTATAAAATTTGATTTAAATGTGATCTTCATATTCGAAATATCCGACACAACCTTTTACTCGATGATGTGCCTTCGTTAGATCGTTTTGTTTTTCTCTGACAATGATACTTACCAACATTTTAAAATGCATTCTGGCATGATTTTATTATTATAAGAATTATCTTTTAAGTATCGATACGTTTCTCTCACTGTGTATAGAGAAGTTTGCATTCTTCTTCTCGTCACTCTCCGACACACACACAAAAGAGACACAAAACTGTGTCGCCCTGTTCATTAAAAAGCAAATGGCCAGCACTTGTTAAATTAATAAACGACAAAAGAAGTGGAGGAAAAAGGCCGATGCTATGGCAACTAAGCTCCAGGAAGTGGGCGGGGGGGTCAGTGGGAATTGGGTGAGGTGGAATAACTTCTGGGACCGAGAATGCTTTTTATGTTGGTTTCCCCCAAGTCGCTCGAATTCTTTTGCTCTTCCGCGCTTTAAGCATGTTTACAGCTTGCCTCGGATTCCTTTTGTAATTATATTACTTCTTTTTTTTTGGGTAATTTAATTAATTGTGAGACCTCTGAGTGCTATGCCATGCAAATCGGGATTGGGCAGTTCTTTAAAAGTAAATATTTTATAAAAATAAATTGTTGCTCGACAACAAAGACCTTAACCCAATCCCATAACAACAATACTTTCAATGCCATTCCGTAAGTTTTCCCTTAAGCATTGAAAATTCGCAATCTCCTTACACAATCCCTGACCCTAAACGGAAAAGCTATGGCGATAAATTGATTTTTGTGTTGGATTTTACATCCATTCCTAAGCAGACTGTCAACATTTAACCTCTGACCGTGACTGTGTTACCTGCTCTGCTTCCTGCTCAGCTTCTCTGTCCCGATCTCAAGCGAAAATCAAAAGCATAACCATCTCTTTGCTGACTCTCCCACTCCCCTTGGTATTTGGATTGTCAACGCCGGTGCTTAGGGATATATTCTTTCTGGGAAGGGGAAAGGGAAATGCCAGGCTCTGGCTTCTTAGTGGCCGGTTGGTGCCTTCTCCTTCCGGTGGCATGATGTCCTGGCCTTTATTTGCTCTCGCCTTTTTGGCTCCTGGCCAAACAAAAAAGTTGTCTTGCCTTGGCCACACGTTCGCAGGGCTTAGCTTTTCCGCTTTTCCGGCATTTCTTTTATTTTTTGTATGCCAGCATGGACATTCATTTGCGTTACCCGTTACCCACTTGAACCGCCTAAATTCCATGCTCGGAACGTACTCCACCACATACATATTTCATTTCGTTTGCGTTTCGGCTTTTCCCATTTTTTTCCTTTCTTCTTTTCCTCTGGCAACACGCAAAGCAAAAGGATTCGAAGGTGGGGTGGCAATGCCTACTCCAACGACTAATTCCCATAACCATAAGTTGGCATATGTGTGTTCGCCGGAGTACATCTGTCGATCGCACGTGTGTGCCGCCCTGACCCCAAGGTCGGCGGTCCTTTCCGAGGTCCCTTCCTCACGGGTAACTGAATTAGGCTCCTACAAACATCTATACATTAATTCAGCTGAGTGGAATTGAGTTTCATAGAACCATCTGACAGTGTACATTATTTTTATTATTCACCCAAAAAGATTAATCGTAATGTGAGTCAAATATGCATGAAATCATCAGCATTTCTTGCTCTTTTTGGCTGAGCAATATATAAATGTATCTATAGGTACAATTAAATATTTCATAAGTTCATTCGTTTAGCCACCAAATTACAATTTAACCGAACTAATGCCTTTTTTACATTTTGTGCATACAGTGCGTGTGTCCGCAGAGGCCGGGCAGTAAAATTGGCTGACTCAGGGCTTTGCTACCATATTTAATTGTAAAGAATGGAATTATTTAGGTGATATTTACAATATATTCTATTGGTTAAGGTCATTGGTGTCCTCATGCTGTTTTCCCAGTGTAATTATAATTTAAATAAACTTCCCAGTAGAATTCATGAACAAATGGACAGCCTTTTAGTATAGTATTTGTATTATTTCTACTGCGGTTTGAAAATTAAAATCTATTTTTAATTTATTCTTACTCATTCATGCAATCGTTCTCAACAATTCTGATGCTGCTGCCTAGCACCTCATAGGTATTGTGGCTGCGATTAAATCTTGTTTATATTTATTGTCTTCTCCATTAGATGATTGTGAGGTTTATTTATTGGCCTTTCCCATGAAGCTCAGTACAAATTGGTGTTATAAACACAAAATTTATTTGCTGTGGTCTGCGTCTAGCTGCGGTTATTTGACGGTTGTTTATCGCGATGTATGCTGGCTGAAACGAAAGTACATAAATACTAGTAGTCGGGCATATTTGGTAGTACTGGTAAATGGGTCAGTGAGAGGTTTCTTTGGTCTTGGCGGGGCTCACACATGTCTCGCTTCTCTTACTTATTTTGCCCAGTAATCTTCTGCTGACAAGCTCTGACAAGGAGATTCCCCCACTATTTTTCATATGGTCTGTTCCGCACTCATTATATAAGCCTTCCTCGTGGCATTGCATAATGACGCCGTCCCTGCTCCTCCTCGGGTCTCCGTTGCCCAAAAACTCCGGCTCTTTGTTGCTTCAAATTAAGTTTTAAGCATGATGACGCTCTCTGTGAGCTGTCAGGCGTCGCTCGTTAGTACGTGTCAGTGGCGTAGGTCCCCCACCAGAGGTCCCTCCTGTTCCTCCTAGTTTTGGGAAAGCAGCCCCGCAGCGCGGCCCCGGTGTCCTCCCAAGTCACGTCCTTTTCTTGCCAAAATCTTTGCCACGGCAGCAATTGGTGGCAAGGCAAGGGGCAACTTGTCTTACGCTTTGTTTAGTTTTTTTTACTTTTTTACTTTCCTGAGTGGCAGAGAAATACCCTCTACAGATAGTTTTAATGGAAACTGAATGTACACTTTAATCACTAACGAAAATAGTAACTTAATATAAGCAAAATATTTACTAAATAATATACTTAGATAATTTTAAAAGATGTTTCTCGCACTCCACAATAATCAACTTTAACCGAATGATTTTTATTAATAATAGTTTCAGTTTTAAATTCAATAGTTCAAATTATTTGGTACAGTCCTAGCTAACACAAGATCTTTATCGGCTTAATTTTATGTATATAAATAAATCAGGACTTAACTTACTTTAATATTATGCCAAGATCACAAACAAATCGTTTTGAGTAGCGAGGTAGTTCAGACCACCTTGATTATCATCAGTTGACTTATGCTAACGCGATTTGGAGCATAAGCATTTTGTTTGTATAAACTATAAATATAAATATTAATTAGAAAAAGCAGTCTTAACATAGATTGTATTATAGTATTTGCTCAACTTCAAACGCAAGCCTTCCTATAAATACCCGCAAGTTTCCTTTTTATAGTATCCTTTTAATTTATGTATCCCAAGATTGCACTTTGCCCTATAAATGTCACACAATTTTCTTTCTATAAATATTTGAAAAACACTTGACTGTCCATCAATACCAAATATTTGTCTCCTTGCCGTTGTACCCTATATATTGACACACAATTTGTTCAAATACACCAAGCAACCGGGAAAGTGACATAGAAACGCTTTTGGCATGCCAATCTTAATGTGAGGAAGGCAAGTTCTGCCATTTGTAGGGGAAATTGTTCGAGCAAGTTTTTCAGTACCTGCTATATTTTCCATTTCATTTCATTTGGGCAACATTCCGTTCCGTTTTACATTTCCAGACGAAACGAACAGCACTGACTGACACATTTACTTCGAATTCTATTACGCAAAATTCCGTGTTGCAATTTTCTCCGACATGTTTCGCTCAAGTACCCGACGGATGGATGCCTTGGCTGCACGTGGAACGATTGCCCGGAACAAGGGTCTGGAAAATAGAAAATAAAGTCGATTGTTGGCGGAGTTCTTCAAAAGAAAGTCTGGGAGATGGAAGCCTAATTGCAAATGTCTTTTCTAGTTAATTATTTTTGAAGCTAAAACAATACTTGGTTTAGTTTTGTAAACCTTATTTTAATTATAATAATTCACCTGTGGTTAATAAGTACTTTGTGCTAGTTCTATTAAAATATATTACCAATATGACTTCGGAAGACCACAGCTGGCCTCGTTCAAATGTTATAGATCGCTGATCGGAGCTTCAGTTTGCCCCAGTCAACACTTCGCTTCCCGTATCGAATTTCACCTCGTTATAATAGATAGCAGAGCACAAGGTTGTCATGGCACTGAGCCGCTGCTCAGCTCGTCGTCATTATTGGCTCATTATAATTATCAAGTTGCAATTTCTCGCCGCCGCTCTCCAGACAATTCATTCCGCTCTAAATTACTTCTGCACGGCACTCCGCACGCCGCAGTAGCGTTCGAGAACTGTAAATTGTTGCCACAATAATCGCAATAATTAAAAGCGAGCCACGGCCACAAATCATTGCACTCGGCAGTCGGCAGATGCAGCGTGAAGAGCGGGAAAATCGCGAGGAAATTGAGAAAAATCTAGCACAATCTTGGGATGCTCCGTCGTGGCAGGCGCTGTCAGGTCTCTGGGATCGTGGGGTTTCTGTGAAAGGGTTTCTGATAAGTAATGGCAATTAAGAAATAAAGTGAACCGACAGCATATGGAGGCAGAGCTCTTTAAGTGCAACGGGTACGTCTTGGCACTATCCCGATAGGATTCATCCGGATGCACGCCTATATTGGAAATTTATTACTTTGAGACTGTTCATGTCTAACGGGAGAGAGGGGGAAAATGATTATATTTAATTTTATTAGCGGATTGGGTTGGGCTAGAACTAATCATTGTTCATATCATATAAAAATATATTTTAAAACAATTTGGTTTGTATTATTTTATTGGAAAAAAGTATTATAATTACGATTTCATATGGGTTGGGGTTCGTTCAATAATTTCTCTTGATTATATAGAGGGATAGGAGTCAAAAATAATCAAACATGGGATTCCTTGATATATCGACAGCTCCTTATGGTAGATATGCACAAAATTGCTATAAAATATTATGAATATATTAGGAAGTCTGCACTTCCTCTGATAGCAACAATCACTTTATCAACTTCCTTCCACAAAAAAACAATATGTTATATATTTTATTCGTTTACCACTTTTAATATTAGTCTATGCCTAAAATGTGAAGAAATTATTAACTTTTAACTTTTCAGTTTATAATTGCTGATATAAAATGTCGAAAACATTAAAGAAAATATGAAAAAGATGAATTCTAATCATATTTTAACAATACATCAAGATGTTTCCATCCCATATAGTACAAATTGCCATTACCTAATCATTGCTTATCCATACCTAATCATTCGAGAGCAGCTATTAAAATTTACATTTCGTGGTCCATTTTAATCTCGTTTATTTTTAACAAATAACTGTCATCTTTCTGGTAAACAGATACCTGGTGTTTTGTATTTACATACAAATGCGGTCAAGACAATAGCAAGTAAATATATTTCGTTAAATTCAGATATTTTGTAGTATTCCTTATTTTATGAAGTACATTTTTAACATTTTGCAAATCAATGTATTGTAATTATTGATTTTAATAAGTATTTAATATATCAGAGTATTATAAAGCTTGTTAAATTTATATTTAATATTTTACTTACCTCCTTTACTTTGTATAAGAATTTTCGGGACTATATTTTATACTTTATAGAAGTGTAGTTTGGAAGAATAAAATGACAAAGAATTGGTCAACAATAGGAATTGATCAAATCACTAAAAGACTCAAGAGTTAAGGTTCTTTTGCTGATGTGAATCCTGACTTGTATCCTTTGACTACCAAACATAATCTCACTCCAAAGATTCAATGGTTTACTTCAATCTTTTAAAATATTTATAATAAAAGAATAAATTCACATAACCTTGAGGGTTTAAAGAAGTTTAAAAGAGTTTTATTATTGTGTTCGCAACCGTATATGCATATATGTATGCATATATATTGTGAGGCTGCTATCGCCCTGGGCCTTATCT
This sequence comes from Drosophila kanapiae, assembly GCA_008042475.1. Taxonomy (NCBI): domain Eukaryota; kingdom Metazoa; phylum Arthropoda; class Insecta; order Diptera; family Drosophilidae; genus Drosophila; species Drosophila kanapiae. The sequence goes on from VNJM01001375.1 coordinate 96,750, forward strand.
CCCGACTTGGACTTGTTTTGTTTGTTGCTGGAGCTTTTTGCCACTTAACCTTGTGGCTGGCGCCCAACGTGACTTTGGCTTAACAACCTGAACCCGGGCCGACTGGGGATGAGGATGAGCTGAGGTGTGCCCCCAATCCTCGCACCTGCGGAAAGCAACAAAGACAAATAACAGTGTCAACGCATTCGGACGAAGCTCAGCAGGTGGGATTGGTGTGGGGATGGGCTTTGGGATGGGCCAAGTGTATGGCATTGCGGTCGCATAAAAAGTTACGCAGTTCACTTTTCCTTTTCCGTTTTCTTTACCTTCTCCTTTTTTTTTTTTTTTGGGGTAATTTGTTTGCATATGTCACGGGGATGAGGACGGGTGTGGGCCGTGCGGCAGCTGTGGCTGAGTGTGTCACCAAGTGGTTGCTCCGATTGCTCCTCGTTGTTTAATTAAGGCACAAAGTCAAGGATTTGCATGCATGAATAACGAGTTGTAAAAGCCAAAACGAGCAGCATGCGAAAAGTGAACGGATTGTAAGTTTCTTTTTCGGCTTCTCTTTACCGATTTAATTCCAGGAAATAATATAAAATGGATGTTATTTTTTTATATCACGCTCTTACATGAACAAAGATATCGTTTTTGATTGACATAGCTTAGGCTTATAGCTCCCTATATACATATTTGTAGTAATACTAACATATATGTACTTAAGCGTTAATAAATGGTATTTACTTCTACCATTAACAAACTTCGATGCCTCATCACATGTGTTGTTCGTGGCAACAGTTATAACAGACTAACATTTACACTTGCATTATATCTTTAGCTCATCAACTGTTTAAATATTGCAACGTGGATTAGCTTAAGTTAAGAATATTATTGACCATAACTTCAGGCAAATATCTTGAACAAAAACTGGCTGCTATATTTGCAGATGAGCCCAGTTCATAAACAAGATAATTGACATTGACATTTATTATCGAGTTTCATGAACAAGCTCCCGTCCGACTTTCCTTTGACTTCAATCGATGTTTGGAAAATGTACCTTATATCGACATGAGTATTCCGTCTTATCAGCCACGTTCATCAGCGGGAAAAGAGACAAACACAGTTGGCCAGGGCATCCATCAGATACAATCTATCGCGTCGAACATGAGCACAATGCAATTGTAAAGAGCCGACAGGCAGACATCAACTGCATCTCCTCTATTGATATGGGGATGGGGCTGGGACAGCTGTACATTTTATTGTATAATTTTTATTACCTTTTCATGGGGGAGCTGAAGGCGGTCGGGTGAGGGGCGGGGCCCAACCTTGGGCCGCATATCTGCAAGTTGTTTAAATTAGTTCTATTCTTGTGCAATTTTCTACGTGGCACCTTTTGTGTGGCGTCGCCGCGGATGCCGCAGTCGCATTCTGCTTCTTATTTTGCCGCCATAGCCGGCTCCGTTGTATTGTTAGCCACGCTTCCCAACAGCCCCCATCTTCACCCAGAACCCCTATACCGCCTCGGACAATTGCATTCGTCGGAGCACTGACAGAAAAATATATGTCATACATACACAAAAGATGATAAATTTAGACATTTTCATTTCCCATTTCCCTAGTATTTATTGCTCATAGTTCTACATTTTTACACACTTAAGTTTAGATCCACATAGTGAGGGCAGAAAATATCGATGACGCGAATGCCGATACATAAATCTATAATTTAACACTGAGATATAAATGCGACATATCATTATTTGTATTTAAGAGTATTTTAAGTAGAGTATTAAACTTTTTTAAACCAAACGGAAATTAATATAATTAGGTTATCAAAGATTTAGTTTAATATAAAAAGAAAATATATTAAGTTAATCTTCAGTACTAGATCGATATTTTTACATTAAGCGTGAATATCGATATTTCGAATTTTGATGTATCTGATATTTTCGATATTATCTTGAGCTCGATATTTTTGTCAACTACTATACTGAGATATACGAAAATAATCATAAATACTAAAATACAGCAGTGGCCACACATATTCATTGAGACGTTAGACAAGCATTTGTGTACGTAAGATTGTGCTGTCTTTGGTGCAAACAGAGCTCGGGCAGAGAAACTTGCTGACTCGATGGTCTGTCAAACGCCCACAATTGCTTTAATATATATGTATAATACATGTATATTATAATTCATAAATCAACTCTTTGTTATTTTTACCTTTCGTTTTACGGATTTATTGGGTGACCCAAGAAAATATATTAATTTGAAACTGAGCTGCTATTTTTGTTCAGTGCACGCTTTTGTATCTGTAGCTGGCAAAGCGTGCGCGTCGCTCAGCTCTGCCGTAATGGTGTACGCCATGACTGGGCCTGTGCCCGTGTATCCATGTAATTTGCGCACATTTCGCCAGCTGTAATAAACGCGAAATTAGTTTCAACTCTTTCCACTCTACACCAGAATTTTCCTCTCTTTTCCGAGGCAAAGAAAAGTAATGTACTCCAAATTGATTTTATTATGTGAAGATTTGATTCGCTTACCCCTCGTGTATTACTGTAATATATGGGTGTTGCCTCGGTCCTTTTTTGATTAACTATAATAGAGAACTTGACTTTAATTCTATGTCATTATTCTTAATAACAGAGAATGACAGATGTTCTGCTGATACACTAAACAAAAAGTACTAATCCAAATATTAAGGTTGCTGGGGCAAAGAAGATGGGATCTTTTAAAATCTAATTCTTTGGTATAATTTTGTTAGAAACCTCCTCGAAAGTGTTCGGCATGTTACCTGGTTTCCCTCCTCGAAAGCAAAAAACCACTGCTGCAGCTGCATTCCTTGGTCGGAGCTCCCTTTATTTTCGCTGCTCATGTTGCTCCTTGCCTTCACTTTTTCGCCTTTCACGTGGTCGTAGCTATTTGTCACAGATCTGCTGCAATTTATCGCTCGCGCTCGCGCTTGCTCCGAATAATGGCGCGTCCACACGGGTTACCCTTTCGTGCTCCATAAACAAGCGCGGCGTCCCGCCCTCCATCGCCTTCCAGTCGTGGGGGCTTGCGTTACCTTCTCCTGTCGGAAACTCTGGTTCGATGCCAGATGCAGATGGGTGTCTCTGTGTGGGCAGCTGAAGCTGGAATCTGAAATCTGGAGCGGGTTGTGAAGGGGTCTTGGGCAACAACACAACAGTTGGCCAAACGTGCTCGGCATTGATTTTGGGCAATTTCAGCCAGACCTTGGCTCGTTTATTTATGATTGCTTTAATTCGTTTCCGTGGGCGGTTCTTTTGTATGCAGCTTTGTAATTGCCTTTTCCTTAAACTCCCCCTGGAATTGAATCTGACTTTATTATCTTTATTTTTCTCTCTCATTTCTGCTTGCAGGTATGGCAACGACGAGAATTAAAGGTGGAAACTAGCGTAAGAAAATCAAGAAAAGTGTTTACCATGCAAGTCCCTAGAAAGATTCGTTGTAAGTACTAAGAAAGATAAGTAAACGTTGCTTCTGTTTTATCAGATACCTCTTATCTGTGAGATACATACGTTGCCATTTGTTATGCAGTCTCGAGTGCTTGACAAAACGAGAATCTTGAGAGTAATGCAATTTACACGAAAAGTTCATTAATAAATCAAAGGAAACTCAAGCAAAACGGGGGCGTGGTAACTCAGGGCAATACCCAAGTCCACACACACTCACAGAAAAGAGTTGAGGGAAAGGGTTGAGAAAATTTAACTGAAATGAAATGAAGTGTCAAAATGCTGGAACGGCAACGCCCTCCAGTGGCCACGCCCATCTGGAATCCTGCCACTTCCTGGTCGCAAGTGGAGCAATTTATTTAAGAGCCAAGCGAGGAAAAAAACTCCCATTTACATGACAATCAAAAGGGGGGCGTAAATTGCAGTCCAGCAGAAAGAAAACTATCCAAGTTCAGCTCAGGTTCATGTACACTTTGTCGCCGGAACTTCCTTGCGGTAGGTTGTATCCATTGAATCAACTCCATGCCCTGCTCCAATTCAATGTAACCGAGAGGGTTTAAAGGATTATACATATCATAAATTACAAAAATTACGTAAAGAGGCGGATTAAATTTTTTTCATAATTTATCTGTCTTTGTTACCTTGAAGCAGACCCATCCTTTATAGCAAATTAATAAAATATATATGACGGAACATAAAACGAGTGCCATAAAGGGAAACTGAATTTAAACGAGTTTACCTACATTAAATAAATCCCTTAAAATAACGGGATTCGAAAAAATATGAATATCGGTAATATGAAAACGATAAATATCACATCGAAATTTTTAATTTATCGAAGTTTGAAGTATACAAAATATCGCATTTAACGTATCGAAGTATGCATTTAACGTATTTAAAGCATCGAAAATATTCATAAAATTGTTATTTTTTTAAGGTATGATTGCCGATAATGTTTTAAAGTAAATTTCTTATAACATCTGTATATATATTTCCAATAATGATAGTCCGTTATATGAAACGTTTAAATATCGACCAAACTATTGTTCTCAAGTTTGATATATCGAAATATGAAATACAGAAAATATCGAACTTAACGTTAAAGTCTCTATAATATCAAAAAATTGTATTTAAAAATCTTGTTAACTGAATTTTCAATAACGTTTTTGTATTTATTTTCCACAATGATAAACCGAGATATCAAACAGTTAAAAAAGTTTATTGCAACGTTAATATATCTATATCGATGGCATACCTTTTTTGAAATATTCGCAGCAAAGCTCTATGTATATTTGAGAGCCACTATTCTTTATATTCTTTGATAGATTCAAATGTTAAGAAGGCTGAATAAAATACGCTCGTTAGTGCATTCAAGCTTCACCATCTTTTCATGGCATTCTCCCTTTTGTTTGAGTATTCCTTTGGTTACATTTAATTTCATTCAGGCCGTGGACAAAGTGAAAGGAAGGTCTTGCCCGCTGAATTTATGTGGGTGACGCGTAGTTCTCGGATGTGTAACCCGCTGGGCTCTTGGTACTCTTTTGGTTCAGCGGACTCATCTCCGAATATGAGCGGAGGTCTGTATGCCTTAGTAGCCTGGCAGCTTGGCAACTGGGCCGCACTTGGCCGGCATCTCGTTGCCACTCGAGCTTCTTTCACTTTACGCTTTCTTAGCTGCAGCCCAAAAGTCACTTTGAATCGCACAGCCAGCGAGGCATAATGACGGCGATAAGTCATTAAGTAGCTCAACGCGCCGCTCGACATCCAGCGTTCACTTCAGAAGACGTCGTTACGAGGCAGAGTCAATAGATTGTGGGCGGCTTGTGGGGGCTTCCGAGGAGGCGGCATCGGTCCATTCATATTATTTAAGCGCTGCACACTGTTTTCACAGGAAACTGGCACTAGTGGCGCAAGTGCCTCTGTGTAAATGCATTCTAGACGGTGGGGCAGAGGAAGTTGCCAAGGCAACTCTAAGGAACTTTTAAGAAATCAATATGCAGCGAGAGAGTTAATTGAAAAAGGGGTTGGACCTGTGTGCCCAAGGTAGAACCGAACATAAAGGAAATAAATTGAAAAAAGCTTTAAAAAACTAGTAAAACCATGAAATACTAAAAGGTTTTTATAGGAACAAGTGGTTTTATGTACTAGTATTTAAAAACGACCCCCGAGAATGTTCATATTTTCTTATTTTATAAGAAATTCCTTTTCAGTTATGTCGTAAAATATTAATCTTTCTTCAGTTTCTCTCTAGTTAAAACTAAAGAGAAAACCCTGTGAGAAACGTTTCAATCAAAATAACTTTGGCCTTTACTCCTTTTCCAAGTTGAGTGTCCTGGCCATGCAGTTTCAGACAGGATCTCTCCCTCTCGCCATTTGTTCTGCATAAATCATTTCAGTTCATTTCATTTCCCATAAGACTCCAGCAGCTATCATTGTGTCCTTGCCCCCCGTTTTAATTAAAAGTTTCAAGTGCCTCACATAAATTCCAATCAAGATTTTAGTGCTCCCTCATTGATTTTACTTTGGCCAGGAGGAGTTCCCAGGCGTGCGAAATTCAATTAGATCAGAAGTCAATCAAGTGCAAGGGGTGGTCGAAATCGCATTAAAGGACATTGTGTATGCATTTAGTGTTTGTAAAGGATAATTCAGGGCACTGGCCTGGCTGTAATGGCACAAGTTTCATACAATTAGTTTGATAATCGATGAAACTACCTACTAGTGGACGGAATCTGATTAATGCCGATGGGAAAAGCTAGCATTAAAGCAGATATCCCTTCTATTTTGGGTTCACCGTTGTCATTAGACATATCAAACAAATTGCCTCGCATTTGTTGTCCTTTCCCCAACCACGAACATCGTCACCGCCGTCATCATCATCATCATCAGCAGCAGCACACACTGGTTTTGGGCCTTCGCTCTTTTCTGGGGTCGCCTATCAAAAGCATCGCCCTAAGGCTTCATGTCAAATGCACGAACCCAATAAATTTCATACTCCGGGCAGTTCAAAAACAAAAAAAAACTGACAATGGCGCTTGAGGTCAGGCATGGGCACAGTGTCTAAAAGTATTCTTTTGGTGTTTAATTCTGAATCAAACTTATTAATTTAAAGGCCAGCACATAAGTCATCAACGAAAATTATATACGTTATTTAATTTTTTCATAATGCCCAGTGTCATAAGGCATACGGCGCTTCTTTCTATTTATTTCTCAACATTCCTTAAAGTTTCTGAATTAGAAATTCGAATTTTGAATGGCTAATTAACTAATATTTAACATATATTGCTTTTTTAATAGGCATTTCACAATCTTTAGCTTTGTGCCTTATATTGTCACATAGGCCCACAAAAAGTGACACAAAGACCTGCGGGCGCTATGACACTTTTCCTCATTCCTGAAGGTACAATGATAGCTTACTTCCCCAAAAATTGAGATTCAATTTTGTTAAAACATTTTTATTTATAGCCTCTTCTAACATAATTTACTTAAGTTTGCGAGTTCAATTGTATTATTTATTAATTATTTGCTTTTTTTCCAAAACTCTAGTACTGTCCACTGTGCTGTAGGTCGGCTCTATTCCTTTTTTGTCCCGACATTGTGCTGGTGGCTTGTTTGCCGAGACCTTCAGACAATTCCCTGTCATATGTATGCGGATAGGTTTGGTACGGACGTGCAGATATCCATGGCATATCCATTAGAGACGTCGCTTAGTTTGTTATTAATGAAGTTTCCAAGAGGCTTTTGCACCTCGGCTCCTTTGGCCTTCTCAGTCCCGAGGGAAACGTACTGTACACGGTTGTGGAACAAAAAATAAAAAAAAAACACTGCAGATAGTTACTCTTCAAATTTTCCCCTGCAACGCCCCCGACCGCCTACTTGGCCTTCTTCAATGTGATTCTCTTTCTTCCAGCTCCCGACTCTCAACCTCCCAGTCTTTCTACCAAAACTACAAATGTGCTGCCTTTCTCTTTTGCCACTCGACTTGGCCGCATCCCAGTTGACTTTGATTGACATTTGCTGTTGTTTGCATTTGCCAGAACAATTTCGGACTTTTTTGCCCGTACTTTTTCTGAGGTACCCGCCATCCAGCATGATTTCATTTCGCATTTTGGGTGGCCCCTTGGCTGGTTGGAAATTGATCGGCGTTCTGTGCTCCTTTGGGCTTTGACCCAGTTGCGGATCGCGGTGCGAATTATCCTTAGAATTCGCTTGATTTGATTCGTTAGTCACGCAATATTTCGCAGGTGAAGGGAGCCAGTCTGCTACAAGCGATTGAGAATACCGTTGGTGGAGTAGATATGGGAGCTATATGGCTGTGACTTTGGTTCGTGTGTGTCAAGTTCAAGGTCTCGTTTCTATGGTTAAACGGTTCTATTATCGGTAATGACAGAGCCTTGATGTAAAAGCTGTTTATCGCTGGAATCAAATGGGTAGTTAATGGCTAATTAAGACACAATACAACTGTTTGGTGACATTTTCCAAATAGTGGAAGGTGTAATTAAATTGGTTATTGGGGTCGCCACGGTGGACTACCAGTAGTCTATTTGCACAATAAATACCATAAATAAATATATAGTGAGGTGACAAAGTAAGGCACTACGAACTTTTCAATTTACCCTGAAAGGATTTCGTTTCAGAAAATAAAGCCTGATCCTGCTTAAAGAAACATTAATTTAAGTTACTTGCTTTGGCAAGTTTTTGCAGCTCTCTGCAAGCATTAAAAGCTTTTAAATGGGCCAACTTTTCTTTGGGTCAGAAGGATGGGACGAGGACCCTTGACCCGGTTCCATCCAGGCCAGAGATCTCCGGATAAACATTAAAATAATGCATTTTGCGAGTTAAAGCAGCTCAACAAGCCCTAATTGGCCGTTATGAAGTCGCTCCGCCCCCTCTTGCATGTCACTTGCAATTAAAATTATTACAATGCTCTTGCATTCTGAAATCAGTTTAGTTTACTCTCTCGTTGGTCCTGCGTTTCAACGAAACGGAATAGTTTTGGGGACGCATTTTCCGAGTTGACTTCATTCGGAGTCATCGCCTTTATCGTTCTGCATGTTTTCTAGTCTTGTGTTTGCACAAGAATAGGGCGGGGCTGAGCGGCGGCATTTGTGCATATTTTTGACCGGACTAAAGCTAAAGTTAGTTACTTGCTGGCTCTGATATATGGGCCAAGTGCTGAGGGAGTTGTACTCCCCACATTTACGTGCCTGCATTTTGCGCTTGTTGGCCAATTGTTAAATCGATAAAATTCTTGGCTTCGGCTTTGTATTTGGTTTTGCCAAAAAACCTTGTGTACTCTGCCGGGCTATTTTCGGTTCGCCGTTCTGTATTTCACTATATTTTTCGGCCGCCGTGTTTGTGGAATTAGGGTCGAGCGACTTGGGGCGACTTAGTGGCTTAGTAGGGATTCTTTTTGCTTTTTCCGGGATTACACTGAGCCTCGGATTAAAAATATAATCGAATTACAAACAGAGTCTGGTTACATTTATTAGTATTCCTTTTGCTACTATAGTTTGTTGAATTGCAAATGTAATATTTCGAAAACTTTAATTCATTGCAGGAAGTTTTTGTTCCGCTTCCCTTCTCTTTTTCGCTGTACTGATTTTATACTACACTGAGGGAAACACAATTGTTTCTCTCTATTAAATTAGATTTAGAACATTAATTCTTTATTTCGTTATTACTTATGCATTCCAATATACTTAAAGCTTTTGAGAAGGTATTTTAAATACACTTTATAGTAAAGATAATACTGTATGGGCTGGCAAAACACGGGGATATTGACAGATCTAATCTAAAAATAGATAAATGATTTATTTTTTCAAAGTGGTGTAGTTTTTTTTTCTCCGTTTTCATCGACGCTCTGTGCTTTTTCTCGCTTTCCTCTTTCCTTTCTCTCTCTTACGTTGGTTTTTTAACCCGCACGCGACAATTATGCATATTTTTATAAATAAACATGCATACACGCGCGCAGACACACACACGCTTATATTTACAGGCCTTTGGCCAACGAAGCGTATGCGTAATATTTTTTCAGTTCTGGCCAGCGAACTCAACGCGTCGTAAAAGAATTCTTTAAAAAAAACCAACAATATTCGCTGCTTAAAAAATGTTGCCCTAGGGAAAATGAAGAAACGATAAAAAAGGAGCACGTGGAGGTTTAAAAATTGCCTAATTGAAACTCATGAATTTATGGAGTTGTGTTTAATAGTATAAACACTTTCAGAAATAGAAGGGAAAGCTGGAATCAGCCATGGAAATTCACTGAGCCTCCAATGATCGCTGAAAGAAAGTCTTACCCTAGCGAAGTGGAAAGCCTTCTCCAATTTTCGAATTTTCCGCTCTCCCGACTTTCGGCACTCGGCTCCCGTTTCTCGGCTTTCCCAGCAGCCATTAATAGACATTATCAGCTTATGTCAAGCCTAAGCCGGCGAACCTCTGAAAATAATAATTACCCCGTACTTAGTGGGCGCCCGGGCTTATAAGGCGAGACATCTGCACACGCATGGGAGCCCAACCGAATGATACTTGGCCATGCCAGAAGTGGGACAGCCGCAGAACGGCGATTTAATTGGAAAGGAGCTACTCCACCTCCTCTGAGGTGAGCCACAGGGGGGCAGTTCGGAAAACCAAGTAGAAATCTCTAATGATTCGAATCACTTCGAATGGTTCACCTGAAGAAAAGTTCAAGGCCTCGAGCAACACGTGAGCGACTTTTACTTTTGTTCGCCGCTGCCCGGGAAGAGTTATGTAAATAGTTGGTCATCGGCTTGGGGGTCAGTGGAATCTACGCGCGACGGAGAACACAAAGGGGCCCGGACCGGGCCCATTATATTGATTAATCGTCTAAGGTCCGCCGCTGCCGAGCTTGACCCCGAACTGGTCAACAAAGAGCGTCGCCAGCTCTCCGGAGCTGAGCGGCTAACTGTGAACGTCTCTATGGCCATCATGTGTGCCACATACCGGACCAGGCCGCTTCTATCTATCGGCATCCACGGGTATTGATTGGGCTTCTCTAGAATAATTTTGCGTATATTTTGCGCAAATTTTCGCCTTTTGATCGTCGGAATTGTGTCAGAGTGCCGCACAACTGCCGCAGAACCAACAAAATAAGAAAAATAAAGCGAAGAAAACACAAATATAAATATAAAAAGACCGACAGTGAGTCAGAAATAGTGGAGATGCTAAGAAGCTTTTGGTTTTTTGGTATTTGGGGCCAACGAGTCGCCAAAAGCCACTGTCAGTGGGTCAAAGTGGCGAGAAATCAAATGCGAATTGCGGTAGCTTCTGCAGTTTCAACTCTGACATCGTCGCACTGCTCGTTTTCCATTTATTTTATGTGTTCCATGAACACATTTTTCCAGGGCTAAATGCATTTAACAAGCACTTAATGCATGGCATGCGAAGCATTGCCATGTGTCCATTAAAATTAAATTAAAAGGCATCTTGAATTATGGCCATCAAGTGGAAAAATACCCAATAAAAAAGTGCGCATAGCACACATATAATCCCCCAGAGTCGACATATGTAGCAGCGACCAATTAAAAAAGCTACCCGCAACATGGTAAGGCTTTTGGTAATACTCTTTAGACAAATTATTATTTTATTCAAATAAATTGTTGCTATTTTTAATTTATGCTAGACAATCTCTGTGTCGCCGCTTCCAATGTCAAAAACGGTTCGGAATCCACTTGAGAATTCTTCGACAGGCCATTTGATTCGTCATATTTCGGCTGGCTCTTATGCAAAATACGTTTTTATGCATATTTTTAGACGCGCCACGCCAAGTGTCTCTTTTTCGCACAATTACAAAATACAAATGAAACGAAAACAGCTCAAATTACTCAGCTAAACCAAAAGTGAAATTCACGTTAGCCTTCAGCACTTTGCTATTGTGTGTTTGGGTCCATCCGCAAGTGCACTCCACAAAAATCATTCAACTTGAAATGTGTATGAAAGAAATCGAATTGAAAAACTCATGTTGACTGCATTGATGTAATTGCAAATCTCTGAACGAAATTGCACAATTTGATCATTTAAATAATGCTCAATAAAACTTTAAATCTGTGTCAGCGGGTTGTAAACACTGTTAAGTTTACAAATGTCGGAGCAGCCCAGAACAAAGTAACTCAGAAATTTATTATTTTTCATGTGAAAAATATATATTTACAAGTCAGAGTTCTGTGACCCTCAAGTATATAATCGCGTAAATATTGATGTCTTATCGTTAGCCAGAAATATACTGATGAGCACTTCGGAATCGAAACAATACTATATATATGCAAGTATATTAACAGGAAAAATCGAACATGATACATTGAGAATAATATCGCGGTCACTATACTAATAATATAAAGTAAATAATAATAAGTAAAAATTGGAAATTGTTTGATATATCAAAATTTGAAAAAATATCACATTTAACTTCAAAATATCTATATTATCGAACAAATCTGCAACAAATTGTTTTAAATTTATTTGTATTTTCATACTTCTTATATTTAAAAACATTTGAACCAAGTTTATGATAACCTCTTTTAATTATTTCCTACAACGATTGTTTTAACTAACTTATGCTCTTATTCGGCACAGTCTGATATATAAAAAACATAAATTAATCGCACATAAATTGCAACATCACGTTGCATATCGATCTTGCATATCGATCTTAGCGTCAAACTACGACATATTGATTTTTTTACCATCACTAACAAATATCCTTTGCCATATATTAAGTAGTTACCTACGGAATGGTAGACGGTGGAAAGCTCTACGGTGTTAATTTTATACCAAATTATATTTTCATAAAATTGAATCTTATATATTTTTTAGAATATGTTTGTTTAATGATTACGTAATCATAGGGTAGGGGGTTCTCTCAATGATTAGTCTTTATTATATCGGTCAAAAACGATCAAAAATGCAGGCCCTAAGATCTGTTTGTGATCTGACAATAATAATCTTATTAAAATTTAAGTGGTTCACATCAAGTCAGCTACAGTCAGCCCAGAACTCTTATATTTTTTATATTTGCTTAACAATTAAAATGCTTTTTTTCGACTTATAGCTTATGTTGTGATTTTCTATAAGCCCAAAGTAGCTGAAAAGCTAATAAACCACATTTAATGTCGCATTTGTTTAATAGTTGCCCTGGCAATCAAATATATGCATTTTCTCGAATCATTCTCCGAATGCGAACCAGTTAACCCCTTTGGCTCGAGTTTCCCATCTTTCTATGTTACTTTGTTTCAAATTAAAGTAGCGGAATGTGTATTTTTCCCATTTGCGTTTTCTACTATGTACATCGCCTTGCTTTTGTTCAGTTTGGCGGCTTTTGAAAAAGTTTTTGGTATTGGTATTTTTGCAGCTGTCGCTGGTGCCACAATAGTGGAGGAGCCCTGTTTCTGGGCTGGGTAGATGTGACTGTGGAGCCTCTGTTATTTCTTATTGTTAGTGTTATTATTCCTGCACGCGCTGCTGCACCCTTCCCTCCCGCCATCATCAGCGGTGGCAGCTGTTGTCAATTTTTTGCATGATTTCTGGTTCTTGCAACTATAGTACTGTACCCGATGATATTCAATTCCGCAGGCGACATTTGTTGGGGCCCTTTTTAATTTTGTTTTCCCCAAAATATCCTTTAAAGACCTGCTTCAATTTGTCACATTCGGCGCCGATGGCATAGCTGTTTACATTGTTTCCAATTCACTACAAACTCATTAGAAATGTGGTTAAGTGGGTGGCTGGGAGTTGTCGCACTTTTACTACTGCCTGCGGTTGCAGCTCCCACAACGACAATGATAATGAAAATGATGATGATGATGATGAGAATGCACATTGATGTAACTGCTGGTTGGAAACTGAAATCATTTATTTTGCAAGGATTGCATATTAGGATTGTGGATTTTTGGGAGTGCCAATTTGTGTTTGCCTGTGGCTGAGATAGATGTCTAAAATTGAACGAATAATCCAAATGGAATATAAAGGAAATTCGGTTGAAGCTGAACCAGCTAGGAAGCTTAGTACTAAATGCAAATATTACATTTTTCATAAAGACCATCCTTGTTTTTAGAAAATATCCTATGAGAACAGAAATATTAGTCCGGATGAAATACAAATAGAGAAAGACAATTACACTTTTTTCTTTTGTTTATTGGAAGTATAGCTCTTTAAGAATATGTTCTACAAATTTTAATTCCGAGCAAGTTATCGACACCCACCTACTATGAGCGTTCTATCGTTCTCCAAACCGTATTTTCTAAAACTGTGTACACGATAACTCAAAAGCTTTAAAGAAAATCACCCTTACGATTTGAATACACCACATTACATTTTCAAATACTATAAACGCGTTCCCTAACCCTTATACATTAATCACTTTTATATATAACGTATTTTTTATACAAAAACTGACGAAAAGTCAGTTACACAAATGAATATTTACTTTGGTGCCTTGACACTTGGCAGTTGTTTTTTTAATTTAAATATTCGAGGTTCAGGGAAATCTTTTTAGTATTTTAATTAACAAGAAATATTGTTGTACATTAAAATATTGCGAGCGGTAGGCTGTACTTTTAAGGTCCCTCTGCAACCTACCCTCCGAAAGGGTCACCCATTTAACATAATATTGTTCTTTAATAAATTTTATTTTATCCATATGCCAAATTTCAACGTAATAAAATACAGTCACATGTTATACAAATATACCCCTTAAAAACACATTTATTTTGGGAACTTGTTTATTTGTTAAGCTGGGCTTCATTAAAGATCATATTTAAGGACCGTATCTTGCGTATTGATAAATTTGTTGGCTTATCTTATTTGATTTACCATAAGATCTATAAGTTTCACCTGTGCTGAATATTAAAAAGACTACTAGAAAAACAGATGAAATATATTGACGAAACTCAAATACCTTTAAATAAATATGTATTTTTTAATTTCTTCGTTTTGCAAAAGACCTTTATTATATTAAAGCAACAAAAGGATGTTTATAATTACTTAGTTAATAACGAGCTACTACTTTTAACATTTGCTTTAAATCCTCCTAGCTTAAAGATTAAAATTAGATTAGTTGTTAAAAACACATTTATTTACCGAATTAGATAACTGCTGAGAAGGGAAGAAAATTGGTTTTTGGCGCTTTTCCCTGTTGCCAGTTTTGGTCCTCTAGCAACCACGTTCCCCGTTTCCGCTCTTGCCGTTTTATCAACATTTTGTTGCTTCCGCTGAGGAAAAACATTTTCACGAAATAAATTAGCACATGCAATAGTAGCTGCTGCACAGCGAGGGGGGCTGAAACTCTGACAGAGATACATTTGAGTGTTGTAATTAAAAACAATTTTGGGTTGGACGATGTATTACCATTGGAGTTCGGCCCGAAACCCAACTGGAATACAGCTCGTGCTGAGCCCCCTGAAAATGCTAATTATGCTTCATTATTGAAGTTTTAATCCGATTTAATTGAAAGCCAATTCCTCATCCCACTAGCAATTGTTATGGCAAGTGAACTTCACGGCTTGGTGCACAACTATTACGCTAGCAATTATATATCTCATTCATCGCATATATATGCGATTATCTATATGGGTATTCTAACAAGTTTCTGCCTCCTCTCCTCCACCCTCCTCCATCAGCATGGCCAGTGTGCGGATTGTGCTTCTGGTGCGGGATCCACGTGGAACGATGCAGTCAAGGCGGCATCGCGTTTGGTGCGGCGGCAACGAGGACTGCGAGGATCCGCGACTCGTCTGCCAGGACCTGCAGGATGACTACAAGACAGCCGAGGTGCTGCTGCAAAAATATCCGTCGCGTTTCAGGTGAGTTTTAAGCACTTTTCGCTGTACAAAATATTTAAATTATTATTTTTTCTAGGACCCTGCGTTATGAGGACTTGTCCCTAAATCCCAGTGAAATGACACAGGACATTCTGCAGTTCTACGGCTTGCCATTCGATCCGGCCGTCGAGGAGTTCCTAGACACGCACACCAAGGTCAACATTGGCGGCGTCAGCTCCACCTATCGTGATTCCAGGTCAGCACCGTTCCACTGGATGCAGGATCTAAAGCCGGATGAGGTGAGTGTGCTCGATGGAAATATCTATTTTCCCCTATTTAATAAATCCCTTTTAAGATCAAGCAAATCCAGGATGTCTGCATCGAGGCCATGGACATGTGGGGCTATCGCCGCATCGAGAACTTCAGCAACTTCTCCAGCCTCCAGCAGAGCTTCGATCCCATGGTGCTGCCGCCGCCCTTCACGTGAAGCGGACGGTCCTAGTGTTAGCTGACCTATCGTCTACGATAACTGATAATGATAACTAATTCTTCTACTTGGTACATTTTGTTGTGATATCGTCGTGTTGAGCGAGCAAAAAGAAAGAGGAAAGTAGCAAAGGGATGAGCGAAGTGGTGGATAGGGAGAGGGGCGGTCGCAATGATTGGCCAGAGGAGGGGAACCGTACCGGATGGGATGCACTGTGGAAACTCAATTCATAGCTGGCACATTTTTGCTGAACACGCAAACACACTTAACTGAGCAATAGTTATTAATATATATAAAAAAACTGAATATACAATATGAAATGCATAAGTTTAGTAATTGGCGAATTTTGTGTAGAGCGTAAAACGGTACGAAAACCAGTCGAATATCAGATATACATTTAGGCCTAGATCTTAAGCAACCAATAACTGAAAGTTTAGTCTATATAGGGCTGCGTATTGTGGATTGTTTACTTGGCTTTTTGATGTAAATTATTTAGGCAGAGACTTTTGTAATTCAGCTTAGCAAGCAAGTGCATAGAAATCCAGTGATTTAGCATCTAACACACACACAACCAAAACGTATCAGAGTCAGAGTCAAAAATTGAACGAGTTCGAAAATATTAGAGATGCAATAATTATACAACCGTGTTTGGCATGCCACAAATTGTGCAATATTTATCAAGTGGAAAAAAGAACAATTTAATCACGCTAGAATCAATTTAGACACGAATTTCCCAAGGCAAATTATGTATCGATAAAAGTGTATGGGCAGAGCAATGGGCACTCAACTCCTAAACATAAGTTTCCTTAGGCATAATTTATTTGTATGGTTATTTAGTTGTAATTGTAATTAAATTGTACTATACTTTATGTCCCTATATTATACAACTGAGTTGAATTCGTTTTCTTTTTCCAAAACGAAGCCCAGTAAATCGATCAAATTGGCTAAACGATGTTAAATGAGTAATCGGATTATGTAATAAAATGAAGAATCCAGCAATATTTGCATAAATTACACTTATTAAGCAAGATACCAACTGAATAAACAATGAATAATGACGCTCTTATTGTCCTTATTGTGGGGGTTAAAAATATGATTAGTATATGGCTGTTTATGAACACATAAAACTCTTGGGAATAGATGCATGGATTTGACTAGATCGAGTCGACTGGTGGTGCTTATAAAAATTCGATCTAGTTGTAGGTAAGCTAGCCTCTTAGTTTTGGAGTTATCTGAATGAGTCCTTCCTTTTAGTTATCTTCTTATTGTCGGAACGGGTCAGATAAGTCGACTATATTTTAGAAAGAAAGTATTACGACTGTTTTGTTTCGGTGTTTTATAACATATTTTCGTCTTCTTCAAGATATTGAATATATTTAGGAAGATATAGGAACGGTCGGAAAATAAATAGGAAAATAATGTGAAAATGGACATAGCTTTGTTGTTGTTAACCAAAACCACAAAGTACTTAGGATATGGTTGGCTTGTACTATTTAAAAATGTAGTTTAAATTTTGTAAGAATCGGAGGGTTGTATTATATATATATGTAGCTTTCTTATATCACATAAACTATTAACCAAAATTCGAAACAAGACGACATTTGCAAGACGACAAAAGCTCAAAAATACTTAAAAGTATTTTTAGGTATTTGTTAAAGATATATTTTGAAATCATTGAATGCACTGCTTTACGAGAAGCAAAATATTGCACTGCTTTCTGCAAAGTTACATTTGACATGTAACTTACGTTTTTCTACACTGGCGCTAATTTATCCTTTGTGGCTTATTTTTAAACTAAAAGTATCTTCCACTTTATAATATTAAATAATTTTTTTTTTAAATGAATAAAAGAAATGTGTCATATAAAATACGATAATGAAATTGATAAATGTTATCAGAGATATTTAAAATGTTACATTAGCAAGTAGAAAGAGCTAACTTCGTGCGAAGCCGATATTTTTAAACCCTGACAGATAATTTTATACTACATAACTAAAACTGGACTTCTGCTGGTTTCTGTGATATTTATATCCCCTACTTGGCGCCCTAACCAGGACAAGGTCACAATCCGGAGGGGGAATATTAAATAAAAATGATAATATGCATTAATTAAATAAAAATTTATTAATATCAATAAAATTTAAGCAAGGAAAGCTGACTTCAGGCGGACGCGAAGTCCATTTACCTTTGCAGAATATTTAAATTTAATCAGATAGTTCGCATACCACCTAAATGATATAGTAGTCCAATTTGCATAAAATTAAAATCATATAATTAAGCATATACATAGATTCATATTTAATAATATGTAATTTTTGCCCAATCGTTTTTATATCATATATGTATAGCCCGATTTCGTTTCAACATATATATTGCTTCAAAATAAATAAATAAGAACTAAGACTACGCTCAGCCCAAAAGCTCAAGACTGAGAAACTAGAAAGTACAGACAGACGGACAGACGGACATGACTAGATCGACTCGTCTAGCAGCACCAGCAGAGTCCAGCTCAAATATATATCATATTGTATGTAAATATTGTATATGTAAATGTGTTATAATTCTGTTTCATCATCAATAGACGAGTCAATCTAGCCATGCCAGAAGGTCCGTATCTTCGTAAACTGAGTCTTCAGTTTTAGAGCTATATCAATGACATTTTTGAATAGTCCGAGTTCCATTGCAAAAGTTATATGAGTCAGTACGAGACGGATTGGTTAACATATGCACGGATAGTTACCATATGAACTTTTGGAAAATTAAGTTAAGCAGTTAAGTTTGCAAATATACCAAGATACTGTATTTTGTTTTATTTTAGAATTAAAATTGTAATATTATAAATATTATGATCCAAAACATAGTTGAAAAAATAATAGGAAAATCAAATACCTTCGATATTATTAAAGATTTTTGCATATATGCATTATGGATTGTGTTTAAAAAAGTAAAATTTCAGATTGTAAGAGTATACAGGCTTCCTGAGCTAAGCTTTCATTCATCTTGTTTTTCTAAACTTAAATTTTACAACCCAAGACATATTTATTTACCTTGGTAAGTATTCAGCTTATACTATCTTATACTTACTTTCTCTAAACTTTTTTTTTTAAATAAAAGTCGCCTGGAATTTGAAACATTTCCCAACGTTTAACCAGTAATTGACCGTTAATTATATATAAGTATTTAAATACTCACTTCCCCTCACAAATAATAAACACGTCTAGTTCTGCTTTAATAGAGTGCGTCGTTGTTGGTTTTGCTCTTTTATTACTTGGTTTTATATTTTAAATATAGTTTAATATATGCAGCTATATAATAGTTATTTAAAATTTGAATACTACGGCTTTGTCGAATTATTTATAATCATTATAGTTATGCTTCTGCATTAAACTAAGAACTTTAAACTAATTTTTGTTGTGTTTGCTCCGATCGAACTCTCTGCCGCCTCTCTGCTCGCCGCTCCCCTGCCCAGGATCCGCTTCGGTCTGTTATTGTTTGCTACTCTAAGGTGCTAAGTACGTATATACCGTTAGTTCATTAATTTATTAATTATACACTTGAAACAATTTCGTGCGAGAATTGTTACGTTATGATCGTTGATTAGGTGTTTAAAAACTATATAATACAAAAAGTCTTGGCGTTAAAGTATAAGTGGTTTAAACAAAATAATTAAATTATTTTGCGCTGGTTTACAGTTTTCATTTGTTTGTTGTCTCACACGCACACGCACGCTCACACACCACATACACACACATTAAATAAGTTAATTAAATCCTCTGCTGTTTGTACTCAAAACTGCAACGATACGTGGCCAGAGCCTTACAGTTTGGCCTTTCATAAGAAGCCCATGTCGAGGGCGGTGTACAGGGCCCGAATGTCACTGTGGGCGGAGATGCGCCAGAAGGGGAAGTTCATGGCCTTGGCGGCGGACTCCTCCTCGGCCCCATCGCCGATCACCACGTAGGTGCTCTTCCTCCCGAAGCGAGTCACGATCCGCTCGTAGCAGGTTTCCTGGCCTGAAGGAAAAACAAGGAAGTAACGGGTTAGATCTCAGCTCCTTAGCTCTACCGCCTTTCGCCGTGTCCACTCACCGATCTTGTGCGCACTGTAGATGTTCTCGATGTTGAAGATGCTGCCCAGGCCGAAGAGCAGGACCTTGGCCAGCGCCGGGGCCAACTGTGTGGAGGTGACCAGCACGTTGACGCAGTTCTCGCGCTGGGCGATCATGCTCAGGCACTTAAGCGCCAGCGTGGCCCAGTTGTCGGTGGCCACTTCGATCTCCGAGCGGATCTGCAGCCAGGCCTCACGTTTTCCGGGTCCCAGCAAGGTGCCCACGCTGAAAAGGATATTCAGTTAGTCGATGACTCAAAAGTCCTTGTGCTATGTGTACTCACTTTCCCCGGTAGCTGTTGTAGATGTCCTTGATCTTGCGGTAGCGGAAGGCCAGCTTGCGCATCCAGTCGACGCCACCACGGACGCCGGTGGGCAGGCAGAGATTGGGCGGGGCGCCGGGCGGTGTGCCCGTGTGGAAGCCATCTGTGGCAAAGTTGTAGGCGCTCAGGTCCTGCCCGTTGTCGTCGGAGCTGACGTCGTCGATGTGCACCTGGTCGCACTCCTCGATCTCGTTGAAGAAGAAGTGTGTGTCGGCCATGTTGAAGACCATCTCCTCCATGCGGAAGGCGATTGTCATCAGGGAGCTGTGGTCTTTGGTGTAGCGGTTGGCGTAGCTGCCCGAGAGCAGTGTGTGGAAGATGATCAGGGTCTCGTCCAGGTCCCACACGAACACCCTCTCCGGCGGCTTCACAGCCTCGCTGTTCCCGGTATCCGAGGCGGTGCTCCTGGTGGGGCTGGGCTGCTGGTGGCGCCTTCCACGCGCCCGCCCCGTCTTGCCGGTGGGCGTGGTCTTGCTGGACGCCACACCGCCTCCCGAGCCGGCCGTGCCCACGCTGCTGCCGCCGCTGGAGTTCAAGGTGGCCGCAGCAGCCGCCGCTGCAGCACTGCCCAGGGGTCCAATGCCGGAGCTGGCGCTCGGCGAGATCGGGAGCGGGGAGTGCGGCGAGTGCGTGGTCTGGTGCACCGGCGTCGTCGAGTGCGTGTCCGTGGGACTCTCCGAGAGGTTCGAGGAGGCCGCCACATGGAAGCCGTGCCCGTGGCTGGCGCTGGAGCTGGGCGAGCTCACGGCGTACGGCGAGTAGTTGGCCGGACTGTAGTAGTTGCCGTACTGCTCGTTGTAGTAGCCGCTGTAGTCCTGCTGCCCGAAGTTGTTGTAGCCCGCATAGGGACTGCTGTACAGCTGCGAGTTGTTGTTGCCGCTGGAGGCGTAGCTGGGCGTGAGGTAGGCCGCCGCCGCCGCCGCCCCGGGCTCCATCTTGGCCTGACGCGCCGCCGTCGCCGCCGCATACGGTGCCCCGTAGCCGGAGTAGAAGGGCGGCGGCGTGTACTGCTGCATGCTGTTGTAGTAGTAGTAGTCGTGCTTCCCGTCGTACACAGCCGCTGCTGCCGCCGCCACCGCGGAGGAGTTGACAATGGCGGCGCCGCCATCGAGGGGATTGGAGCTGGCCGAGCTGCAGCCGTAGAGATTGGAGCCACTGACACTGGTCACGGAGCCATTGTCGAGGGCTGGGTGCACCTGGCCCGGACTGCGCGACTCTGACTTTACGGCCGCACTCGAGGCGGACCCGTCATGCGACCAGTGCGACATCACATTGCCAGCGCCGACTCCTACGCCCACGCCCACGCCCACATCTTCGCCAGAAACTCCGCCAGTGCCGCCGCCGCCACCCGCCTGCTGATATGTGGAGAAGCTGCTGCTCACGGACTGCGAGAAACTGGAGGCTGCTGCCAGGCTGCAGCTGCTCGGATTCACATTGGGATTGGCGTTCCCGTTCGAGTAGTGTCCGCTCAGCGATGCCAGCGATCCGATTGTGGGCTGCAGCGGCTGGCTCTGTGGCGGCAGTCCCAGCGGACTGCACTGCCCGGCCACGCCCACACCGACGCCCATGCTGGCACCGGCGCTACTAGGTCCATTGCTGGCCAACACGGTGCTGGGATGTGTTCCCTGCTGTTGCTGCTGCTGTTGCGTGTGTTGCTGCTGCGACTGTTGCTGCTGTTGTTGGGGTTGCTGCTGCTGCTGTTGCTGTTGCTGCTGTGACAGATTGCAGAGGCTGCGGAAGATAATATTAAAGGGTTGTGAGTAAGGGAGAAGTAATTGGAAGGGGGGTGAGATGTGTGGGAACTTCAAAAGTAACAAGGATAATGCAATGTCTGAGCTCATAATAACACTGTTGAAGGGTTCTTTATTGGTTAATTTGAGTTTTTTTTATTAAACTAGCTTTTTGTATATTTTTTTCAATTATTTGAGTTTGAAAATAAATCATCCACACGAGAGATATAAAAATAAATCAATAAAATGTAATTGAGCGAGGTAATAAATATCTTATTTGACCAGTTAATAATAACTGTGACAAACTGTATTTTGTTGCTCAATCAGAGTACTTATTTATAAACCACAATTTAAAAACCAGAAAGTAAAATGAGCAATGAATAATTAACTGAGCTCAGTTAAAAAAAAACTCTGTGAAATTTGTAATTTATGTAAAATAAGCTCTCGATATCTTAACTCCTTATTAACATTTTAATTGAATTCACGTAATATTTCGTTTAAGGCCTGGTTTATTAAACATGTATAAAAACATATAAAACTAAATGTTTTGGAGCAAGCAATAACGCTTTACTCGTTTCATTACTTTATCGATTGTTGAATAATATATTGCAAGTTAGATAATTTGAATTAGATTTGGGTTGTAAAACTGATTCTAGTCAAATTGTACTCAAATTATAAGATCAAGCCGATATGTTTATAATAAGCTAAGTATCTTAAAATACGCTTTTTATGATAAGAACTAGCGATGTATAGCAACTCACATATGATATCAAAAAATATAACACTCTATAAACAAATGGAAATAATTGTAAAGATTGATATATTCAAATTTGAAATATAAAAAAATATATATCATATTTTAATATATTCGATATAATCGCAATATCCGTACAATGTTATTTAATGAATTTGCTCCTTTTAATCGTTTATATTTAAAACACATTTAAAACTTAATTTGGGATAATAATATTGATTTTTCTCACAGATATCGCCACATTAAGATATGGGTTTATTATATATCTCGTATTTTGCTTTAAAGATCGATACCACATTTATATTTCATGTTATCCTTAATAAGAATGTTGTCTCGACTGGTGATGCTAATCCTTTCAACTATTTTTTCTTATCCCTGTTACTTACTTTTTCAGAAGTATTAGGGTTTAGAAGTTATCCTGTGAGTGCCTTGTATAAAAAGCGAAATCTCTCCAACCTAATACAGTTTTCAACCTTAATTGTGATTCTTGGTTTCTTTTGAAATAAGTTGAATCACAAGGACCAAGTATGTTTTTTATACAATGAATTAATAATATAAATTGACAATATTTATCAAAACCTTTGCTATCAATGTATTTTATACATATGTAAAGCGGCCTCACATCTTAAATACAATGCCTCAATATTATAGCAATTTCATGAACGCATAAACTAAATTATAAACAAAAGAAATTCACTTAGATCGCTTTAAAATAATTAAGTTCCAGCTCTTGGAACCTTAATACATATAAGACCAGTAACAGACATATGGAGAGTGTGGGAGGGAAACAGAAACACCGAACCTTTGACTCGTTAGGGAAACACATAAAATAATTTCCAATAATCTTTAAAGAGCCATAAAATTAACGGCACGTTGTCGTTCCTTGTTTTCGGTGCCCCGTTCCCAGTTTCCAGTTCTCCTGCCCCAGAGCCCGCCCGAGTCAAGTGTGTCCCAGGCGGGACCGACGGAGAGGTCTTTAAAATCCCGTCAAGTGTTATAAATATTTTTCTACGATCTCGCATCCGTCGCCAGACTTTTTTGGATGTTTGCTTCGATGGCGAGTCGCTGGGATGGGAAGAGGAAATCGCCCGAAATCGATTCGGGGCACTTGAGTGGCTTGTAGGACTTGCCTTTTTCTCTGGCATGTGCGGACTGTCCCGGACAAGTCTCATTGTCCCGTTGGCTTCCCCGGTGACCCTGCCCCAGCCCCCTTCCTGGCCATGTGTGCAGCAAATGTTTTATTCCCAAGGAACGGCGACAAATATTATTTTCTTTTTTATTTTTATGTTTTCTGTGTTCTTTGGCGTTATTACTTTTCAAGTAGAATCAATTGCCGCACACAAATTAAGTGGACAAATTCGAAAATCCTGAAGGGCTCAATAAAAATCAAATAAAAGGGAGCCGGGAATGGAAAATGAAATAAATCACCGAGAAAATCAAAACACTGGAAAATGTTGGGGAATATAAATTATGTGTAGCGAGGGCGGAGGGGGAGACAAATGGGATAGTATATATTTTGGTAATTTAATCCTTTCACAGCAATTAAAGGGAGTTCATCCCGGTCCCTCATCATGGAGTCTGGCAGCTGTATTTACATGGCAACCTCTGGTGGATATTGGTAAAAATTCTGAGCGAAATATCATGTTTTTAGGTTTTCATAATTGCATAAATTCAATTAATTTGTATTAAAATTATGGCAATGCACTTGCTTTTATTTCCTACGACTTTTGTACCTTTTATTTTCTGTACCCTCATAATGTGGATATACAAAGCTTTAAGCCCTTCTTGAAATGCCGGAACTCTATAGATTTTGATATACAAATTATAACGATAAGATAGATAGCCCCCCGAAACTAAAAACTTTAATCATTACTAACTTAGTACGCAGGTAAGCAAAAAATCAGGCTGCATTCTTTACCTACACTCTCTATTATAGCGCCTAGTAACACCCTACTCTAACAAGCACGTGCTTAGTGTCACAAGGGCGCCTTGAGTGTACTGACCGTAGTGCATAAAGTTCTGTAAGAGTTTTTAATACTAAAAGATAGCTAGTTGTTTTTAAATATGATGCTGATTGTGCTGTTTACTAATAAAGTTCCAATATAATGAACTGGGTCTTTTCTATTTTAGTAAGCTATTTAAAGAGATAATTGAACACCCCTTTCTACGTCAACTTTAGACGCTTTATGAATTCTTGTATATCTTCTACCTCTTCCGCATTATTCCCCCTTTTAGGACTCCTTCCAGACGGCTTCGACAAAATTTGTAACAATTTTTCATAATTTTAATAGGAAGGTAAATTAAGTGCCCAATTTCCAAAGGAATCTGACACCTTGGGATGTTTTTTTTTCTGTTTTGGTGGAAGTAGGAACATTTATCTTGCCAGCAGCCACAACAAGGGGGCATAAAGAAGGGGGAGCAGCTGGCCAAAAAAGGGGGACAGCATTTTCCCAGTGCCGAACGACGCGTGCGCCGGCGAGAAAAGAGAGAAAGAGGAAAAGCCAACCAAGATTTTCGCCCGGGGATCCCACATTTTGAGTGAGTTTTCTCCACTCGCCGCACTTGCTGTGGTGGCCAATGGGAGATTTTTAAGATTTACGAAAATAATAATGAACAATATTAAAGAGGGAGGCGGCGGCGCGAGAGTTCTTGAAGACTAAGCCGTCGCTGTTGCCGCCCTTAAGCCCCTTTTAGGGCCTGGACCTGGGACCTCCTTACCGGAATCTCTCCGCTCTTTCCTGCCGCCCCTCGGCAAGTGTTAAGTGCTCTGACACTTTTCGGTTCATCTTTTCTTTATTTTTCTCTTTGGTTTTTGGGATATATCTGAAGCGTGCAGGGAATTCTTTGAATTTCTGCCGGGGCATATGTCAGGTTGTGAGGGCCACATGCAAAATTCTAGTACTTCCATTCCACCAGCGACCCTCGCCTCGTTTCAATCGAAACCAATTGAGCAAGTGTGAGGGGTTTGCCTTACTTTCTGTTACAAATTGTCTACGCTTACAGCTGGGAACCTCTTGAAGATCCTGGATAAGGATTCGATGTACACGGAAAGAAATTCTAGTACACTTGAATTCTTATTTACAATAATGCCGAGATTATACAAGATCAAATAAAACCAAAAAAGAATGTCACAGGGTTAGATTTTTGGGTGTGAGCAATTGTATGAAGTGCTTAGAGATGAGCAGGAAATGTATCATAAATGTTCAGTAATATAGCATTAAATATAGCTGACTACAAAAATAACTACTTTACGCCAGAAACGATTTAACTATAACATGGCAATGGGGCATCACTTATTCTGTGCTTTAGTGCTGATACATTGGTATATACACGAATGTTGATAGAGTGCATGTGTCGGCAGAGTGCCAGCAGAGAAATTCGCTGACCCACGACATAGCACCATGTGGATTACTGTCTTGACCAAGCTAAATATTGAAATTACTATAAAAATCCGCTCTGTTTTGAAACCATATATATTTTAGTGTAATTTTATGTCTAAATATTTATTCCATTATATATTTGAATCATTTAACTTTTAGGAAATCAAGTCTTAGTTAGAAAAAGGTTCATTTTTAAGAAGTTCTGCAATTATTAGGCACTTGTTAAGCTTAGAGAACCTACCGGTTGCGTTCATGTGTATCCGTGTGCTCTGTCTTGGGACGTTTAACCTGAAAATATGCCAAGAAAAAACAAATACAATTAGCACACGAAGAGTATATACTGAATTTATTTATTTTGTCGGCCCTATCCGTTTATTATGTAAAGTCTCCGAGGCGCAATTCGCGCTGTCCCTCGACAGAATTTGTTTATAAACAACGGCCCAACACCTGCTGAGCTCTGCACTTCCATCGCCTGAAACCCTATGTGGGTTATCCACTGCGGAGTGGCGAAAGAAAACAGCAGATTTTACATAATTCGCAATAGCCACTTTTTTGCTGCCCCAAGCACTTTTCGCAGCTCAAAATCGTGCGTGGGAAAAAGTTTTACTGGGCTGCGCCGAATGTTTCGGATGCTCGGCGCCATTGAAGGGGAAGTTGATTTAGGGGACAGAATAAATACTCAGAAGCAGGTGCCTTGTCCCAGATTTTGATAAGAATGTGTCAAGATAGGATAGATCTTTCAAGATACCTAACTAAATGAAAGAAGCTTAACGAAGACGTCTGAGGGAAGGGGCTTATGATATCTGGAACAACATTTGCAAGTCCTAGGAGACATTTATATATATACATAAAAAACTAGAGAGACAAAGAAATTATGTTTCTAATTATGTCCTAAGGGAAATATTAATCTACCATTACTTTATTCAAAATCAACTCTGATTATGTCAATTCCTTGTCAAAACTCTTGCGATATAGTATAGAATTGGAGATACAATATGACTGGCTGAGGAACTTATATAGAAATCTATTGTCGGGTAAGCACACCCTATAAGCAGGGTGGTTCGTACACAGATATAATTAAAAATGTCTTGGACGATTTAAACTCTAGATTTGAGGATTTCTTGACCTCTTTTGAGTACTTTAAAATTTTTTTACATACTCTTAACCTAATTTTTAGTAAAAGAGTTATAAATGGAGTTATTTTTTGTCAGTTTTAGTTACTATTTCTTGTCATTCGATGTATTATTCTCTTTGTGAGAATATTCTCTCTGACAATTCTACAGGAAAACTTCACTAACTTCCTATTTCAAACAGCTCTGCATTTAGAATCCAATTTCAGGTTTTTAAAAGTGGAATTTTTGGATTTTGAAAGTACCATTAAGATAATATATTATTCAGATTAAGATTATATACGGAGCATATACATAATTTCAAAGCTAATATTGATTATAAGCAAACTAAACATATTGTAATAAACGAAAAATATGGCTAAAAACTCACAAAATAAAACGCATTTCAAGAGTTTTTAGAGTATCTTTTAGTGGAACTCCCCAATATCACCAAATAAGTAAATAAGAGATAAGAGCTTTAAGAATTAAGAATTATGGCTTCAAGTTCGACAAATGCCACCCAAAGGCGAAGGAAGTGCGAGTGGAGATAAATTTATGCAAATCAAACGGAAGCCAGACAAATCGAAGGCAGAGGCAAGCCCAGGTGCTGGAATTCGTGCACACACCTACCCGCCCCTAAAAAGCCAGCCCAAAAAGCTGGCTTCGAGCGGCCTCAGTTGACAGCGATGACCACACGCACGCACTGTCCATCATCCGGCGATCTCGAAGAGGAGAGGAGGCAGTGGAGAGGAGGCTGGAGGAGGAGCTGAAAAGGAGGCTTCTCAAATTTGTCGACGGAACATGCACAGCGGACGGCGGGACGAACGGATGGATGGATGGATCCCGAACGGTAGCATGGAGTCGCGATTCCGGATCGCGCGCGAATCCCCCGAGTCGCCGCGAATCAGCATTGCGTGTTGCACGAGCAACCGAATTCGAGTCGCAGTTTGTATGCAAAAAATGAGATAGTGACGTGGGGTGGGGAGCAAAGGAGAATCGGGAGATCGGGCTGGGAGATCCAAATGCAACCTTTTACTAAACTAATTTATGGCACAAGCTGACAACGTAAACATTAACACAGACAACACCAGGCGGGAGTGAGAGGAGAGGAGAGAAGAGGTCAAGGAAGAGGGGCTGGTCGGTCCCCCAGCTCCATATACTCTATACGTATAAAGACCTGTTTTTCGAGCATCTTTAACGAAATTCCTGCGATCGTAATCTCATTGTCTCTTCTGCTGCTTTAGAAGAAGATTAAAACACACAGAGAATCACACACACAAAAGGCGAACAAAAGACAAGACAAGAAGACGGCGACAAATTTTTTATTAACCCGGCCCTAAGACCCCGCCAGCACTCCACCCCTCCATCCCCTCCCTTCCCCGATAACCATCAAAATAAACAAGAGGAAAATTTGTATCTGTGCTCGGCGGCTGGCCACTATGCCCGTGCACCTTTAACACTTTGGCACGTTAATTACGTTCGGGCCACAATCGACAATCGTGGCAGTATAATCAACAATCGCCAAGTGTCAATCGGCGGGGCCATAATCAATATTTCGACTTGGAGAGAGAGACCGATACGTACATCTACACACATATATCGGGACCGAGATCGAGAGTTCTCCTTCGCCATCGCCTTTGTCATAAATTACATGCAGCGCGCATTGTCGCAGTTGAATTATGGCGTGTTAATTTTTACGATTACGGCTTAAACTTAATTAAAATGTGATTAATGCCGCTGGCCAGGCGAAGCCCAGCTCCGGCCTTTGTGGGCCAGGCTCTTTAAATTCCCATAAACTGGACGCTTTGGTGCTGTAATTTATGCTCTATTAATATTTCGCCTTAACCATCTCGTCAGCCTACTCTCCGCTGCACGTTCGTCACGTTCCTAGTGGTCCAAATTGGACTTTGTCTTGGTCGAAGTTCAGGGCCCCATAAAACTGGGTTCCATTAAATCGTCGAGAAAACGAACTCATTGCCTGATCTGGAGCAGAGCTGCCCCGGAAAGTACCCCTTATAAGGGGTTCATTAATTGTTTAAGAGTTGGCAACCTCTCCGAACCCTATTAATACCCTTAAGAGTTGACCTGTCCTCCGCGCCAGCACCAGAGTTAATCCGATTAATGCGTTTGTAATAAAATTGTGGTCAGGTGTCCATAATCTGCATCCCCATTAACGATTTTCCCCATGATCAGCACCAACTTTGAGTCAATAAAATGCCTCTATTCGGGTTGGGTTCATAAAAAGTAGTAATCCCCTGTGAGAAGGGGACATTCCATAATTATGTGGCAAATATAAAATCTGCCTAAAGCGATTTGGAGAAACTGAAATGTCTGAGAGATTTCTGGCTGGTTTTCGAGGGTCTATCCAACTTTGGCCTCTCAGAGGTGTCACACTGGACTAGATTTATACTATAAGGCAGGGTAACCCTCCATAATTATGCAGGAAATCTGCTTTAACTAAAATGTCTGGTAGATGTTTTTTCTCCAAGCTTAGGTTGACATCTCAACATGTTTTAGGTGTCACTCTGAGCCAGATTTATATACGAAAGCCTCCCAATAGATATCCCCGTCTCATAAACCATACACCTTGGCTTATATTTTAGAGTCCAGGCGCTATAAATTGTGAGGGCAGAGCACTGCTTATTGGGTAGAGGAAGCCCCACAAAATGTGGGAAACCACCAAGGAAGCTACTTTGCAGTCATAACACTAACAATAACCATAACCGACGGCAACCACAGACATCACTTTTAAAGCTTCCCGATGGGTGAAAATCCCGACGATTTGATTACCTTTGGCTCGATCATTTTGTCAATTAATCCGCAGCGCGGGGCTGCATAGTTGTATGGCATTAGGGTGACCATTATGCGGGATTGCGATAACTTTCACTAGGAACTAAGAGTTGCGAACACACGCGGCGATGGGCTTAGTACCCAACAGATCCCGATTTAGCTATATATATATATATATATATTCAAATCGAATGCCGGATCTGGATCAGATGCTTGACTTGAGAACGGGAAACGAGTTTAAAGAATCGAAATCGATAACGGAGCGCACCGAGCATTCCCGTTCGAAATGAAAAATTCGACTGACTGCATAGAGTAACTTATACTTATAGATTCTCTCTGCTGACTGGCCTGAGCTGAGCGACTGAGCTACTTCGGATCGAAACAGCACAACGCCTGAGGGAGGTTTTGCTCGCGCTGGGCGGAGTCTGAGAGCAAGCGGGTTTGGGCATTCCACTCAAGACCGGAAAAGAGCGCTACGACTGCGACGCCGGCAGAGCCTTACGGCAGGAAAGAGAGAACGTACCTTCGTCGCGGTCGGGAGAGCCGGAAGAGATAAGGGAGCGTGTCGACGCCAGCTGACAAGAGAAAGAGCGGAGTCGCTTGAGTGGAAATCTCGGCATTGGATGGCTGAGAGCACTCGAAACAAGTTAGCAGCGCTCCCACTCGCACCGCCGTTAGCAGGGCCGGCCTAGACTCCGCCCATGCCCATTCCCCAGACGAAAATCCGACCAGCACAGGGGTGGTGGCACAGAAACCACTTTTCCAGAGCTTGTATCTGCGCCTCCTCGTATCTCTCGGATGCGGGCGAACAATACCCATTGTGGAGGGATTTTTGCCGCTGGGCGAACGCCATTTGAAAAGCGTGTTTCCGATGTTTCCAATGTCTTCAATGCGCATAAATGTATAAATTAATACTGGGCACCATTCACGCACATTACACAAATTAATAAGCTAATCAGATGGGGTCTCTCCGATTGTTCAATGGAAACCGCCAGCAATTTTATGGCAATCGTAAAAATCGAAACTTAAAATATCGGGTAATCCAAGCCCATTGGGTCCGATGTGGATCCGTAACGCATTAGAGAAGGAGCTCCCAAATCCAAATACATATATCGGAATGCTTATGTAAGACGAGCCGGAGTGTGCTGGCCATAGTCTAACCGATACGCGATATACGAGGATATCTGATCTCCGGCCAGGCCGGCGAGTGCCATAAACAAATTGGCATCTAATCAAAATCGAAGGGTACACTGTACACTTTACCCCCTGAATCACCATCGATGCTCATTTGTGGACAGCCACCAATCAGCTCAAATTGAAGTTGAAAATTCCTCCAAGCCAGCTAAAACAGGGGGAAATACATTGGAAAACCACTTCCTTTCATCACTGTAAAATATGCTAATTTAATTTTATGAAGAATCTTCATAATAAACTAGCGAGGTCGCCCGCACATATCAAGATTGAATATTTCCCCAATAGAACGACTTTATCCTATAACTTTGACTTCCTTAATTGAATCGTATCATTTTTCCCTTAACTATTATTGACATTAAATTAAAATGTGCTAACTTCAAGGTCTAAATCTAGGTATATTTTATTCAAAATAAAGGTATTTAAGAAGTTAATAACATATATTTTAGTATAAGAATTGGATACTAATTGAATATGCTTGTGATTGTGACGACACAATGCTTAAAACCGAAATAGAGAAAATCGAGTGAAAAAATCATTATTAAAACATATTTTTAATAAAATCCGGTATGCCTTAAAAGCAAACGAATTAACAAAGAAACAATTTGCATTTCCATACCTTAAATACATAATTTAAGGTTATGGTATACGACAAATTCGACCTTATATCAAAATATAGAATTGTATCCGAATTTTGGTTGCTTTTTTATATTTTTCTTGGCTGTTTTCTTTAAAAATATACCTAATTTTTATAGTTGTATTGTATTGTATCTTTCTTGGTTAACAACGAGTTCGCTGTTAACATTAAAACTTAATAATAATCCTTCCCCCAACCCGATAGAAGATTTATTTTAACGATATGCTCCGTCGTATATCGGGTGGAGCAAGGCAAAGATATACATATAGGAGGATAAGTGACATTAGATACATTTAATGACAAGGATTCTTCACAAGATAATACATAATAATATTCGTTATAGAGCGAATATAATATAATACAAATCATGGGAGTCAAAATTTGATCTGCATATTTCCAAAAAGAGGTCGGAACTGTCGAGTACTTCTAAGAGGAACTGTAAACTTTTGCATTATCAATAGTTTACAATTGAAAACATTTTTACAACCTTTAATGGGAAATGTTGGACAAATTTGCGAAGAACCAAATACTTAAACAGAGTTTTGCATTAGAAAACTGAATTTAAAGGTATAATAAAAATAATATATGTTCATGACCATTATTAGCAGAGAAATAAATATTTTTTCTTATGTTCATTATATTATGTTTTTATTAATGTTCATTAAGACTGGATAAGTAAGTAATAACATGAGCTACGCAATCAATCCTAATAGCCAATTAGTTCATAAATGATAAACAAATCAAGAACAATTCCTTAACTCATTTATTCGAAGACATTTATGAACAAGAGCAAGTGGTATTTAATCCTTTTTTGGCTCTTGTCAGCAAGCAAAAAATTTTATTGATGAAAACCACTAAAATCGATAAGGCCAAGTAAGAAAAGGCTACAATTTCAATTATAAGCAGTTTTCCTTGCAATTATAAATAAGTTAGCATATCACTAAATACAGACTCGATCCAATCAGAGAGATATGCAATAAATCGGACATCTAGAATTACCTAATTAAAGGCGTTGATGTCTGCTTTTATAAACACAATTTCGCAGTAATTTACAGAGGAAGGCTGTCTCCGCCCCACTCCCATAAGTTCGTTCGTGCTGTAAACAATTTATATTGATTTAACACTTAATTTTTTGGCCGACGTTTAGCCAAACACCGACGTAAATAAAGGCCTGGATGGAATTACTGAAGTACACAGAATCGAGTGCAGTTAAGAAAATAAAACGGCAATGGATTTGTTTGGGAAATCAGTAGTTAGGCTGGTAATTTGATTACCGCAAATCAATGGTGGCATTTTCAAATGAAGTCCAAGGGAAAATGGCTCAAAGGTGGACCCGTTCGACCTTTTGGCCATTTTTAGGGGCATTAAATTAGCTTTAATCGCTTTAGCACGATCGTGAGACAACATGTCGTCAATTATATCTACGATGATCAACGTGCCCCTGTCCTCTGTCCGCTTGCCACTTGGAGAGTCTTCTGTAAACAAATCTGCGCACAATTCGCTGCATTTGCAGATATTTCTGGGGCCCGGCATGTTGCTGAGACTGGCACATTTGTCGTGGACCGGTTGCCGATCGGAGACCATCCTGTTCCTCCGCGTCCGAACGTGCTGATCGTGCGACTGCAGAGGCTGCTGCACACAATGGAGCGGCCACCAGAGAATGGCTGGGCGACTGGGACTGGGACTGGGACTGAGGACTGGTACTGCGACCGAAAGCGTTTAAGATTTACGTTCAGTTTTGATCGGCCTGGACCTCCCCGAGTGTTGTATTAATTTTACACGGCCAGAGGCCCGAGGGGCACCGGGAGCGGGCCACGTAGTTGGGCGCCATTTTAATGCAAAAGTTTTAACACCTGAGTCGAGCACATTTGTTGCCATGTTCGCATTCTTACAACTTGATCTGGGCCTGCGACTGTTCGCCTGGACATCTAGATAAGGATTGGCGACACTGGATTGCCCGCTTGTCCGATGTTGGCTCTCTTGTCCCGCCAGAAACTCAAGTTCCCGGGTTCAAGGGTCATCCATCGGGAGGTGCGTCACTCGATTGCGACTGCGACAGTCTACGAATTGGGTCAGTTTTTCTGTTTTTGCTTTGCCGATTAGCGACTTTCCACACTTGTCAGCACATGCCAAAGGTCTGAGGCATTCTTCCCGTCACTAATAAAAGCGCTGAGCCATGGAGATCTGACCACAACACCATATAAAATAGAGAACAAAACGTTGGAGGCAAAGCGCAGTGTAAGGAGCTGTGTAGTCCAACTGCATGTTGGCACGAACCGCGAACGGGAAGAGTTTATTATGCAGATTTCTGCCTTGGGGTTTTCTTCGTTTTGTCAGAATGTCTTCGGGGGGAACTGAACTGAACTTGGAACTTGGAATTCCGATTCCGAAAATCTTGAATGAAACGATTTGGTAATTAAAATGCTTCATAGACAAAAAGAAAACTTCACTTCCATTGGTCCGGTTACCACACTCATTCAGTTCCCAAGAAACTTGCAAAATTATAATAAAAACAACAGCATTGTTTGGAGGTGGTATTGCATTTCCCTTGGAAAACACATTTTCCACTTGTACAAATATTTATAGTGTAACCGCAGACAATCAGCTGTTCCAGGGATCCCATATCTCAATCGAACAGAATCGATCGTAAATCACACAAAAATTGTGCTTTGTCTCCAGCCGAGCCGCGCCGACACATTAACCAAATATATTTAAATTATATATATATTGGAGACAGCCTTTTTATGGCCCGATGAAGATCGTTAAAGTTCGCCCGGCCAACTACTGTGCTGCTGGCTTCATAAAAAATATGAACATAAACTTGGGTTTTATGAATCGACAAGGCCAGAGGGAGTATTATTGATATTTCGAGTATTTCGAGACCAAAGCAAAACAAAGACTTGGACTGTGGGCGTCTTTTCGCCGGGACTGGACTCCCTGATTCCCCCGATAAAAGAAAAAAAACGAAAATAAACCGACTCAGAAACTGCACTTGCACCATAATGACGCTGCATTACGATTACGATGACCACCCGGGTTGGGGAGAAACGGTTCGTTTATGCTTTCATTCTTGGGAAAAATTATGCGGAACCTGTGTTTGTGCTCCAGGCACGTGCCGATCGGCGAGTGATATACTTATATGAACCAAATACAGCTGGAGGTCGGACTCCCGGTTCGCTCAGAGGGGAGAGTCGCCATGGTGACCCAAGCAAAACAAACATTGGTCAGGAATTTCATTAAAAGGCAAAGCCGATGCCCAAAGGCAGCTATGCTATCTGTGTGTTCTCGTGGCAACCAGTTCCAGCACCAGCACCAGCACCACCCACTCCAACCTGCTGGCCCACCCACAGCGCGAAGTGTGTCGCCTGTCACTGCGAATGAGCATCAAAACTCTGCCGGGCTGTGGGGTAACTCTGAGTGGATTGGATCGCATCAAAGTGAGCTGGCGGCGGGTGTGCGGCTGTGCGGGGGTTTACCTGTGGGAACGACTCTCTAATTAATTTAATTATGCGTCCTCGACTAGCGCGTGTCAAAACGCGCCGCAGCCAAACATCCAAATTAAATATTCCCGCCTCGGTGGGCTCTAATCAAATGCGCCCTCAAGTATGCAATGGGAACATATGCTATTACCCGGGTGTCCTGCAGGACGTAACGGGTATGATGAACCCTTGCCTAAGCTGGATTTGTTCAAGAGCTAGTTTGAAAATGTTTTTGTATAACAAACTTTCCTGTTTTCTTTAGTTAGATTGTGTTTCTATATATTCCTATTTCCATACATTTTTAAAATAATTTATACAGTATTTATTTTGTTTGATTTATTTGTTAAATATTTATATATTTGAATAGTGCTTAAGTCTGTCTTATGGAAACAAGGATAAAAGAAACAACACGCAAACATGAAACAATACATTTCTGTATTTTTAAGATGTACGCTATGAGGAAAGACACTTTGTAATTCCACACTCATTTTACCGACATGTCAAGACATGGTCCACATTTTAATCATTAACTTAAAGGGTCAGTATAGGATAAAAAGACTAAAAGCAGAGTACATTTGGATTAGCAATAAAAAAATATATAAATAAGATTATTAGCTCGCTCTCATCAGCATAAGACAGCGACAGGAAAAAAAGTGCAAAATTGCTTGTGTATAGTGTCGTGTGTCGAAGTCGTCACTTGTTATACCTTTGTAGCGTAAAACAGTATAAAATTACATATATTTAAAGTGGAAAATATACCCTACCTTCCAAAATTATAAAGATACTGAAAAGCTAATGTTATAGAGAGTTTAACGATAACAAATATAACTTTATATTATATATGTATCTTACTTTATGTGTGGTAAGATTGCGTTTACATTTAATGGGTATCTCAGGGTCTATACCCTTGACATAATTCGCCAATTTGGTTCCGGTGTTTTTTGTGTTAACCGTTGCCAGGCCTATGGAATTGCGTTTTCAACAACTCACCCCGCCAGGAGTGGCAGCATTGAGGCATCGCTGACAAATTGAATTTGTAAACTTGCCCGGCGACAACAACAAATCATTGGAGACCCCCAGGGATGCTGTTTCGGTTGCCATATCCGCACACGGACTTGGTGGCATGGACATGGCGGTGGATGCGACTGCTGATGGTGATGGCGATGCCGGTAATCCTATACTTATACCCTATCCATGTTACGCTCCTCTGGACGGACTTTCTAACTCGGTCTCAGTTCGCCGGGTTCTCCGTCAGCCTCCCCCGTCAAGCTGTTGCGAAAGTGATGTGAAATCGTAGACCCGTTTTTTGGGCGGCTGGGGGCGTGTCGGCGCAGTCGGAAAATAACACACGCGCAAGCCCACAATTATTAACACTTATTAATGTTGAGGTTTCCATATATATGTATATATGGCACCCCAGGGCTTAAATTAAAGTCATCCCGAGTGCCAAACAGCTGCCTCAAGTGCCGCACTTGAGCTGATCGGCGATATCCATACAGAGTAGTCCAGGGGGTTGCAATCGGACGGGTGGGGTTGGGCCCGAGGTTGGGGGTTGGCTTTGTCGCTGTTTAAGTAGTCATTAAGATTGAGTGTGGATAAGATTTTTTCACAGCTGGCAGTCCCGCCGGAGGATTCGCCGCCCCTGGCCAGGACCCCGCCTCGCAATTAGCCAGCCACCTTTGACTTTGGCACAACTTCCTTGATTCCTTGCTTCCTGCACTCTGTTGGCTAGGGCCAAGCTATTGACAGCTATTGTCCTCTAATTAAACAACAATGTTGACCTATTCTCAAGATGTCACGGTTCGGGTTCAACGATTGCCAAACTTCCCTTTTTGTCTGCAAAAATCCTAGCGAATTATTTACACAATTTTTCGGAAAATCGGTTTCTTTGTTTGTTAATTAAAAACTTTGATTGCTGGCGGAAAAACAACCCCCTAAGATGCATGTAACCCTTTGAGTTTATCTCCGATAAAGGAGTTGCTCGTTAACTCTTTGATATTTTCTTCAGGTGTGTCCTTAACCCTTTGCTTCAACCCTTCTTAGGATAGTCAGCGGAAAACGAGAGTTTCTTTGTTAATTAAGATGTAGGCAAGTCCGGATTGGGCATTACAAATATGACAGAATTATGTGAGAATTAATGAAGTAATATTGTAAAAAATAAGTATACTTTTTAATGAGCTTCCAATGAAGAAGAGATTGTGAATTTTATGAGAACTTTGCATATAGTATGTTTGTTCGATCTGATAGCTTCTCTTACTTGCATTATTATTATAGAAAGTAAGTATTGTATGACGATGCAAGCCGAACGACGAAATCTCTTAGGAACCTCTAAGTTGGTATATACCTATATATTATACATATATATTATAGAACATTAAAATATATATATAAAAATCTCATATAGAAAGAACCACAAATTGTGAAAGACAACTTCGATTTTAAGTTCTAATAAGATAGAGATAATAAAATAGAGGAGATTATCCTTAGGAAGTCTAAGCACACATCTTCCAATATATTAGCAATAATAATAATAAAACAATAATGAAAAAACTTTGTTTTAAAGATATGGACACATATACTCAAAACTATTCAGGATCTGCGATAGACTTTTAATAACAAATTTAACTTGCTGATTTAAACCAGCTATAGACTTTATGATAATGTCGTATTTGTGAGAGTGTAAGGGAATTGATATTATAAGTAATTATTATTATTATTTAAAAACTGGCTCAGCTCGAGTCAAATTTCGCTATGTATGCAGATCTAGGCATCGAAGTAACAATAATTGACATTAAAACTACGGTACACCTAACTAAGGACCGGATGAAGTTTGAATTCCTTGCGATTTTATCAAAAACGATCTTAAAGAACAACTTTATCTGTATTTGTGAACAGTGCTAACACAGTGCCTTTTGTAAAAGTAAATTTGCATGCGTGAAAATTCGAACCCTAATAGGCTATGGTTTTGCTGTTTACTTACTTCTAGCACCTGTTTAGACACAGTACGCATGTTACATATATATATTTCGTAGTTCACCAAGCCAAATTAAAACTTAACAAAAAACTCAACCGATTCTAGCGGACATATGAACATGTCCAACTTGCAGGATGTACCGCTGGCCGATCCGGAAGGTCTGCCCATTACCGACTCCCAGGCCGAAGTCCCGGTGTCCAAGACCAGATCGTTGAGGCGCTTCTTCAAGATTAGCAGGAAGCCGGCCGTAAAGGACTTTGCAAGCGAGACCTCCTTTGACGGCGGCAACAAGGAACTGGGCAAGTCCAGCACATTTAGTCGTTTGTTTGCCCGCAGGAAGGGATCTAACAAGGATGCACCCGAGCAGTCGAGCTCTCTGGATCAAACGATCGAAAAGGAGAAGCCCTTGGCCACCCCCAAGCCCGTAATTAAACCGTCCATGTCGATCTACTGGAGGCGATTGTTCAACATGCACAAGAACAGGACTCGGGATATGGGCTCGGGGCCAGAGCAGAGTGCCGTCAATGGGCCTGAGGAGGTCCACGAGCTGCAGTTGGTGCAGAACGATCCGGAGAACCAGACCGACCTGGACGAACCCGATCTCGATCTAAATCAGGAGTCGCAGCCGCCGACCGTCTCGGAGCCAGAGCCAGAACCCGAGAAGACCATTGTCGGGGAGCAAATCATCAGTGTTTTGGGGAGCGGTCATCGTCAAATCGACGCTGAGCCCAAGGATGGAGTAACCGATCCGTCAGCTCTCGTTCAATAGGATGTCGCCAGACCAGTCCTTAGCAATCGGTTGGTGGTGGGCCCCGTAAGAAACACAACTCAAATACCAAACACACTTCTGCATTAATTCCGATAATTGTAATTGCAAGTTTACTCTGAAATAAACACCATATGACCTCAAACGTAGATAGCCTTCTTAAACTAAAAACTTAACCAACTTTATCATAAGCAACATAGTATGCAAGTAAAAAATTAGGCAGAACGCCAGCTAATTTCCCCTTTACCTATACTTTTTCCTATCGCGCCTACTAACACCTAACCCTAACAAGCACGTGCTTGGTGAAGCAAGAGAGACTTGGGTGCACTGGCTCTACTAGTGGGAATGTGGATGCTGTAGAATAATTACTTGTGTATCATAGCGACTCTGTAACCAATTCCCGAGTTCAACTCGGAGCCGGATTCTGGGCTCCGTTAAAGCCAGAGATTCCCCTTTGCGGCGGATGGCGAACCACAAACTGTGCCAACTGTGCAACACTTGGACTTGGGCAACTGGCAACCGAATACCCCTGCTGGCCTATCGGTTACATTTACACCATATGTGGCAGCCCTAAAGTTGCCGGGGATCGGTTTCATCGCTCAGACCTTGGCCACATTTAACTTTTGCGCTGCTTCTGTTCAACAATTGCGAGCGAAATAACAAGGGAAAATGCGGCAATAAAGCGGAAAAAATTGTTATGAAAATGGCGAATAGTTGATTATTTCCGTTAAACTTAATTACGGCTAAAATTAACGACAAGGCCGAATGCCGGACGGGCGGAGAGGCGGCGGGAAGTACGTGTAGTGTTACCGCTGGGCGAAAGCTGAAACGAGACCAACTGTTGATGGGACAAGTTCCGCGAGCAGAGGAACAGGTGCGCTCTGGCAACTGGGACCGGAATTGCTGGCCTTATCGAAATCGGAGGATGGCCTAAGCTGCCTCCTTCCCTTTCTTCCTTTCTCCCGCTCGATCCCTCTCAGCACTTTCATCTCCCTCGTCCCTGCTTTGCTCCTTTCAACCGATCCCGAATATCGAATTTCGCTGTGCCGCCTCGCCAATCAATGGACGAAATGTGAATGATTTGTTTGTTGGCATTTTGGCTGCCAATTGTCCGGGACTGCCACTGCCACTGCTGCTGCTGCTGCACTTTCCCAAGCCCCGAAGAATGGACGGATGGAAAAATGTGCAACGAGGAAATCTGATATTTTTTTTTTGATATTTTTCGTTGGTCGGAAAATTGCTAGGGACGAGAGGCAGGCCAAAATAAATTCGTGGTAAAATTATGGAAAAATCGAAGAAAAACTGTCACGACTGCTAACGAGTAATGCCATCCCCGTCAAGTCAAAGGTCGCCCAAATTTGTCTCAGAAAAAACCGCTTAATTGGTAAGGGGTTGGGTGGAATGGGTCGGATGGGGTTACCCGGAGGGCAGCTGCCTGTCTGCGCCTTTGACTGACACCAGCCACACCTAAGTAAACCCAGCCCGGACTCGGAATGGAGGAGCCCGGGAAGGAATCTTAACGCGCTCCAAGCTGTCTGCCACTCGATTGCACCGGAAATGAGGCGCAAGTTCTGTTTTCACAGGCTGCGACCACTTGACCCCGCAACCCGCTGGCAGTGACACCGTAAAGGAGAATCAAAGCGGCCCGAATTGGATACCGGGAGGAGCACCCCTTTGCCTCCATTGCCTCCGCTGCCCCCTCTCGCCCGCCGACAAAATGTTTTACATCAATTTCTGGTTAATGGCAGGGGAGCATCACACTTACCCCGACTGTCAAATAATTATGACAAGTTCATTTCGTCGCACTTTCGCCCATTTGTTTGGCTCCCGTTCGACATCTATTTTTTCCCGATTTTACCCAGAATTCCTGTAAGCGAAGGCAGGCCCCGGGAAAGATCTCAGGCCCGAACTGGGATCCGGCCCCGCACCAATTACCGGAGCGTTGTAAGATGCTCCGGCGCTTTTGATGTGACAGTTGCGTGTCCGTGTCACCGCCGAGCTGTATTGCTCCATCTGTATGGATTTGCTCTATATAAATGTGAAGAAATAGCCAGGATTTGGCAATCAACCAGCTGGCTGCGACGCCTTTCTGCCACTACTCGAAAGTATGCTAGGAAACGCCACAGTAAATTGCTTTAATGAACCTTGAGTATGGAATTAATTATAATAATATATGCAGGTTTTCTATATAGAACAGAAGGCCCTGTATATGTTAGAGTATTTATTGTTTACTTTCGTAAGAGATCTCTGCGGACATGTTGAAGTTTTTTTTCTTGAAGAAAAGACTGTACAAAAATCTGATGCACTTGTCTTCTGACAGATCTGTGTCATTAATCTTGATTTACCTATATGAATATTGAATTAAGGTAAGCCAATGCAAAAAAATAAAAATAAAATGATTGTCAAAATGGTTGTCAGAAACTTTGAATTACGGATGAAGTATCGATATATTGATACTGTATCGATGTTTGACGCCAGATAAATAAACATGGCGATATATGGGCAATACATCTATATTCTGTTTAGTAAATCGGACCAATAAAATCGGGGGAAGAGATCAATTAAACAAAATTGTTATAGTTTATTGTCGATAATGATAACATGTTATAGTAAAATGTAATATTTTTCGATATTAACAAATTAGGATTAATTTAATCGGAAAAAGAGGTAGATAAGTTAACATTTTGAACTTATATAAAGAACAATATTTTACGATCGAATTTATAAAATCTATATTAGTTCGCAACATTTGCGATAAGATATTGATAGATATTGATAATTTTGTCGGTATATTATATCGGTATATATATATATATATC
Source organism: Drosophila kanapiae (assembly GCA_008042475.1). Taxonomy (NCBI): domain Eukaryota; kingdom Metazoa; phylum Arthropoda; class Insecta; order Diptera; family Drosophilidae; genus Drosophila; species Drosophila kanapiae. The sequence goes on from VNJM01001375.1 coordinate 138,516, forward strand.
GGAAGATATAATTTAAAATATAATCCACTCGACTTATGATGCATTCCTAGTATGGATTGATGTCATATGGATTGATAATCAAATTAGATAGAAATGTGACGATAATTAAATGACGATAACGTAAATAGGGTTATTTACCGTACATCTAAAATACCAATACTTTGTATCTTTTTACAATATTATGTTTAAGATTTTATATTTTCAAAATATTAGGTGTTGAAAAACTAAATAATGTTTTTAATCACATTGGCTTCAAATAAAGAAATCATACCACACAATAGCTTTTAAATTGGTTATAGTATAGTTCTCAGGTCTAGACACTTCGATCTCTAGTCGACGTCCATTAGATCGGTGCTCTTGTGACAGCAGCTGATCCATTCCGCGTAATTATTCACGGAAAGGTGCCCGGCAAAGAGTTGCGTACTATATTTGGGTTAGTTTTGGCTATCTATAGACCAGCGTTGGCTCAAAATATGCTGTCGAAAGTGACAATTGATTGGGTACAGACTCTTGGTAGCTGGCCGAAGCTATTTCGGGCACTGCCACCATTCAAATTTAGACCGGGAGACAACAATGAGTCACGAGGTGGCTGGAGGCAGACAAAACAAATCCCTGAATCCCTGGCAAAATGGCCACAACAAGGTACAAATATTTGCAATCATTAGAAGGCATTAGAGATCGAAATCCAGCGGATGAGAAGGGAAGGGACAACACACCATCCATCAGACAGGTTGCTCTAATTTTCCGTTCCACATCTTCATCTGCGGACAGGCGACAGAAAACAGGATAAAATGGACCAGTTGAGCGGATTATGAGAGCCATGGACAAAACTGGAACAAAGGAGGGTCGGAAGCGAGGGCCTAAGGGATAAACCTACTCTGCACGACGTTTTCCAGTGCTGTAATTCTAGCATGATGCATGCAAATTTATGCCATAAATATATTCTGTGGTTTGGCCCTCGGATATGACGTCACCAAGGACGATGTTATGTCAGGCGAAAAGCAAGCGATAAGCGTTGGAAACATGTTTAACTACAGGAACAATAATGTGAAGTTAAGGAAACAAACTTTAACTGTGAAATTAAGTAATTTAAATCAAGAAGATGTTTAAAGGTAGAGAATTAATATTGGTTGAAACGATTAAAACCCTGAATTAATAGATTTGCATACCTATTATTATTCATTTTATACTTCTCTAAAGGATTTTATACTAACTTTAAGTAATATGGTAAACAAATATAGTTATTATTCCTATTTGTTCGTAGAAATGAAATCCTCTTATAAACATTTACAAATATTTGTGCAGCTAAGGTGCCTGTGCAATTTCCAAGTAAAGCTTATTGTCTGGAAGTCTTCTCAATGGTGATGATCACCATTATAATGGTAATCATTGAATTCCCAACTCGTGCCAGTCTACAGAGCTCCAAAGAGCTCCAATATCGAGCTCCGAATTTGTTTATTGACTCTGTTTCGACCATGGCTACTGCAATTCCTGCTCATCTCAGCGCTGGCGGAGCTTTCGAGTAAACAAACAAACAAACAAGTTTATTTGTCGGATCGTCCGACGGCGAGGGCAGTGCCTCGATCCCGGACAGGAACAGGTAGAAGCAGAGAAGTAGATCAGTGAAGGAAAAGATATAGAATAGACGCACTTCCCGTGCCACGCCCCAGACAAACATTTGCCACTTAAGCCGGAGGACAAAGCGGATTATCGGCAGGGAGATGATGGGCAAGGGATTCCGAGGGATTCAAAGATTTCACAGATTTTGTATAAATGTCGCCGGAGGACATTTGCACTGGGATAATAATGAAATGAGTGCAGCAGCTCCAACGGGCGGGGGTAGCGTTTAATTTTAATTTTCCAAGCAATCCCAGGGCGTGGCTGACATGGAGCAGTCGAGCCAAGCCGCAAACGAGAAACGAATTACAACATTTTCGTTGAAAACCCGCAGAGCCGAAAGTCCTGCGGGCAACGCAAACATAAGGGGAGCAGGGAGAGGGTCTCGAAGGGGGGGCAGAAGGACTCCGGGTCCCAGGACCCATGTACCCTGCCCCTGTCCCGCTCCTGCCTGCATTGTTTGTTGTTATAATGGCGAACGAAAAGCGCAAGGCATCTGCACGGCGTTGTCCTTTTGTACATTTTGCTGCTGCTCCTTTCTGTCTACTCAAATTTCAATGAAATTATCCTCACGGCATTCGTCTCTCTCTCACTCCGTATCCCTCTCCGCTCCCTCCATCACTGTGTGTGTGTTTGTGCCCAACAATGCCGAATATATAAATTTTTTCGCTGAAATTATTTGCTAATGGCTTCGGCAAACGCGACTCGTCCCTTTTTGCATTTACATTTATGAGATTTTCGTGTTGTCTCCTCTCCGACGCTGTCACATAGATACCCGAAAAATGGCGGCAGTTGACGCTTTTTGTGGCAGCGATTTGGCTTTCTGCCTTTCGTCCTTCCGCCCGCCATCGATGGCAGCCATTTTGAAAGACCGTGTGTTGTCCGTGACAACAACATCGCAAATTGCTTCGCCCAGAAAACTTTGCTCGAATTACGCACGACGGCGGGGTCCTGGCGTCGTGAGGGAGCTGCCAGGGCAACGCCAGCCTAGGAAATCGACCGAAAGGAACTCACTCGGAGCCAAAAGAAATCCGGGGAACTGGGACAGAGACTGTCAATCAAAAGGGGAATTCGCCAGAAATAGAAATCCCGATCTGGAGATCTAGCTCCTTCAGTTTCAGCCCTTGACCTAGTGCCTTCTCGAGCTGATCCTTTTTGCGGTTTTATTTCTGGTCAAATGATTTCCACTCGATCGACAGGATATCTCTCTCCGTGGCCCTTTGTGCGCACTTAAGCTGAAAATTCCCTTTTGACTACTGTCTGCATTGTGTCCTGCGTTTAAAGGATCAGCACTGGGCAAATGCGCAGTAGCATCTTTGATTTCTTACAGTTCACTGTACGGTGTACAGCCTATCTCTCACGATCATCGGCTACCAGGCTGCTCAGAGCCAGAAACTCGCATTAAGGGATCGCAATTATGAGTACTTGATGCGGAAAATATGATCGGGAGCACTCAGAGTCAGAAATCAGGAGTCTAGTGGGTCTAAGGACCTGACCATCGAGCCTTTGAATTTGGTTTTGACTGAAATCTGATTTCGATTCGGAAAGTATGCGTGGATTATGCAATGTCTGTGTGGTCCAGGAAAAAGATATCGCCAAGTTTGGAAACGAAAAACATATTTGATTAGACCAATTGATTAAAAAGTATGAAAACATTTTATTTGGAAGTTAAATCGCTGCTTGCTAAGGGTTTATAAAGAACACATGTAAAGAATCCGATAATAGCAAGTAAAGTACCAGATAAGAACTCTTCTTAGTGTTATGTAATGTCCTTAACTGAAATCTCTAATCGTTAATCGAGTTGAAGCTTAATTCAATTTAAAGAGTTTTTGTCATAATGCGAATATTATTTATTGAATATTTAAGATGATTTATGATATGGATGATTTGGATTTAGTTCCTAAATTCACTTTAAAAACAGCATTTAGATGCTCTGATAAAATAACAAAAATCCGAAAAATATATCAAAACAAAATAGAAGAAAGGAAAAACACCATTTAAAAAGATAGCTTCAAGCTATTTTATTGAGATAATCGTTTTCAGAACATTGTTACCGCCATTTCTATTCCTTTTCCGGACAGATATGTGCTTGTATTACCCTTGCAGGGTATTAAAAACAAAATATATATGTACATATATGTACATATGTTCTTTATAGGTTTACTCATGAGTCCTTCACGGCGTTGCATATTTTTATTATAACTATGATGTCCTGCAAGAGGGTGAAACTGAAACAGGAGAAGAATAGCAACACTGTTTCAGAGATCGATATAGAATTTAGAACTTGGCATGGTGTTATAATATTGGCCAGAAGTTTGTACCAAAGTCAATTTCAACTAGTATGTTCGTTTGTCTCTTTTTATGAAAAATGAAGACATTTATTTTTGATTTAAGAAGCAATTTTTAAAGATTACTTAAAAATCTTAAAATTCAGAATTATAAAATCCAGTATTACTGAATCCGAATTAGAAAGAGAAAAGAAGCGAAGTCTCTTAGCCTTTAAGTTCAAACGAGATAAGTTTTAAATTTTAACGAGTTTCGGACCAGATAAAACAATTTCTCATAGAAAGCAAATACTTACATAACTTTGGCTTTATACTTCAGATTCCCTCTCTGTTATAATAGATTCGGATTTCTTAAAATCTTTAATTTATTTAGGAAGTATAAATATATTTAAAGAAAACTAAATGTATTTGTTAGAAATCTTTAGACTATATCCCATTTCTGCTTGGTCCTGATGCAAATTGAATAATTTTTTCAAGAACTAAAAGACTTGCATAACTTTAGCTTTCATTTACAGCTTCCTTTATTGATATTACATCTAGAGATATTTCTAAACCTCTTATTTATTCATAAACTAAGTATTGTTTTAACTAAATAAGTATTTAGAAACCCCTTTGGCTCCTACTCACTTTGTAGTAATCCAGTGTTGAGAAGTTTTGATAGCACGGTACATTATACAACATATTCCAAGTGTTGTGGCTGGTGTGGTCGCTGCTACCGCGACTTCCAATACCTGGAGCTGTGGGTCCTGCGGCGTCCAGTTGAAATGTCAGATGTCACACTGCAAGAGCATCATTCCAACGACATAGTGATCTCTTTTATTTAAGGGGGAAAAAAGGATTTGTACGCGCTCGAAGTACACACACGGATCCAATTGGAACAATTACGAAAAGTTGATTGCCGATTAATTCATTAATTCCAGCCTAAGTATTTCGTTGTATTGCACGAGGCGCGCGACACCAGCGAATGAGCGATTGATGGACATTAAGCAGCGTTAAGTGAGCAGTTCCGTTACGCAAATTAATTCGTGCCAAATTAATTCGAACGATGTGAATGTTTTTCGCTTCGGTTTTCGTTACTTATTTGGGTGCCGCTGAGCCGACGGGAAAAGCTCTGCCAGTAGCAAATGGTCGTCCGCTCTCGCCACGAGTGTTTTGTTTTATTTAAACAATTGTGTGTCAACTGATTCCAGCTGGGACTCCAGCCCGTCCGCGAAGCACTCATCGCCGAAAAAGCACTCATCTCGGTCGCAAAGCTGTCGACGTCGTCGCCATGCGCTCGCCGTCTCGCTGTCTCTCCCTCGCACTCCCATCCCCACCCCACATTTACCGCGAGTCACTCGATCATCTCAGCTCTGTTGCCGTCTCGCTCCAAGCGATGCCTGCCCTTCAGCAGTGCTGCGCTCTCGCTCACACCTGAGGGCGCGCTGCCTCGGTCGGTATTGAGTGAGTTTTTTTATTTTGTCTGCTTTTAGGGCGGCGCATCAGGATTCGCCTTTCACTCCACTCATCTGCTCGCCCGTAACGGAACATTTCAGACAGGACCCAAAGCAGATACAGATACACAGAAGACGTGCTAGGCGCCTCAGGATACACACAAAGGCTCAGTCGAGAAACTGATTCAAAAACAAATATAACTGTCACAGGCACAGCAAGTTGGCAGGGCAGAATTCCGAGGATCAATTTAAACTGGCGTTTAACTATCAGTTTATACTATATTGAATTTTATAATATTTTGTAACATTAAATTAAAGCACTATTATCTAAACAGGAATGAACAGTAAAACACTAATATATAGCAAAGTAAGCGTTAAGAATTGGAATGCTCAAAGATGCAACTAACCTTTCTTAATATATTTTCGAGATAATGATTTTTATTTGGTTTGTTCTACTTAGTGTACAGTTAAAATAAATTGAAAATTAGTTTTTTCCTACATTTTCTTATATTTTTAAAACTAGCACTCCTTTTAGACAATTTGTTTTAATCAAATAATTATAATTACTCTATAATTCATTTTGTTATTGAATTATTTCCAAAATCAAGTTGGCAGTTCAGCTACGAATCAGAAACGGAATACTCGACTTTCTGGCAAGTTGGCAGCTCTTTTAGGTTGACAGTACGGCTTCCTGGAAGCCTTTTTCTGGTCTTGGGGACCTTCCACGAACGGTTATGGGTCTCCGTTTTTTCCGGCCCTCTGGCTAACCCAATTTGGCAACACTTGATTGGGCGCCAGGCGAAACGTCGACTCGCATTAGTCTGGCCAATTTCGGGATATTACGGACAGCTCCAAGCCGCTGGTCTTTAGCCAAAAATCACAGCGCAGACTAGGAGACATAAGGCCGATTTTGTCTCCTCTTTGCCTTAGCTTGCCTTTGTTTCGGCCAGAGGTTTTGTTTTCTTATTATTAATACTCTCTTTTTTTTGTTTTTGCTGCGGACTGGCGTCTGGACGACGACAACGATCTTGGAGCAAGTTATCCCTGCACGCCCCAGTGCGTCGCGACAGTTGTTAACGTGTTTAATTAGCCCTGCAAATTCAATGAATTGCGACAGTAACAGTTAGGCTTAACAACACAACACACTGTAGCCCCCGCTCCTTTTGGGGCACTCCCTTGCCAAATATTTGTGCAGCCATTTTGAATTGTCCTGCTCCTGCGGGGAGAATCCAATCCTCCCCCGTTCGGGCGCCTGCGCACCAAAAAACACTCAATAAGAATTTTAGAGGGTTGAGGTTACCGGGTTGGTGTTGATGATGGGCGTCCGTCCACAAGGCGTGTTCCTAGTGCTGCCCAACTTTAAGCTGTTAACTAGAATGTGGCTTTAAATTGGTTTTTGGCAGAGGCGGAAGGGCGGGCAGGAAACTTCCCCTAATGACTTAGATGAGATGGGCTCGGCCAGATTGGTGTAAAATTTATGGCGAAGGGAAATAATTTGTAATTAGTTGGGACCTTGTGGCGGACGCAAGCTATAATTGATATAATTGGAATATATCCGACTAAGCGTAATCAGATATGTTACGATCGATGCTCGGAATATGTATTTGATTTGTGTATATATTAGATAAAGTAAGACAAAGACATTCTACATAGTTTTAAAACTATGAACCCACAAACGTGAAAGCTACAAATAATATAATGTGATTTATAAGGATATACAAATACTGAGATAAATATTAAAATATTGATTAAGAAACTGAATCTTAATGAAACAGACAAGATAATCATGAATAAATATTTAATTTATGTATTAATGTAAAATATCTATTAAAACAAGGAGGATATAATACATAATTATATAATATTAATTTACATCTAAAATCTATAAAAAAAATGTGAAGCAGAAATAAAATAGTTAAGTCGCTAAGATTATTTAGAATACCTAGAAAATTCCTCAACAAAATGCCTTAAAACGAATGGTGTTAATACTATTTAGATGAGTATAGATTTCATAAATAATTATAATATACATTCAATTCAAATATAAATTCAAAATGATAATAATAATGAGTACAATATTCCTATTACCTCTTGTAAAATTACTTTTTTACTAAATGCTAATCTCTTACTGTTGTAAAAGACTCTAAATAAATTCATAAATATATGCCTTAGGATGCTCCAACCTTATCTGGATTATCTTGAATTATGTATATGGAAACCCCATAAATTACTCTTCAATTTCTCCTCTTAAATTTAAAATATTTCCTCATATTCCCTTCTTCGATTGCCTTCAATTGGATTTACTCTCAATTCGTTTTCAACATTTATTTTTGTGGAACGGTCGGAGGCATATTTTCATTCATAAAGCTCGAGCGACGTCAGCTGGGTAATAGGATTATGCAGGCAGCACACGTGCTCAGTGTCAGTGGCCCCACCTCCGGGCTCCGTCTCCATTTGGAACTCTCCTCCTGCTCCGAGTCAAGCCTCAGATGGAAGTTGGAGGCTCAGTTGGCCAGTTCGAGTTAAGTGCAGAAATGCATCAGCAATCTCCTCCGAGCGCTGAACGCTGGGTCTCAAATGCTCGCTGCCTTTTTATTGCCTTGGCTCTTATTATTAGTGACGGATTTCCGAGTCATTAGACAAAGTTATGTCTTGGACCACCGCGTCTGTTTAAGCTACTTAAATGCGCCGCCCACAGTCCGAAGATTGGAGCTGGCCTGAAGCTGTAGCTGGAGCTGGGACTGGAGTGGGCAGCGATCTCTCAAGGGGAGTGACTTGCTCATGTCGCAGTTGACAGGCATCGGCTTTGGGCCTTAAATAGCTCAGCATTTAATAAAGCAAATAAACTGATAAATGCCATCGCTTGTCGGCCCAAATGCGACGCATTAATATCGCAGAGAAAGGCTTTCTTCTCGGAGAACTTCGGGTTCTTTGGCGCTCTCGAGGTTCTTAAGGGGTCACCCACGCCACTTAAACACAAATCAATAACTTTATTATACGAAAACAACCTGGGAAGCTGGAGGGAGCCCCCTTGTGGCCTGTTTTACGAGCTGAAAAGCGTCTTGTTTAACTGCCCGTACAATGAGCACCCGCTGGGCGCGTTAAGAAAAAATCACTTGGCATCGGAGCTGGCGACAGTGAGGAGGAAGACCCGACCCCAGGGCCGGAGCCCGAAGCCAGTCTCCTCCAACTGGGACACAAAGGCGTAGGGTCCCTCTGCCATTATTTATGAGCCACGGGTTCGGTCCAAGCGCCAGTTGACAGTAAGTCACCAGCGGGAAGAGCCGGCAGACAGCTGCCCGATGAGTCAGCGTCGAAAGGTGGCGGTGGTGGGTTTCCAAGTTTTCAGGGGCGGCCTTTGTTGGTTGGGTGGAAAACCTCTGACAACTATCAACTGGGACACCAGGCACCAGTGAGCTTTAAAGTACAGATTCTGTTTGGCGAAAATAGTTTAGATTATTACAGGGGATTCATAGCTATGACTAAGTTAAGTCGATGAAGAATTCAATCGATGAACAAGTGAATATATAGAAGAATGGATGGTCCCTTAACTCAGTTAATAATATAACCCTTAAGCTGAGTGAAACCAGATAACTCGGCTGATGAATCATAAGCAAGTGGAGATTGAGATTCATAAATATTTAGAATCCCAATGAGTACCAATATCTGAGCAATATGTTTTGATAATGCCATTGTACCTGTTGATTCTACACGCACACAGGGAGGAGGAGGAGGGCTGGCTCCGAGGAAACCCCTTTGTTTATCCCCTCGAATCGATACGCCCCCCGTGGTCGTGTTATTAAGGCGCTCGTATTGTTGCTATTGCTGCCCTGTGATTGTTGCTGTCGTCCACATACCTATCGCATCGAAGTTTATTGACTTTTGTGTAGACATTCTCGCTTGTGGATTTGGCTGATGTTTCTTTTTTAGTTTTGTTTAGCCGCTGGCAGTGTAAACGGCGCCAGATTTCGATTTCCAGACAGTCACCACCAATATTCACCCCATCCGACATTCCCACTTGCAACTGCTTATTTTCCGAAAGGGTCAAGTGTCAGACAGCCGAGGTCCCGGCCAAAAGAGAGGGGTCTTTCGAGAAGGAATAGCAAATTACACAGAATAAATAAATAAATAAATAATGTCTCGAGGAGCAACAGTCACAAATCAATGCCGTCTGAGCTCTCATCTTGAGGTAATCGGGCTTAATATGGATCAATTAATGGAGGGATAGCAGTAAACTAAGCGGAATATTGCATATATGTTATATAAATATAGAAATGTTGGACATAAATAGTTTTCAATTGATTTAGTTTGTCTTATAAGGGAAAAGTTATAATTATACCCGGTACCCATAACAAAACAAGGGTATTACAGCTTAGTACCAACTAATTATGTATGAAGAAAGCTTCTTGAATCCTATAAAGGATATCAGCATCACCAGGCGAGTCGAGTTAGCCATGTCCGTCCGTGTGAAACAACAGATCTCAGAAACTATAAAAGCTACAGATACACAATGTTGTGACATCTTCATAGTGCATCAACGTCCAAGATATCTATATCTGTTGCATGCTGATCAACGGCCACGCCCACTCCCGCCTTTGAAAACCATGAGCACCGTATAACTAAGCTATAGTTTTGTCGTCATTTTCGGTATAAGGTAAATATATATAAATAAATGCATTTGTGCATACGTGCTGTTCAGTTTTAGTAAGATTTAGATAAACATTGGAGTTATTAAACATTAAAGGTTCTGTGTATGCTGAACTTATGCAACACCTACAATTCTATTGCTAGCACAACATTTTCATCTGCCTTATACCATTGTTAATTAAAGTTCTTTTTTATAAATTTAGTCATAATTCGACAATGTCATTTAGACATGTCAATGTGCTTTCAATTTTACCCACAATGCGTACTTGTTTTAAATATAAGATCATAGGAAATGCACTTTTGAATGTAATTTTTTATATAGGATAAATTTATCCTTGATGTAAGGAAAAATCACTTGTTATCGCTAATTCTGATTTGGGGTAAGCTTATCGTTGAAAGACGTTGTCATTAAATCAATCTAATGTCAAGTCCACAATTATTTACAATCCTAGTCAAAAGTATTTACACAAGGTGCATTTTTCAGCATGTTGCCCAACATGCGGCTTTTGCAGCGAGGGGGGGAGGGTGAAATGTAAAAAAGAAAATGTTTTTGGAAAGCCTCAACTACGAATAGCCAGATGAAAGGAAAATTAAAGAAATAACCGTTCTTTCTAAAAAAATATACGCATATGAATTGATGCTTATCAGTTGTCAAAAGTATTTACACACGTTTTCTTTGCGTCAAAAGTATTTACACAACGCAAGTTCTTCATTAGTATTTCGTTTTAAGTGACAAGTGCCGGTTAATTTTTTCGGATTATCGTCATTAATTTACAGAGAATTTAATTTAATAATTTAACTATTACATTTTTTTTACTAAAATGCCGAAAACAAATGAGTTAACCGTTGAGCACCGGGCTGAAATAGTACCTAAGTTTAAAACCGGTATCTCTGCAGTTAAAATAGCTAATATGTATCATATCTCTCGAAAAACGGTGTACAATTTAGTAAAAAAGTACGATACAGTTGAAAATTTAAAAAATCTAACAAGATCAGGACGAAAAACAGTGTTAGACCAAAGGCAATGCAGGCACATACTAGGAGTTGTACTAAATAATCCCAGTGCAAGTCCTATTAAAATTGCCGCAGAGTCAGAAAAAAATAATTGGGAAAAAGTTAGTGATGCTACACTGCGGCGCAGACTAAAGGAAGTTGATTTGAAGTTGATATGTTGTCCCTAAACTTATTGACATCACCCCAACCAACCAGTCATAACATCTTGCACTTGCGTTGGAATACATTAAGAAGCCTTTGGAATTCTGGTTCAATGTTTTATGGACAGATGAGGCTGCATTTCAATTCCAGGGGTCATATAGCAAGCATTTTATCCATTAAAAAAAAAAAAAGAAGCATTTGGCAGCCCAGCCAATCAATAGGTTTGGTGGTGGTAAAGTCATGTTCTGGGGATGCCTTTCATACTATGGATTTGGAGACCTAGTACCGATAGAAGGGACATTAAACCAAAACGGATATCTCCATATTCTGAATGATCATGCTTTCACATCAGAAAACCGGCTTTTTCCAACAAATCAGTGGATTCTACAGCAGGACAATGCTCCAAGCCATAAGGGTAGAGTACCAACAACATTTTTGAATGACCTCAATCAGGCGGGTCTTCGCTGGCCCCCACAAAGCCCTGATCTGAATATTATTGAAAACGTTTGGGCTTTTATAAAAAACAAGATTACCATTGATAAAGATCGAAAACGTGAAGAAAATTTGCTGAAATTGCGGAAATTTTGTCCAAATTGACCATAAAATTTGCACAAACTTTGGTACGATCAATCTCCAACAGACTGCAAGCTATTATTGATGCCAAAAGAGGAATAACTAAATATTAGTTATTATTATTTCATATTATTAAGAAAATCTTTTCTTATCATTGAATATCAAGCTCAAATAAATAAAATTTAGCTGTGTGTAAATACTTTTGACGCAAAGAAAACGTGTGTAAATACTTTTGACAACTGATAAGCATCAGTTCATATGCGTATATTTTTTTAGAAAGAACAGTTATTTCTTCAATTTTCCTTTCATCTGGCTATTCGTAGTTGAGGCTTTCCAAAAACATTTTTTTTTTTACATTTCACCCTCCCCCCCTCGCTGCAAAAGCCGCCGTTTGTGCAACATGCAGAAAAATGCACCTTGTGTAAATACTTTTGACTAGGATTGTATATATATGTAGATTCAAGAGTTAATCAGGGCAGAAAATAGAAATACAGATGAGTGGGAAAAACAGTTGGAACAAGAGGGATTTTTAGAGTGAGACATGTTAGTGAGTTTCATAGCTGAGCAAAGAAGTTGAGCGGGTTTGAAGATATAGATGCCTATGAAACACCACAATTTATAAAGAAAAGGTGGCATATGTTAACAATTATAAATAAATTGTTTACAAAGATATAAGAGAAACCCTAAAACCTATACGAAATTAAAGAATAGTATATGAAAAAGTAAAAAAAGAGGCATATAAAAAGAGTAAAAATAAGAGAAAGATAAGATACCTCTTATAAAAACTATGCTCCTTGACTATGCTCAAGGTCTCTGATTATTTTCAACTTGAAATAAATTATGTTGCGCCTTACATAGATTCAAATTCGAAATACATAATTATTATGCTCGATTTGTTTTTTTGTTGTATTCCAATTCCTTGTGAACCGTTTCCTTTGCATTTATTTAGTTCATTTTTTGTAAATTTTGTTGCTAATTAATTTTGGCATTGGCGCCAAAGATGCCAATGATAATGATGGCCCTGATGATGACGACTATGATGGGACAGCAGCTGCTGCGATCAGTGGACGACGGATTGGCATGCTCTTGGGTCTTGGGATTTTGAGGGAGGGAGAATGGGAATGATTCTGTGTGGGGTTTCTCTCATCTCTGTACTTGGATCCTTGTACTGTTTGCCACCAGCGCCTCCACCGCCGCCTCCGCCGAGGCTGGCAATGCTGGCTCCACTACCGCCGGATCGATTCAGGGGCTTGGTCTTCTTGAGAGCGGCGGCCACCACCAGCGAGGATGAGCAGGCGGAGTGGGCCGCCTTGGCGGCAGCGGATAGAGGTTTGTGCTTGCCATTGGCGGCCTTGGACTTGGCCGCATGCCGGGAGTCCGAGCCACCAGCACTGCTGCTATTGCTGCTGCTGCTGCTGCTGCTCCCCGAGGAGGAACCGCTGCTGTCCGTCTCCGATTCACTGCTGCCGCTCGACGAGCTGCTTTCCTCTTCGCCGGACTCTGAATCATCCGAATTATTGTCGTCGTCGTCGTCGTCGTTCTCCTCACTGGACGATCGCCCATTGCTCTTACTCTTGCTTTTGCTCTTGCTCTTCCCTTTGTTCCCTGCAAGCGGCAGAGTGGGTGGACCACCACTTAGGGATCCCCGCTTATTCCGAACTCCTGTCACCTTGGCCGCCGGCGGTTTGGCCAAGGAGGTGCTGCCATCTATGGAGTTCTGGCGTATGGATGTGGTACCAGTGCCCGTTGCCGTTCCAGTGCCCGAACCGGAGGCGGCTCCTCCATCCGATTCGCTGGCCTCGTTGTTGTTGACGGATCCTCCGCTCGGCGGGCGTTTCTTTTTGCGGACAACACGGACCACCTTACGGACGCCACGCGGCACCGCCACGGGCACCGCCACCTGTGACCTATCCACCTTGAGACAGCCGGCGGAGTCGAGCCGGAGCCTGCAGCACCGAACCACTGCAACACCGAATCACTGTGCCCGGCCAGCTAGCGGGTGTTGGTGATGATGTTGGTGGTGGTGGTGCTGTGGCCTAGTTTTATTTTCGGTTCCTTTGACGTTTCTCGAGATCAATCGGACGACCGATCGATCTTCAAAGAGCCAATATCCAACAGCCAACAGGCAATAACCAATAAAAATACAAAAAAAAAAATAGAGAAAAGTGCAAGCACGCGGCACGGCAACAACAACGGCAACAAATATCACACGAGTTACGAGAACCAAAAAAAAAAAATAGCACAGTCTTCGATTTAGCGATTAAGCAGCGAGTTTTTTAATTTGATTTTCGGTTTTTTTATTTTTAATTTTATTTTTTGTATTTGCAGCAGCAAAGAGAGAGGGAAATCCGCTTGAATTCAACGATCCGATCGCTCGAGCCTCCGTTGCACAATTGGCCAAAAAGAATGCAAAAAACAGAGGACGAAGATCGGAAGCCAAAGGCACGAATAATCACGAAGATTCACGAAGGAGCACGATTATGGCTATAGTGCTGTCTTATTAGCTATTTTCTAGAATCTGATTTAAAGCTTTTTTTTGTGGATATTTTATGTATACTAGGGTTTCCAAGAGAAACGATACAAAAATAATACTTATATTTTGTTAATATTTATTAGAACAATTTAATATTTTTGCATTTATTTATTATGTGAATTTATTAATTATATATTATGTATTATTTCATTTGTTTTCATTTATATATTATTTATTATTTTATTTCCTTACTTTATGTAATTTCTAATTTCTTTTCTTTTTTCTTTCTTTTTTTCATCTGTTCCCCTGTTTTATATTTTTATTCTGCTTAATTTTTCGTTGCCAATTTTGTTTTAATTTTCCCCCTTTTAATTATTGCTGTTATCCCCCTTTTTTGGTTTTCTATTTCCCTTTTCTTTTATTCAATTATTTATTTAAACACCTTCCTTTTCTTTATTTATTTTTCCATTTTTATTTCTTTTACTTTACTTATTTTTTTATATATAGTTATCTAAACTTTTAGCAATGTTTTTTATTTGCTATTCAGCAATCAGAAATTGCATTGTGAAAGCAATGCAAATTCTTTAAGATACAAAGCATGATTATTCATTCAGAGCCATTTTTAATATATTTTTTAATTCTTTAATATAATTATTAACTTTTACTTAAACACAAAAATTTGTAATTTTAGCTATTTTTTTTTTCTAGCTAGATTGTTGGCAGCACAAAATGGCATCCGAATGCCAGCCGACGTTCGATCGTTTGCCATCTACAGCTACGATCCACAATCCACAATCCAAGCGAAATTCTTAAGCGTTTTTAAGTCCCGACGCATGCGACTTTGGCGCGTTTTAAAACGCTTCAATAGGCCAAAAACAAAAAAAAATACAAATTCAAATGTTTAATAATTATTTCGTGCAATTTGTTGCGATTTTGGGGTTAAACATTTTTAATTGCAGGAAAATTGCGGACTGCGAGGCCAGAAAAGAGAAAGAATCAAAAGACAGAAGACAGACAGTGGCAGCCAAGCGTGGTCAAGCATGCGACAGCCACGCCCCCTAAATGGCGCAGCATGCCACAGGCCGCGGCCGCCCGCCTTATTTTTTTATTTTTTTTTTTTCGTTGCGACCTTTTTGCGACAGACAACTGACAGTTCAATGCGATCGGGAGAAAGAAGAGACAGAGCAGAGCGAAGAGTGAAGAGTGAAGAGCGAAGAACCAGAAGAAAGCCCGAAGAAAGGGCGCCGAACCAAAGGATATTACGCAGGCAAACGGTCGTAATCAAATTTTATTTTATTTTAATGAATCAATTAAAAGAGAACAAATGCCACAAAAATTAAATGAAGAAAAACAAGAAGAAGAAAAAGAAAAAGAAATGTAACGAAATGAAATCGAAAAAGGCCAAGAAGATTTAACCCGCTTCTGGCATTGACATTGTTTCTCATTGCCTCATGAAAAGGGAAAAAAAAACACAAAATACAGGGAGATGATTAGAGATGCCTTTCGTAAATCAGATAGTTCTCTGTCTCTGCTATATACTATCAAGCATTATATACTTTAATGTGCAATTCCTGTCTTGATGTATAATTCCAACCACTTGCATTATTCACACATATCACATATCGATTAAGTTCGATTATTTTCTAGGCACTTTCATTTCTTACACGCTACTCATAATGTTAAGCTTAATTATATCGATTAAGTTTGAATAATTCCCACAATTTCTATTAGACCCAAGCTCCACACAGTGTCTAGCTTCAATATATCGTTTAATTTCGATTAATTTACACCACTTGCATTTTTCACACGCTCGGCTTAGTGCTAAGCGTAATTATATCGATTAAATTTGATTAATTTCCAGCACTTGCATTATTCCCATGCTCAACATAGTGTCTAGCTTATATTTATCGATTAAATTCGATAGAAAATTGAAAAGTTTTAAATAAATTTCCACTGATTAAGTACTTGTAAAACTAATATTCATTTAAATACACACCTTATTTGCTCTCTTCAAACATATTCCCCTTGCTAGCTGCTCAGCGCAATTCCATTTGCGTTTATCGATTTGATCGATTCATCAGGTGCACATATCGTTCCTATTTTCGCTCTCTGGTCTCACATTAATCAATTGAATTTATTCAGAGCTGCGCGCGACTAAATCAATCAAATTATCAATAGCAACGCACTCACACAGAGACATCTTCTTTAGCAAACATTGAAAAACTATACAGAAAAAAAGAGAGGGGGCGGTGGGTGGGACACATGGAGCTGTCCAAATGGGAAAGCAATTTGTTGTGCCGCCGCCAACGGTCGACGGAAACTAATCGATATACAAGCAGTTGGCACCGCTTGGCCGCGCAAAAAGGGGTTGGGATTGGGTTGAGGGTTCGGATTGGGGCTTGCGCTTGGGGGTGGCAAAAGGCCGCCATTTGGAGGCAAAGGAATCAAGCGATGACGGGAGATAGAGCAATAAATGAAAACAGGCCAAATCATCGGATCTATCTACCACACCTCTCACCCTTTTATCTCTATATATCCGTATGGAGTCATCGCTTTCGAGCGAGAGCCGTGCCAAAAGCAAATTAACAAAACTCTTTTGGCTAAAATTAAACAGACAACCCACACAGCCCACCCACACACACACAAAACAACACCACCCACCCTATATTCCCTTATTCCTAATTTAAATTCCATGAAAACCAAGCCCCGACTCTCTCAAAATAAATGGATATAGAGAAGGTATAATTTAAAGACAGAAATCAAGCATTTGTAATATCATATTTACTATACTTCATTTACTATATTTAATATTTACTATATTTTATATTTACTATCTTTTAATTACACTTTATATTAAGTTTACTATATCTAAAGTGTCTTCAAAGCAATTTCATTGAAATCTAGTTGGTAAAACCTTTAAATATATAAAGAATAGTTTACAACAAGGTTACCAATGTCTAGTTAACTATATATAACACCTTGCTACAGCAATTTAATATTATTAAATAGATCGCAACAAAGTATGTATATAAGAGGAGGAAATCAATCACTTTAGCAGCTTATAATACATACAGAAAAAATGCCCTTAAATGCCTTGAGATTTACATACTAAGCAAAATCAGGGAAAATCTTCACCTTGCACCTTTCCGGCAATTAAAATATATATATATGTATATATATTTGCACACGCACACACACTATCAATGATGTTTTTATTTATTTCAAATTGAAATTAAATTCAAATTGATTTAATTTTATTTTCTTTGGCTAACGTCGCTACCTGTCGATCACCGAGAGACATTTTTGTTTGTTTTTGGGTTGCGGGAAAGGGTTGGCCAGGCCAGATGACGACACCACGCGGGCGGAGATCACGAGATGCAGATGCAGGCAGTCGCTTGGCAGTATCATTCGGATCTGCGATCTGCAGCCATTATCTTATCTCTTGGCAGCATTATCACCCGACCACATCACACGCCACATTATCATCTACATAAGATTGTAAAATTTGGCTTTTGCCAGTGCATACTTTTAGGTGGCAGCCTGATGTCTCTTTTCTTTTTTCTCTCTCTGTAAATCTGCACTCTTTTCAGTCGGCAAGAAGCCAGCCAAGTGCCAAGAACTACAAAGCAAAAAAAAAAAATGCAAAATGAAATAAAAATCAAGCAAAGTCAAATTTGAAAGAAAAAAAAAAGAAATATATATGGCCAGAGAGGGGGAAGCCATTTTGGTTAGCATAAGAGAAATCGATACAAAAAGAGAGAGAGAAAACTATAATGGCTCTCTTCTATGGGCAGCTGTTTAAACAATAAGCCAAGTGTTGGTTGCTAAAATAAAAACCAAAGTCAAATAAAAATGAAATAAAAGCAAAGACAAGGCAAAGGCAGCCAGCCAGAGCTATGGAAAATAAAGCTGAGCAAAGGCAGGCGAAAAAAAAAACATGTGACTCGGCTAGATCATCGGCAGAGTACAGTGAAGCCTTAATCAGTACAAACAACAAATAGCATTTAACATTCAATTATCATTGATATTCCCATAATATTTCCATTGTGCGCGTATTATAAACTGTTTTTTAAATCGCTTCTAATCTTTATGGGCCCCATCGATAGATGCAATATTAAGATTATAAACTATTTATAAAAACCGTTTAATTCGTTTCACGCCAAAACATTGAGAAATTCCCCAACGCTTTTATCTAGCCCACATTTTTCTTCTCTCTTTCTGTTTTTGTATTTTTGCATCCAAAAATATCTCGAGATAAAAACTGTTTATAATTTATACACAATTTATTATTCAATAATCAGAAAACTTTGTGTAGATGCAACCCAACAGGTTGCTCTGCTGCTCTGCTCTCTCTCTCTATCCGCTGACTTTAAGAGATACTTAATCTTTTAGAGGATTTTCCCCTTAATAACCTGATCATAAAACTGTTATTGGCACAGCAATAGCCTGAGCCTGAGCCTGTGGCTGAGCCTAAAAATGAGGCTGTGTCTGTGGCTCTGCCTGTGCCTGTGGCTGAGGCTGAGGCTAAGGCCTGTATTAAATTAGTAAAAATAAAAAGACAATAAAACAGCTAAACAGCTGCTACTGATGATGCTGTTAGCTGCTGCTACTGTTGCCATCCCCTCTCTCCATAATCGTTGTCACCATCGCTCCTATCACTCCCAATACCCCCCCGCCAGCTAAAAAACATATTTTTTTTTTTGCGCTTTGACATCTCAAATCAATGGCTAAAAAATAAAAGTGAGGCAGGGCAGGAAAAGGGGAAGGATGAGGGCGCCACAAAATGCAAAACAACACACGACCCATTAGAGGAAGAAAAAAAAAGACAACAAAAGAAAAAGTAAAATTAAATTAAGAAACATCAACAAGCTAAGCGAGGAGAGACACGCCTCCATTTTGGTCACAAATTTAGTGACTACGCATATAAGTCTATATATACACGTTTTTTAATACATATATTCTGGTGTATTTGAACGCAAAAGAAATCATTTCACAAGCTCAATATATGTATGCTTTCTCGTTGGCTTTGATATTTTTGGAAAAGTTGTTGTTTCTTTCTTTTTTTTCGCCCTGTCATCCGTTGAATGAGACGAGGAGCGCGTGATTGTCGCGCGGAATGACAGCCACAATAACAACAACTAAGACCGGGTAATCTCTGCTCCCAAAATCCCAAAATCCCAAATCCCAAATCCCCAATTCCGATCCAGATTCAGATTCAGATTCCACTCCCCCATGTACGTATATTTACAATATATAGATGTGGATTTATATATATAATAATAGGCTGTACGCGATATGCCTTTTAATTGCTTCTTGATCTTATTAGTGCTCGTATTGTTTAGCTACCACCTCTATTATAATGGATATATAAAACCCCATTCTATATTACGTAATCACGTGAAGTTTTTTAACCACCTCCCCCTATATAACTAAGAGTAATTATTGAAGGATTAAGAAATCCCCAACAATGTATTTCTTATAAAATAAGTAACGAAATAAATTGTTTTTAAATATGGCTTGACCGCCTTCCTCCCCCTAGGTGATTAAGTAATAGATATAGAAAAAGCCTTATCAAATCAGCCAGATATCTTCGTAGATAATTAAAGATTTCTAGTAAGACAGATAGTTTATATATAATTTGTGTTAGGTCTTTCCTCCGAACGTTTAGTATGTTTGATTTTTGACCTATATAACCAAGAATAATCATTGAAGGATTAAGTAATCATAAGCAATTTTTTATCTTATAAAATAATACAACAAAATTGTTCTTAAATATCGATTGATTGCTTTCCTCCCCCTAGGTGATTACGTAATATATGAACATTTTATATGTGGATATGGATTTTATGGATGAGAATTCATAATATCATTTTCGAAAGCTCTTTGACTTTTATCCTTGTTGATTCATTTAAGCTTGTAGAGTTTCTCAACAGAGCTATGTATTTATAACAATACCTTCTTATAAATTGAATTACAATATTAAACTAATTTTGCTCTCTGTATAGGCCCTATAATCAGCCAAAAACCTACCCGTCAGCCATATTCTTATCACTCAGCATCTGTGAAAGCTGCAAATCATTTATACGACTCTGCGCCGGATGGAAACTGAGACAGCAACTTGAGCTGGGAAGCTGTTGTTAGATGAGATGAGTTTTGAAATGATGATGGGTGGGATGATGAGGATGGGGACTGGGACTGGGACTCAGACTGGAACTTAGACTGGGACTGAAACGGAGACTGAGACGGAGACTGAGACTGGCAGGTGACAAGCACGCTGCGACATAGTGCCTTTTGCCATAAAGTACAAAATAAAATCGTAATAAGCAAGGGCTTTGTTATTTTTCACACTGCAATGTTATTAACGCTTCGCTAAACTGCCGCGGTACAAGATTCCAAAATGATGCAACTAAACTCGACTGACAGTAAACACTACTTATTATACGTAATAATTACATATGCAAGACCAATGGTAATTGAAACCGACAAAATTAATCTACAAATTGCATTTTAATTCCCAACTGTGTGGTAAAATTTAGTGATACTCATTTCCTTGTTTCATTTTTTTTGGATTGTCACCTTTTTTCGTATTTTGGGTATTAAGCAACTTAGCCTGTTTTGTACTATCTCAGACATAACAAGAACAACAACGTTCCCCCTGGGGCATTAAGTATATATATTATATATATTTAATCCAAAGTTTGCCAGTCATAAAGTATAATGTGTAAAGTACGAGAAAGAATCAACATCAGCTGCCAGCAGCAGCTGGCATAAATCAGTGCTGTTGCCCTGGGCTCCGCTCGGCTCTGTCTCCGTCTCAGTCTCCTCTCTTATCAACGAGCCAAGGAAAATGCAACAACTGAGAAATATGGCCTGTTGTAGAGAAAATTCCCGATTTCCCTTATCTGCCTTTTTACAATAAAGACCAAATCGCCTCTTATATATGGGCAATAAACGGAGGAGAAGGAGAATAATCCCTGAACATTTCCGCTCGGCTATATGTATATTTTTGCCTTTGTTTTATCGGAGACAAAAAAAAAAAAAGAAAACTTGACAAAGCTATCTGTAGAAAAGTGCATTCGTTCAACGACCCATATATATCTCATAAGTAAATTAATACTTTTTCCAGGAAGTAGACAGAGTAAGTGGTGTCATCATTTTTTTATAATTTCATTCATAGACCAATCAAGAATTTTCACACACAAACCGTATCACTTATCACTTTCCATTAAATCCCCGGAAATTTTCCATCGCCATATAAATACCCAAAAGAATAATAATAATACTTATCTACGTGTGTGAATATATATAAGTATGTGTGTGTGTGTACATAGAACAATCTCACCCGATAGCCATCAGGAGGAGGGAGTTTTTAAGTAATATTTGTTTCCATTCATTCAACACTTACCTAGAAAGAGAAATAAAAAGAAATGGAGGAAAATGTTAGGAAATCACAGTTTTCATTTAATTTTATGGTGGGAAAATAAACCTTTGAAATAACTTGGACTGCCTAAAGATAATCGAAGTTTTACAGCAGTGATGCCCTACAGATAGACTCGCGAGTCTGCAACCTTCGCTGCCCGAGCTCTGCTCACGCTGACTGTGTGTCGGCAAGACAGCACTCCCTTACACACACACACAATGTATGCGTGTGGGCACCACTGCTTAAGAGTCTTTTATCTTTGCTAGCTACATTTAGGCTATAACCATTTTATAAAGTCCAAATTAATGCGGCCTTGAATATGGAATGTACTTTGACCCCCTTTCAATGCGTAAAAGTTCAAACACAATTATATAATAAATATACCATATAAAAATATTTTGGTAGTTAAGGGTTCAAAAATTATATACCATTATATAAAATTCGATCGTAGTTAATGGTTTAAAAATTACCCCACCTAATATATAATTTTCCGCTGTTTTATTGCTACAATTATTGAAAATAAATTGTTTTAATAAGCACGCCGTATTTATTATGACCAATTATATATGTGATTTATGAATAAAATCTTGGATAAGGTATTATTTGGGCAACTGATAAATTATGAGATTATATTGAGCTAGATTCTGATTCATATTTGATTCATAAATCATAAAATGGCCAGCAAGGTAATTAAATAAATAGATTTATGGGTATTCAAGTGCTCTAAGCTTATGCTTAGTTATTAGATATAGTTTATATCTTAATAGTTGTAATATATTGTGAAAATTATTTGAAGCAGGCCTGCCCAAGATGATAGCTTGAGAGCTAACCTACTTGAACATTTGTTAATGGAGGAGGGAAATTTACCTAATATGTTCTTGAACTTTTGCACCACTTTGGTCCAACTGACGCAGGACTGTGTTCTGGCCAATTTGGCAGTCTTAACATTCTCGCCACTCTCATCGCTATCGCCGTCGGCTTCTCCCTCGAGATTGGGCTCGGCTCCCTGCTCGATGTCCTCCGACTGGTGATCGTTCTTGGGGCGGGTGCTTGGTATTCTATCGTAATGGTTGTCGTGGCTGTGACGGCGCATCTTCACGGCCTCATCTGCGCCGGCGTCCACGTCCTCCTCCACGTCCACCACGAGATGCTCGTGCTGATGCTGATGATGATTATGATGATGAATGGTGGTGGTTGGGGGATTGGGTACCGAGTTATGTTTGCTCTTAGAGCTAGTATCACAGTGCTGTTCATCCTCTTTGGTCATACTATCGTCCACGGCACCGCTGGCCGCCAGATTGGAGGCAACGGTGGTGTTGCGCTTCTTTCGCTGCTCCTCGCTCCGCCGCTCGCGCTTCATTAGCTGCTTCTGCTGCTTGGCCAGCAGCTGCTTCTGCTTCCGGGCGAACTTTTCACGCAGCTTTGGACTGCCAAACTCGTCCAGGTAATACATCGTGTCCTGCAGCCCGTCCTTGCGATTGATCAGCTTCGAGTCAATGTGCGAGTCCTCGCTGATCTTGAGCAGAGGAAAGTAGATCTGACCGTCGGTGGCCAGACTCTTGGCATCACGTCGCCGGGCCAGGGCAGCTGCCACCGTCAGTTGGGCCTGATCTGGTGGCAAGAGCCTAGAGCCAGTCTCCTGTTCCTGCTGATCCTTCTCCTTCTCCGGCTTCTTTAGTGCAGCCTCCTCTGTGGACGACTGTTGGTTGCTGCTCTTCAGGTTTATAATAATGCCCGATTGGCTGTCCGAATGGTTGTCTGCTTCCTCTACATCATCCACATTTACGCCATCATCCTCATCATCATCATCCTCATCAACATCCGCATCAACGTCGTCAACACCATCGTCGTCGTCGTCATCATCGTCACAGATGTCCACCTCATCGATGCGATCCTCCACATCGAATCCCTGGGTGCCAGTGCTGTTCGTGCTCTTGTACTTGATGCGACTGCGCAGGATGTTGGCACTACCACCGCCAACGCCACTGACCTGCGGATGATGATGATGATCCACGCTGCTGCTCAGCTCCAGGGCTGAGGAGGCTCGCACTCGACGACGCGTCTCTAGCGGCGCATCCTCTGGATTACCAATCTCCGAGCAGTTGCTGCCAAGGCTCTCGCTGCTCGATTGGCCCGACTCCTTGGAGGCGGCCGAGGAGGATGTGTTGGAGGTACCAGCCCCGTGATCCTTGTGATCCTTAGCGGGCTTCTTCCGAGTGGCTCCCGCTCCCCCAACTCCTCCATTTTCGATGCCGCTATCTTGGCTAAGCAAAAGCTGCTGCCGCTGCTGCTGTTGGCGCCACTTGCCACCGGGTGGCGCCTGGGGCAGACTCAGAGAGCCGCTGCTACTGCGCGGCGGCGGTAACTGCAGCTGCAATTGCTGCAACTGCTGCTGCGATGCACTGGAAACAATGACACCGCTGTCCGCCGATCCCGTTGAGGTCTGTGACGAGAAGCGCTCGCTCAGCGGTATCTTGATGGGCTGACTGATCACGACATTGCTGCTGCTGCTGTTATTATTATTATTATTATTATTGTTACTGCTGTTACAGTTGTTATTATTATTATTATTGTTGTTATTATTATAAAGCGTTGTGTTGGTGGTGGACAGTAGGTTTAGCGCTGGCGCAGCGCCTGCTGCTGCTGTCGCTGCCGTTGTTGTTGTTGCCATCAGGTTTTTAATAACTCTTTAAGTACTCTATTGTTTTGTTAGAGTATTTCTTTTGTATGGTTAAGAGAAGTTGTTATTGAGTGTCTCAAAGGCACACACAGTTTAATATTTTTTGTTGCCCTTTTAAATTGGTTTTTTGGAGCGTTTCACTCCACTGCGTTTTTAAGGTTTTTTAATTTTTCGTTGACTTTTGGTGCGTGTTTTTTTTTTTTTTTTTTTTGGCGCTTCACAGTCACATTGCCTGCTCTCGTTTAAATTGAAAAGAAAATTAGTGCTGGTTTTTAAACAACAGGCGTTGTTGCCGTTTTTGCTGCATTTTCAAACATTGTTTGGGTTTTTTTTTTTGTTTCGGCTAAATTTAGCTCAGCATTTTGCGTTTCTTAAATTTGTTTTGTTATTTTTTGACACACAAAAAAAAACATATATATTAGGCACACACCGCGCAGAGAAAAAGAAAAAAGAGAAATAGAGAGAGGGCTTTTCCTAAGATTGAATATTTCTTGGATATTTCGCCTGTCTACGTTCTTCAGCTTTATTTATTAATTCGGTAATTTTTTGCGTGCAACATGTGCGTCCGCCTTTGAGGTTGCGAATGAACTGAGAACTACTCGGAAAACGAGAAACTTGGGAAACGAAACCGAAACTGAAACAGCGGCAGCGGCCGCACAGGAACGGAGAGAGAGAAACACAAACAACACACGGCCGACCGACCGACCGACCGAGAGTTCCAAAAGTTATTATCGCTGACGCACGGCGTCGCAGCGGGTCAGCGGAACGAGCGGCAATGGAACGCTACGCAGAAGAGAGAGGGAGCGACGATGCGACTGAGAAGAATGCGTCGACGCTTTTGAGGCTTTGGAACGTGGCGGAATGGAATGGAATGGAATGGCTGCAGTTTCTGGAGCGCACGCGGCCGGAAAAGAGATGGCAATATGTAGCTGCTGACTGACTGATAAGCTTCGGTAGCCTGCTTTTCATGCTTCTTCTAGCCGTAATCTTATCAGCACTTTAAAATGGCTTTTTATCGGCCACCAAAATAATAAAAACAATAATAATAATAAAATAACAACAATAGGGTCGGAGCCTTTTTTTTTATTTATGCATAGCATATGGCACTGTTTTTTTTTTTCTTTCCCTTAATTTACAACTGCACACATTTATCAGGTGAGTTAAGGTGCGAGAAGGTGTTAAATCAACAAGCGCAGAAATATAAATTAAGAACCCGCCAAAAACAGCAGATCGGCTAAAAATAAGGCACAGCTAAAATGGAACTACAACGAAAATCTTGTGAAAACAATAAAAAGAAGAAAAGAAAGCAGTTGCTAAGATACACTTTTGTATGATGCTATGTCAAAGAATTACACACTTGGAAACATTCCTTTGCATATATTTATAAAATTTAAATATATCTGAAAATGATTTCCCTTTCAACTCAACTGAATAATAAAATCAATCAATATCACTAGCAAAATGGATGAAAACTTCCAGCGACAAAGCAACAGCTATATAATCTGCGACGCTGAATTAATGTTAGTACTATTTACCGACTGCGGCAGTGTGTACTTTGCATTTTCCCCACCCAACACTAATGGAATCCAAACAGGATAATGCGCCACTATACTGCAGAAGCAGAAGAAAAGGAGGCAACGAGCATGGGAGAAAGGCAGGTGATTCGAGGAGGCGATTTCGAGGACAACGACGCATTACCGCAAATTAGAGGAGTGTCCGCAAGTCAAATGAATTGAAATGAAATGGAAGAAGCTAAAAGTGCCACCTAAAGAACAACGGTAAACGTATAGAAGGTAAACATTAACAAAAAAACAAAAAAAAAAACCAACATATTATGGTCGGCAGACGACAGTGCGCAATAGACCAAAGACGAGACCCATAAAAGCAACAACACAATTATTGCATGAGTCGCCGTCTGTCCCAGTCCCTGTCCATTACCCCGTATACGGTTTCAGGTTGAAAGCGGTTTCCCGACTATGACAAGTGTGGTAAAGTGGGAGGGAGGAGGTCCCAGAATGGGGCATTACGGAGGGTGCTTAGGTCAGTTTGTTGGCTTAGTTGGTTAGGTCATGCAATTTCGCAAAAACAAAGAAAAAAGAAAATAATGATGAAGAAGGAGCAAAACGAGGAGTCCCCTACACCGAACTACCAGGGGTTGAACCAACAGAGCGAACTAAGCCCCACACACAGGGTGCTGGCTCCTGGCAAAGCTTGTCCTTTCAAGGGAACATATGTTCGTTAATGGAAATTGTCTTTCTTAAGAAACTAAAAGTTTCAGGTATTGCAAATTTCCTGAAGTAAAAAATTTAAAAACTACTAAACAGGACCACCCTGTTCGTAACTCCACCTACAGGGCGTTGCATGATCTGCAGGGTGCTCCCTGCACATCTTATACGCTTAAGAGAACACCACTTTCATTTGTTAATAAACTTATGTACATATATATATGAAATAACAATCACAAAAATAATGGATAAAGTAGAGTTTTTATGAAAAGGTCCAAACTGAGATAGAACAAATATAACGACTTGGTTTCATTGTGGGGCCATTATCGAAATGCGTCGCAAATTATGACTTGCAGGTAAACAAGTCAATAATCCACGCCCTTTCACCTTTCTCGATGGCCGCCTCAACCAACTAACCAGAATTTTAAATCATCTCACTGAGCATTTTCCCAGCCCCTTCGTGTCGTGTCGTATCGTGTTGCTCTCCATCAACTTTTCCAAACTTTCTTTGGTTAACCCATGCGCGACTTTGACTTTGACTTTCGCCTTAACTGACATTTTACCTTGACTATAATATAGTATAGTCGAAACAACCCTTTTTTTCCTTTCCATCACTGCGGTAGTTGTTTTTATTTTTATCGACTTGGCATTGAGCTTAAACTAGACGCAACCCCAATATACCCTTTTTTCTTCTTCAATATCTAATACCTATAAGTTATTACTTTTACTCTGCCTTTGAAGGGGTCACTACAAGTTTTAGAAAAAGGCAGCTCTTATGCACCTTTACAAACTGAGGAAATATTGTCAGATATAATATTGATTATTTTTCATGACTGAAGTGACTTTAAATATTCTTTAAACATATTCACGGCGTAAAAGAAAATTATCAAGAGTCTTTCTTATATCCGATCATTGTAAAGAGTATTCCCCAGACTTTCTCGGAAATTTCCCATTCTCGTACAGCTATTATTTGTCTAATGAAATTTTCATTTGGCGCCAGGCTTGGAGACTTGCACTGTTCTCCACGTGCCGTGGATCCAGTTTCGAGTCGACTCCAATTTGAATAGCAAATGAGCTGGGGCCGGTCTTAAGTGCTCGGGCTTCCGAGTTGAGGAGGCGGGTCCCTCTAAGGGGGCCTGGGAATCGAGGAGCTGGGTAAAACGAGGTTCTTCGTTGTTTGTTTGGTCTTGAACTTGCATGTCGATAATGCGCCCTGACATTTACCGTGGTATTAACGATGTAATTGCCGCAAGACATGTTTCCCTTGGCTATTTTTACGGCTGGGAATTATTGATTCACGCTGATGTCGTAGAAAAATGTCAACGTAGAAAAAGAAAAACATTCAAAATTTGTTGTGTTCCACAAGAATGCCACTCGTTCCGTCCCTATGTTTTCTTTTTTGGGTCTAGGCTATGAAACCGAGTTGAAACTAAAAATAAAATTACGAGGCGGCAGCATAGAAAGTGAAATGAAAAGTAGCAAATAAACGAAAGAGAATGCATTCAAAATAAAGACCCAATTGCAGGTAGACCCAAAAATACATCTGCCAACGCACTTCTTCGCGTTCCAATATCACCGTCCCACCGCCAACGCCTGTTGCTGTGAGTGCAGCGCCATCTAGTGGCTGCCCGCAGCGAAACCTCGACCCCCACCCCCCTTTTTGTGAAAGTGAAAGTACAACAATTACGAGAGAATAGAATATAATTTAATGGGGGGAAAAAACAAAGAAGAAACTCAGTGGAATATTTGCATTTCATTTATGTCGAGAAAGAAAACAAAAAATACAAGGGGAAAGAAGAACGAACAAGAATGGCAGGGCAGGGAGGCGGCAGAGGAACCGCAGGAAATTTGCGCTTCTATTTGCCAAAGTCTCGAGGATACCGAAAGAATACAAAGAACCAACCAAGAGTGCGAACCACGGGGGGCATGATACGAAAATATAGTATATATACAAATACAAATAAAAATGGGAAATAAAAAATAAAAGCAGCAAAAAATTAAGCCAAAGTAGCAGCTTGTGCACTGTTATCGCTATCTCCTGCTAATGACCGATGCGGCAATCAATAATTAGAGCTGACCAAGGCAATTAACCCATGACAGACCGCACATCATCACATCACACCAGCGGCGATCAACGACCAAAGGCAGACATATGACTTCGATAGCAACAGCTGGTACCGATTCCTCGATTCTAGCGATTGCGATAACGATAAACCACCTTAAACTGCCTTATGAAGGAGACGAAACAAAGCAAAGATTTGCTTTTCTATATCTTTCCATTGTTGACACTCTATAATCTGGTTTCATTCGTCTTTATCCCTCAAGTAAGAATAACAAAAGATTAAAACTGTACAAACACAAACTCCCCCCAGTGTCTGGCATTGTTTACAGCATGATGATCCATTATTATATTTTTGGTATGATTTTCTGATTCGAAAATATTGAAAGGATTGCAATTTTGATAGACTTTATAATCATAATAATAATAAAATGTTCTATTGTGGTACTATCAACTTGTCCGCTGCTGTTTTTGGATGCAATTTGCTTGGCCAATCGATAAACAGAGACAATGCGGCAGCAACAAAGGAAAATAATAGCACACAAGGAGCATTGAAATAGTGAAAAGCCAAAGAAAGAGGCGCCAGCCAGCTATGGAAAATCCAGAGGAAAAACCAACGGAAAAGCGAAACAAATAAAAATGACAGGGGAGGGTATAGAGAGGAAGAGGTGGCGGCAAAGGCAACACGCGATTAGTGAATGCCCAAGCCCCGCTAAACAGCACCAAGTCACACCTCCCTACCTCCCTCCCTGCCGACACAACTCACACCTAACACCTACCACCCACCGCCCACACCACTCATTGTATAACGGTTTCATGTTCCACCAAATGGCAACAAATGAAAACAAACCAACAAAACTGGTAAGAACCGACAAAATGTTAACATTCTAAGCGACAACTGCGTCTTGGATAATACGATAATTCGTGGTAAATATCCCATAATCGAGTAAATATGTCACGAAGGGTGATAATATAAGTAATTAATATATATCTGAATTAAAACAATCAATATTCGTTGATTAGGCATGGGCTGTGTGTGTTTGTCGGTATCATTAGAGCGGCAATTATATGATAATTATTTAACCCACTTATATGACAACAGAGAACAGGCAGTGTACACGTCACATTCTAGGGGAAACAAAGAAACCCAAGATCAGATGGAATTTTCGAGACTTTGAAACTGTGAAATCAATTTAATTCCCAATCGTTTCCGATTAGTTCTGTAAAACAATAATAAGTGAAACGCCTTGGTAGAGAACAAAGGACAGAGAGTATTACCAGAGATTAAGCGCGTAAAACCCCTTTTTAAAGTCTGTTATAAATCCAAGAACTGTAGTTATTAAATGTTTTCAAAGAAAAAGATTATGTACTTGTACTAAAGCATTTTCTTGATTAACAACCCGCTAAAGTTTAATTGTATTTATAGATATCTAATCCTATATTGTTCAGTTTATGGGATAGAAATGATGAAATATCAAAGCACTTCACCAAAAATGATTTGCAATCAAGTAGCTTGACTCACTCTCTCCTCCAAGTGCCATTCACTTTGGATTCACTTTCGGTAAACAAAAAATCGATCGGAGGAAGAGTGGGCTGATGAATGTCAAGTTGTCGCCACAAATCCAACCACTAATTGTCGAGAGTGGCCTTGTTGCGATCCGTGGGCGGAAGTGGGTGGAAGTGGGAGTGGCATCACTCAACTACTGCCGAACCACCACACGTGCGCACCACACAAACAACAACACAAAAAAAACGAGAAATCATGAGCCAATCTTATCAGGGGAAAAAGCCAACCAACAACAACAAAAGTCCAAGCAAATTGCCTAATTAATCAAAAATAATAATATAAAACGCTTAGCTAAAGTGAACTTTGCACATATAAACACTTGTGGTCAAAGCAATAGGCGCACAATGCAATTTAATACTTAAAATTTTAGTTTGTAAGATCAACAATGAATCGCATTCAACTATATATTTCAACCATAAATATAAGTATTTACCCTATTAAGATGCGAAACGAAATGGAATGGAACACGAGTACATTTTCAATAAAAACTTATGCTTTTCCTTTGGATTTACAAATTTTTACACATTTAATGCAAAATTAAAGTTGTACGGGGTACAAAAGATATAAAAGGAAAGAAAGGTACAACATAAATTTAGTGCAACATAAATTGGGTACATAATAACCTTGAACCTTTTATTATATTTTAGTCGGCATTAAATGATAAAAGTAACAACATAAATCGAGTACCACATAAAAACAGGCACAAAATAAGACTTTAAATGTCTAATATTGCATTGCCAAGTGTTACTATTAACGTGCCTTTTACTGTATTTGCAAGTTCTAAGTACTTTTCCCTGTTTAATTCGAAACAGAATGGAATGAAACAGGTCTAGATGCCATAATGGTTTTTATAGAAGCACGTCGAACGGATCGTGTATCGCCTATCTATATGGCCCCCGTTATATTCAAGTATGCACATAAACATGTTCATATATGTACATATAAACCGAGAGCAGCGATTAACTTATGTTGATAAGCCTCACTCTTAAAACAAAAAAGAACTCCTTCGAAAACCCCCCTGGACAAGACCTCTTTTTGGCGCGTTGCCAAGCAAACTTCAGCTCTCTCAATTGTTAATTGTCCTTTGTTTTCTTTTTCTTTATTTTTTTATTTGTTGTTTTTCAGTGCACTTTATTATCATAATTACCCAGGCACACATATTTCGCCCGAACAACAACACGAGCATATTGCTCAATGTAAACAAATAAACAAAGGCAAAGAAAATCAACTTTACTCTTTGATAACACAATTACAAAATATTTTTGTTTATTTTTTCTAGTTGGAATTTATGGGAAAGTCATTGCTGCTGATTATAAAACAAAAAGGGAACACGATTTGCATATATGGAACATATATATACATATAAACAACAACACAATGAGTCAGCTAACCAATAGCACGATTAATCGCTTTATCATGAGGGGTTTTAAGTTATAATTCTACAATTGTAAGAAGTTATGGTTTTACAAATATTATGACTAATTTTCGTTTCCTTTTTTAAGCTTTTCTGGAGTAAATCCTTTGAAGAAAACCCCCGTTTTGCTTACTCATCCACTTACACACAGCTCACAGTCAGTGGGTTAAAGCCACCGGAATTGGCGGCATTGGCTTAGTCACTCTAATATGTATATATATATATATATTTGTTACTCCAATCCAACACATAAAAAAGCAGCCCAAAGACAAGATAAATTAAAAACAAAAAAGAGAGCGCGCTGTCTGCTGACTAAATGCAGAGTTCCAAGTACTTGGGTTGTCCCCCAAAAAGCGAAAAGCGAGCCAAGAAAAACGAAAACAAAACAAAAGGTATGCAAAAAGCAAAAAACAAAACACAAAAAAAAAAATTAAATAAAAATAAAAGTAAGCCAGCGAACTCCCTTCAACCCGTTTTTTTTTAAACCTAAACCTAAACACAAAAGCGGAGTGGAGTTTTGATGGAAACAAACGCAAAACCATCAATGAATTGCATCACCCAATTGAAGTGACTACCCGAGATCGTCGCCAGAGTGAGATATTTCAATTGAGGAGACACGAGACACAGATTCACCCAAATTTCCCCCGATTTTCCCATAGCCAAGAGGTCGCCTGCGCTGCAGCAAAAAAAAAAAAGAATAAAAGCCCACAAATTTGTATTTATTTATAGAGACATTTTCCCCTTCGCTCTCTGTTCATCAAATGATTGGGCCATGTGTCATCAGCCGAAAAATAACAGCAACAAAATACCAGAACCAGAGAAAAGCCAACAACAAAAAAAAATATAATCGAAACATTATTGTGGAGAAAAGCCGACGCTTGCTGGCTCTCTCACGAGAGCAAAAATAAAAGTTGCGTGTCTCTTTCTTTTGCGCATCTCGGCTCTCTTTCTGGCCACAATGACGCAATGCGTGTCGGCATTTACGTCAGGCGAAGACGAAAGCGAGCACACGAACCTTAAAGTTGCTCTGTTTCCGTCTCATTCTCGCCATTCTTCTCTCCGTTTCTTTACTTCACAAAATGTTATTGTTTTTTTTTTTTGTTATATCTTTATTGTTACTCAAAATCAAAAGCTGAGCATGGTGCACAGTGCACAAGGCAGAGCCCATACAAAGGTTAGGTCTCAGTCAAGTACAGTGGCAACTCTGGGAAAAGCCAGTCCAAAGTGCAATATTTTCATATTTTTATGTTTATATGTTTATAATCATTTGAGATATTATTGTTATTTTAAAATGCTATGAAAGCTGACATAAGTTGAAAGCCAAGAAAGCGAATTGATTATAAATTCTACTGAATATATAAACTAAAATCATTATTAAAATATTATATAATTAAAATATAAATATTATAAAATATTATATTATAAACCTATATATTGATATATTTCCTTCTTGTATATCTATTTTTTTAATTTATACGAAATGTAGTTTAAATTCCAATTTCAATTTATCAATTTAGATTTAGATCTGTAATGCCCAACAGATAGACTTGTCTACAAGCTTCGCTGCCCGAGCTCTGCTAGCACCGACAGTATAACCTTTCGTTTACCGTCGAGCGTGTGGGTACCACTGATTGGGATCATCTGATGACACTCTCTAAAACAGTTTTAACCCGTTTAACCTTTTTAATTTTAATGAGACTGTCACTGGTAATCTGTGTTAACGCTCGCCTTTAACATTTCTCAGCTAACATTTTGTTTTCTCCAGTTCCCCCAAGTTTTACCCAATCTATGCTGTGCCAAGTCATGATCCACATAAGCACCCTGGTATCTGGCGCAAAAACTCCAGACACCAGACTAGCATTACTATATACATAGTTGCGATAAGATTTTACCCCCAGACAATCCAGCTTTTACCCCAAGTGCGTTTGCACTTGAGCAACCAAAGCAAAGGGGCAAACGAGTTCAGGCCAGACCATACCGGCCTCAGAGCTGGACGGAATTGTAATAGTCAACTCAGAGTTTCGGGGGGTTCCGGGACTACGACAGATTCCAAGCTATTCGGGGGCGTTATTGGGCAAGCACGTGATGAGCGGATTTTCGATGGACAACCCGCTAAGTGATAGCCCCTATATAAATATGAATATTGGAATCTGGAATGTTTGCATGGGGCTAACTGCAAGGCGGAAAATGAATTCGACGCATAAATAAGCAGGTGCTAATTGCAGATCGAACAGTGGAAAAGTTGTGTGTGTGCTTGGGCCGCTGTGCTCTGTGTGTACTTCCTTTCTTCAATCAATAATTGTGGAACGGTGGACAAAACAGACTTCACCTTCTTGCTGGATGCCATTAAATTTCCATCCAATAATTCGCTACCAGTGTACTTCCCTCCTAGCCGTCTCTTTCTGGCCGGCTGCTAATTAAATTTGCACGCAAACAAGCTGGAAAGAGACGCCACTACAAGTGCTAGAGATGTGCTAATTGTGCTCGCTAATTGCGCCAAAAAAGATTCGCAATGAAACGCAATAAAAAACAAGAAAGAGCAAAGCAAATTTCGGTTGACCGAAGTTCATTATACCCTTGCAAATTATAGCCGATATATAGTATCGACAAGATGTATACTAGTTTTAGGTTCAACACGCAATAAGGGTTTCAAGAAAGCTTTTTGTTTTGTGAGCATAACAGCCCTTGATGTGCGCATAGGAACGGAATGGAAGTGAAACGAAAGAGAGCATAAAATTACTATTAATGGTCCCCTATGCCTTTGTTTTTTTTCTGATCTCCCCCGTTCAATGTTAGAATACCCTCTTGCAAGGGTATTAGCAATATATTTAAGAAAATATGTATCAAAAGAAGAGGAACGTTTCGTGTTCCGTTTCACATTGTTGGGCAGCAGACTGGAAAGTTTTGGCGAGCAGTGAAAAGTCTCAGTGTAATCGGCGGAAGAAGAGGCTGTTGTATGAAGGGGGGGATTGCGATTTAGTTGGTCATGCGATAATTTCGTTAGACGCCACGCGCCACTGATTAAACGACTTCGCCTCCTTCTCCATTGTCTGTTCCCACCTCATTTCATCACCTCGTCCTCCTCCTCCTCCTCTCTTTGAGAAGCAAAATTGCATTAAAAATAGCCAAAAGGCGTGTGATAAATATTTGAAAAGGGGTCTAGAGTCTATTTTTGGATTTAGCTTTGGGTGATTCGAAACGTTTCGATGATTGTTGATCGACTAATTGGCGTCCGGCTAAGTGATGCTAAGTGAAATGGTACGAGTGGAAATGAAACGTGCTGCTCCCAAGGCCAGAGGGACCGTTAACCGGGCGCCTGAAACACCCGAATTGGAATACAGAAAATTTAATACAAATCAATCATGGGTAGCGCTTTCTAAATTATGTATAATTTTATATTTTTCTTTTTATGCGGAGTGGTATTTTTGCAGCCTTGGGTCCGGCGGTCGATAATCGACCTTGCCAATTGGGAAGGGGCGGGAACGATGGGAAAGGAGTGGTGGCGTGAAGTTGCCGACACCAAACAACAGGTTTCAAATGCGGTTAACACTGGCCTCGCACACTAAACGAAAACACTGAGAACGACATTAAACACTGAAAACGCCAATAGCCGCCATAAGTCGCACCAACAAAAGAACCGCAAATGGCCAAAGCCAAATCTGAACCCAAATCCGAGTCTCGTTTTTGATTTCGCGTGCTTGTAAACCGCAAAGGCTAAAAGCGCACCTGAGGCTATTATATACTATATATATATATGCACGGCTCATTATCTATAGACTGATACGAAACGATACTAAACTCCATTCACCTGCACTTAATGCGAGGAAAACACAAATAAAGTACAAATAAAGAAAAGAGGAGCGAGTGCGAGGCACAAAGGCGAATGGCAATGCGAATGCTATTCCGAATCGGAATGCTTTTCCGCCATTTCCAGATTCTCGCATAAATTAAGTGCATATTTTGTTGTTGTTATTGTGCTCTATGGATTTCCGCAAAATCAGGCAGCAATTTATCGGGGCAATAGCCCCTGCAACCTGCAACACCCCTTAATTGACAACATTTCCCTGTAGAACTCAATTAACAGATTAGTTTCTGTCTGTCAATGGCACTTGTCTATCAATACCATCGAACTTGGAGACCTACTGACAGTTGTTGATCAATCAGCGATCGGAATGGAGCACATTAGGTATCAGTAAATCAATTCCCGCAAATTAATCAGGACAACAGGAAGAGTTAAGCCTTGCAACTCTTATTTTTATTTATATAGCAACTTATAGAGTTTCTTGTGGACACACATCTTAATTTAATAATCAAATAAACATTGTTGGCTGCAGTGAGAGTACATTTAAAAAAAAAACCCAAGAAAAATTATTGCTAAAAAATGTCTTGAACTGAGAACGACTGGAATGAAACATGTTTTGTTAAATTAAAATTATTATTGACTTAATACTCCTTAATACTCCTTAATGTAAATCTATTGTCTAAGAGACGGCAAACATATGCAATTCAAGAAGTATTTCCAAGTAGTAACCTTTATTGCCTGACAGTGTTGCCATTAAATACGAAATTAAATTTTTAAAGGCAACGATGATGGTGTCCAGGCCGGCCCCCAATCGATTTGTATGCCCCACACACAATCCCCACAATCCAATCAGCGGACAAACCCTCTTAATAAAATTGTATGCAATAAAAAATAAGTTAATTAATTGAGCGAGAAAGCAATTTCGAGCACGGAACGAAATGGAATGGAACAGCGCGTGCTGGAGGAACTGTTTGTCAAACTTTTATTACCCGACGTTGTCGTCGTCGGCGTCGTTGTCGTTGTCGTGTGGCTTCTTGGCCAGCTTTTTGTATCCAACCGACGACATGTTTACGTCGATATCGTTATTTTTATTCTTTTATTTGGATCGACTGTCACTGCCGCCTTTCCTTTCCCATTCCATTCCTTTCCCTTTGATTTTAGTCCATTGCATTATACTCGATTCGATTCCGTATCATCCACCGTCAGTCTGTTCGTCCGTATGTCCATCCTGCTTTGTCATTATTATTGTACGTTTTATTTTATTGCAAATTGAAGTGAAAAATGTTAATTGTACGATAACAACAATGCGACAACGTGAGCAGGTTCTTTTATTGTGAGCATACGTATCTCTATTGTGT
Organism: Drosophila kanapiae; assembly: GCA_008042475.1. Classification (NCBI taxonomy): domain Eukaryota; kingdom Metazoa; phylum Arthropoda; class Insecta; order Diptera; family Drosophilidae; genus Drosophila; species Drosophila kanapiae. Next base: position 175,224 of record VNJM01001375.1, read on the forward strand.
ACAGTGAGTATCGAGAATTGAAATGAATAAATCGTTTACGCAATAATTTGTTTTTAAACAGTTTTAGTTATTTTTAGTACATTTCATTTAAGTTACTAAATATTTGTCGAAATATTTATTGATTCAATTAAATTTACTGATTTTTTGATAGCTCCAAAAATATTTCACTCATTTTTATAAATCAAATTAACAATTAAATGTCACGAAAATGCACTATTCATGACCGGAAGTTGCGGTGGCCAAATTATGAAACTCACTGTACTCGCAAAACGGAGTGGCATTTCTGAGTGATGTTGTGTCATTATTATTATATGGGGTTGCACTGGTTTTTGTGCCATTGGCCGCAATTCCGTATTTTTGTTGTATGTATTTTATATAAATATATATACACATTTTTTATTCAATCGCATCGACATTTCTGGTTACCCAAAAATGCCAAAAGCCCCAATTCACTTCCAAAAATGGGCGTGAGAAATCGCTGGGGGCAAATTAATTCCGACTTTTGGTTGTATATTTTTTTGGAGCGCGTCATCATTAAGCGTCATTATGATACACCAACTGAATTCATCGAAACGTGAAAATATGTTGAATATTCCCCCGTTCGGCACTTTTTTTTAAAAAGGACAGAAAAAGAATTTGAGAGGACTCCCAGTGGCTGGGGAACGAGTGGAATATTCATAAGTCAGCTGACTTAAATGGAAATGGCACACGCAACGCCTGCGTTAGACAGAGATGAAGCGATTGATGATTATGGGCGGCCACAACTGCATTTAACGAGATCGATTCGGTTTTGATTATGCGCAGAGGCTAAAGAAGACTGAGGCAGGCAAGAAGACGATGCTAGAGCCGAAGAGCACAAGCTTAAAACGTGGGCACACGATTAAAACAAAATATAATAATAAATAAATATGTACAAAAATATCATTGAAATCATCCAGTTAATTCAGCGAGTTATTATCATTTTTAAGTAATTTTAAAGTAATTGTAAAGTCATTTTTAAGTCATAATATTTTAAGTTACAATTTACAGTTACAATTTAAAGTTACAATTTTGGTTTTAACTAATATATTTCTTCAGAAATACAGGATTAAAGAGAAGCACCATAATATAGAAGTACTATATTATTTTCTCTGATACTATACGTGATTTTCTCAATGTTTATCATAATAGTAATAATAATAATAATAATATTGCGCGTCATGCAGTTAAGACCTCCAAAAAATATAAAATTCGGACGGAAAGCAAAGCTCCTTATCGCAGAGCTTTTCGCGGGAAAAGCTTAATCGATTGTTCTCTTCCCCTCTTCACCATCGCCGTCTTCTTCTTCTTTTGTTATACATTCCGTCCCGTCTGCCTTGAACCATTGACACATTTAAGGCGTGGGCGGAGCAAAAAGAGCATGGAAGAGCGGGAGAAAGGTGAGCTTAAGAGAGAGAAAAGTGATCGTCATATTAAAAAGCAAACAATTTGCCTTCACAACAAAAAAAAATAATAAATTACTTCAAATTCGCACAAGCAAAATGTGAAATGAGAAATGCCAGATGGAAGGGAATTTGAAAGAGAAAAAAGAGGGTAAGGGGCGATAGGCGAAGCACCATAAAAATCAACAAACAAAAAAAGCCAAGCGAAGGAAACAAACGAAGAAAATTAGCAAATGCTACAACATACACACATACTTCTGTGTATGTGTTTGCAAATATTTCTTCGTCTGCGCTATTTTTATGAAAAAAAAAATGAGAAAGAAACAAAAAGTAAAAATAAAAAGAATAAGAAGAAACATAAAAAATAAAACTAAAGCGAATGAGCGTGCAAGAGCGCAACAGCAACAACAACTACACAATGTTACTTCGAATACAACGTTTCGCCTTTGGGGGGCACTCGAAGAAGAAGAAAGAAGGAGAAGCCGACGCTGAAGAACGGGTAGGAGGAGCAAAGGAGGAGGAGGAGAAGGAGGAGCACAGCCGGCACAGTTCATGCGAATTTTTTTTGGGAATTTTCCACTGGCAGCGCGACAGCAGCAACAACATGAATAATTCACTTTTGGCCCAGACCACCATTAACAGCAGCGGTCACATGCATAGTACCACAACTCCTCATCCCGACCCTTAGCCATCGATACAGTTTTGCCTTTGGTCACACTAGAGCTGCGACAGGATTCTACTTTTAGTAAAGCGATTATTTTCGATTAAATATCGATTAAAACGAAACAAATTTGTTTTTCACGAACGAAGCTATGTGTAAGCATAAATTTTATTTATTTGAAATAGTTTGAGAAAAGACTAACAATTAGTTTTAGAATAACTTCAAATGCTAGAATAGATCGATTTTATTTGAACTGACAAGGTGAAGCTAGTCTTACTAATTAGTAAGAAGCCATTGATTGTTACCAGTTTGAAGCCTTTAAGGTTGCTTGAAGGTTAGTGATAGTACATTATGTAAAGGAGACCAAAGATTCCATAAACATCGATTAAATCGATTGAAACATCGATTTTTTGCAGCTCAAGGCCAAACTTGATCCGCAGGAATTTCTTTATTCCTGGTTAATGATTGATCTATGATCTAGTTTTATGCAAAAAACATCAAAGAAATTATATATATATAAAAAGCCAAATAAACTAAAGAAAATTCCTATAAATGTGGATTTCATAGGATTTGAGAAAATAATTCAAAATAGAAACACAAAATAAGAGGTATGGCATTTCCATATATATACGGAAATTTCCCATTCTAAATAAATACACAAACGATTAGCACATATTTGACAAATCTCTTGAACATTTTCGTTGCTAAGGCAGCTGAATTAAGCTTGTAACTTTTATGGAAAGATGCGGTTAGTAGTTTTTCTTTAATATTTTATTGTTGTAATATCAGAAATGGTCTCTATTTTTTTGACTAATGCCGTTCTCCGTCTGACGTTGGTTTGGAGCCCCAAGAGCATGCGCATATTTCAACATTGTCGCCAATAAGGAATTGCATGCACGTACTGCAACCGACTCGAACCGAACAACGACGATCTCTCCCGCCTCACCGCGGAATGCTCATTGAAGAACTTTTGCCCATAAAAGCAAATGTTGATCAGTGGAATGGGGCGGGGCACAGGGAGGGGTGGAGAAGGGGTCATAGTGGTAGGCAAGGGGGCAAGGGGTAAAGAGGGAGAGAGAGCCACCAACACCAATTAGCGCGCAGACGCAGCAGCAGCAAAAACAGTAACAAAATGCACTGAAAACAATTTGCTTACTATGCTTGCATTTTTATGTATGATTAGACTAAATATAATTAATGTATCCAAATATACATATATAATCTTTAAGAAATTAACTCTTCAATATTACACAAAACTAAGAATTTACACAATAATATATAGTAACAATTCCAAAGTGGACCAATAAAATTTGTTGCATGAAATTCCCAAATAAGAATTCGGTGACACCCTCAAAATAGCAAAAAAGTTATCCAATAGGAAATATATGTCGCTAATTAGTCAAGCGAACAACATAGGTAATTATTTAAATATAATGTTAATCGAAAGTACAATAATTTAGAAAAATCAGGTCGTTTTGGTTTCTTGGCAAATTTTCTCTGGGGGGGCTCCGAGCTTGAAACTCAGTGCCCAACCCTGCTTTACACTAATACGATTCTGATACAACCTTTAATAAAGGAAAATAATCAGAAGAGCGCCAACTCTCCTATTTAATTAACTCCCTTTATATTTATTTATTCTTTTACTTTATTTTTCAAAGTGTTGATCAAAAAGAGTAACAACAACGATACACAAAAAGAAAAAAACAGGTTTGAAGACGACGCTTCGCCACTTGTACGCTTGCAGGGGAGGAAGAGAGGGCGCGAGGGCACTAGAGAGTGAGATGGGGAGATTGCAAAAACTTTTCCATTGATGAATTTTTAGCCACCGCTTCTTCTTCGTCGTCTTCGTGTTCGTTTTGTAGTGAAGCTGCATTGTGTGCGTGTGTGTGTGCGCACGGATGACAAGTGTTTTAAACAAGAGCCGACGAAAAATGGTTTTAAAAAAGCTTTCTAGAACATTCTCCTCTCCGATGCTAAAAATAATTCCCCGAACTATAAATACAAACATAAATACATAAACAAGCTTGATGTTACGCAAATGTGTGCGTGGTGTGCGTGCGCGTGTGTGCGTGGTATCCATCAAGCTAAAGTTTAAAGTTGCAAAATTTCACAATTCCCCGAAATGAACTCCAATTAGACGGAGATTAGTCCATTGGATTCATTCATTGGAAGCTCCACTTTTCTATTTCTCTCTCTCTCTCTCTCTCTCCGTGTGTGTGTGGCTGCCTTTAACGGTGTAACGGTGTCGAGCAGAAAAGGCAGCAAAAACCAACAATGGGGCAGCTAATTGGATTTCAATGCATATTGATTTCGATTTTCGATTTTTTGGGGACACATTACACTGCACTAAACAACACGGTTGACACACAAAAAAAGAAGAAATAATCGGTCGCGTCACGAATTTGTTTCACTTTTGTTTCGCCTGCACACGACTGGGCGGGCGGCTAGCTTAGCTATTTTTTATTTGTTTTTATTTTTATTTTTATAATTATTTTCTTTTGGTCGCTTGCTTGCTGATAAAAGCACGACAACAACAAGTAAATAGAGCCAGCGGTACGCGAAATCTCACGGGGAACGACCGAATGGAACGGGACGGAACGAGGGGAGAGTACGACGCGCCTGCTCGATGGATTCAACGCGAGTGAGCGAGTCGAAACATCGGCATCCACATCACATTCACACCGCTATCGCCAGCGACGCCGGCAGAGCGGTAGCTGCGGCGCCGCCGTTCACAGCACTGATCAAGATAATAGCATCTCCAATCCTAATAGAGAGTATCCCTTACTTCATTACTTATCTAATTTGTGATATACAAAGAACAAGAGCAAATAGAGCATGCCATAAGCAACTGACCATAACAAAAAATTGTTTTTTAAACAGAAACAACGAAATCAAGACAAATCGAAAATTAAATTTGCATTTTTCGTTTGCTACTTTTCCTAATAATATCAATGACAAATTTTATATCGTTCTACTTTTCACACTCAAAGAATTAATCTTTGCCCATGAATTATATTTGCTAGGTAGCAAGAATCCAATTCGTTGGGGAATAAGGTTTACCGCGAAAGTATCGTACGTCGTACGGTATATTTTAGAACAATGTTCCACGTGAAACATAATTAAAATGATTTATTCTTCTTGCTAACAGGCTAACAACATAAAAACCTTTCCCTTTCCTTTTTTTTAAAGCTGTAAATACATAGGGATTGAGCTTGAGCAGTTTGATCTTCCTCATAATATCAAAATCTTAAATATACAAAATTCGTTTTTCTTGACACTAGTTTACTGAGCGCTGCTGTAAATGTATCGGAGCATTGAACGTTGCGAACAACCGCAAAATTGATCCACACATGGAAAGAGAGCGGCAAAGAAGTGGCTGAGAGAGAAAGAGAGAGTGCGGGAGAAAGAGCGGGAGCGAAGGAGAGAGCGCGCGCGCAAAAGAATTTCTAGTCAACGGAAAGCTCATTTGCATGCGAGGCGTGCGTTACTCACACCTGTCTATAGATGTGTGCGAGTGTGTGTTGCACCGGAATCTCGTGTGTCGGCTTATGCAAAAATTAGGTAACCGAAACAGAGTTAGCACTAGAGAGTGTGAAGAGAGAGAGAGAGAGCGCCCATGACTTAACACAAGCAATCGAAAAGAAAGAGAGTGAGATGGGAGAGAGTGGGTGGCAAAAGGCCTTGCGTGGCACCGTTAATGTCAAAAGCCCCCGAAAATGCAGCCAAAAACAAATACCGTTTGATTAACGAGTGCCGCCCGAAAGTATGCAAAGGCAAGAAGCCAAGGCTATCAGGCCTTCAATAATGGACGTGCCCCAAGCAGTTACCTGCTAGGATAATAGGACTTCAATAAAACAAATAAGTAAGAAAGCGACACACTGGCACGATTGTCTAATTTCACTTAAATTTAACATTTCTGAAGGCAGATACAAATTTTGATAAAGTCAGCAAATGTTGCTAGAAACATGTTGAGCAACACCCATTAGTGCTCTGCCAGCACATGCTAAAGATGTTGCAGAAGTTCAGCATACACTGAAACCTTTAATGGTTATCAACTCCGATGTCTATGATCCTATTTTACTCAAATTTGCACAGAACAACAGTATTTATTTCATATCTTTTATACCAAAAATTACGATTTTAGCTTAATTAAACATTTTTCATGATTTTTATGTGCTTGATCTGCGTGCAACAGATATGAATCACAAAATTTGGTAGCTTTAGCACATATAGTCTCTGAGATCTGTTTCACACGAACGGACAGACTCACGGACATCGCTAAATCGACTCGCCTGCTGATGCTGATCAGGAATATATATTTTATAGGGTCGGAGATGCTTCCTTCTGTCTGTTACATATGTTTTTTTAGCAGTAAGCTATAATATCCATGTACCCTATGGGTTTACCTACAATTATCTTTGCTGCTGCTTGGAACAAATACAAAGATTCCAGTCATCCCTTTAAGTTTACAATAACGTTTAATTCCTTAGACCATTGAAGAACTTATTATAACATAAATAAAAGATTCCCGACTAATAATAACATACAACTTGTCTTACAAATTATTAAATGCTTTTAAGTGGTTTGACTGTACCTACTTTGAGGAACTTTGGTCACACTAAGAAACACAACAAAACCCACTAAATATTGCTTGGACTATTTATAAGATACAACCCCTTATCTTACAATATATAAATAAAGTTTCCTGTTGTTTTGTTTGTTTTTAGAGAGAGTATAGATATTTTGCACAACTTTCAGCACTAGAAATTCCATAATGGACACTGCATTTAAGCCAAGACTTTCGCTTACCCGAGATACAGGCTTACAGGACTACCCATTTTACGTAGCAGATGCCAAAAAATTTGTCAACTTACCTGGAAAGAAAAAAAGAAGATAAAATTAACCATTGTTATTCAGTTATCAAAAGGTTAGTTAAGAGTGGATATGTTAATCTTAGGATACGTTTTATTGTGAGGTGACACTAACTCATCAGCGTGTGCATAAACTGGTGATCCATAAGACTGGCCCTATTGACGGTACCCTGCTGCGGGTAAGCGGTGACCTTGATCACGCTACTACCGTTACCGGCGCCCTTGATATTCGACCCACTAGGGGCGTTGCCCTTGATCGAGTTCCGATTGGCGGCCCCCTTGATAGTCGAGCCACTGGGGGCGTTACTCTTCATCACACTACTGGGTAAGCCGCCCTTAAGCGAGCCCCGTTGGGTGGCGACCTTAACCTTGATATCGCGGTCCGGAGGACCCATCTTTTCGTATTTATTTTTGGCTCGATATTGATCAAATGCTAATTTCTATTGATTCCCTCTATGTTAGATATTGAATAAAAATCGGGCGAGTGTTATGACTTTAGATTTTGAAGATAATTTTGACGTAAAAAGCAAAAGAATAATTGTGAATGCCATTTATCTACAAAACTCTAGCCACACATCAAAATTATTTTACTTAATTTATATAATATATTATATTTTTATACAATAATATAATCGCCAGTAGTTATTTCCTGACATTCTTTAGCTTGTTTACTCCTATCGTGCCTACTAACAACTAACCCTAACAAGCACGTGCTGACCATTGTGCATCAACGTCCAAGAAGAGAAAAAAAAGAAAAAAACGCTTGATTACTCACTTAGTAGAAACTATGCGATGCAAATGGAATGGGTAAAACTTATTCATTTATTAAAATTCAAATTAATGCAAAAACTACTAAAGGGAATATAATTGGTTTAAGAAAACTTGAGAGGGAAACTTCAGTGGGTATAAATAGTAATTCAATTAAATACAATTAAGCTTCTATTACCAACGATGGTTTCAAGTGAAACTAGTATAAAAGCAAATACCAAATATAATACAAACAAAATGTGAACTTAATTTGTTGGATAAATAAAATATCTTAAAATATAAATTCAAAATAAATATTAAGGTTGTGCAGATCTATCTTTAATAATATTGTAGAGGTCTGTGCCCTTGCCTTGCACGATCTTATTTCTGTCGCTTGAAAGGAATTTCGAATCGTATTATTCACGTACATACAAATGTATATATGTATATTTAATTTCTTAATTGTATTTTTCTCTGTTTTCTGCTTTTCGTCAATTACAAACAACATTGATAAATTATGGATTGTGGATTTGGAACAGCGCCAAGTGCACGCAATATAAAACCGAAAAACGCATTTGGGGGTCGCCGATCGCGAAACAAGCTAAGAAAAGAAAATTAAATAAATAAAAACAAAGAAGCACCATTATAAATTATAAATAAAAATAGAAAAAATTTAATTGCATTCGCGAATTACATAAATATTTATGAGCGAAGCAGCGCGGGGCACAAACAAAAAGCAACCGCAAAAACATCGAAGATCGCCGCCGCTGCATTTGCTTTGGTATGCGCACCGTACCGCTCCACCTCATGCCACCCCCCCTTAGCATCTATGTGGGTCATTATCTTGTTTACGCCGCAGTGACGTCGATGACGCAGCGCTGCCAAGGCGAGCAGCGAAGCCGACAGCGACGTCAACGCACCACCAATGATCGAAAGAAACAAAAAGGACGCAAAAATGCGAAAGAGAGTGGGGAAAATGAATCAATTACTGCGTTTATGCCGACAAATTCACGATTTCAAGTCGTTTTAAATGCGTGCCAATGAATACGTACTTGGGAATTTTAGGTGCACTCTTGGCAACAATTATATTACTCTGACACACACGTCGACATTGCATATGTGTCTGTGTGTGTGAGACATTAAATGAAGTGCTTAGAGATGATAACAAAAAATAGCAACAATTTCGGAAATACGGCTCGATATACTACAAAATTAGCTACTAAACACTAAAACGGCTAAATTTAGCTACAACATGAAGCTGTGCTTTAATTTTCCAAGAGCGTTTTCGAAGAACTTTGCCGAATGTTGATAGCGTGCGTGTGTCGGCATCTGATGTTAAATTAAATGAATAGGTCTAATGGAATACAATTCAGTAAAAAGTTGTATACGTTTTCGGTTTATTTAACTATTACTGATATTGTCTCGGAATTCTCTGGAACACACGAAATAGTCAGTATAAATAAAAATCTTGTAATGCACAGAAAGTACTTTGCTTGCCTTCACAAATTAAATCAATTCAAATAGGGGAAAATAAAATATAGAAATTTTAAGGGAAGAATTATATCAGGAAAACGTTTCTTGATTTTACGTGTTCTTGTTCTTAGGAAACATGTCTGTAGCTGTCAACGTGTGACATATGAATATGATTGGAAATGAAAAGATATAAATTCGTTTTGTAATCTACGAAAACTTAAACGACTCTCGTAAAACGGTTTAAAAAGTAATACTAGAAAAAGATATACAAAAATAATTAACTAATTTAAAATGTTAATGTACTACTTTATCTATAGTTTTTTTTATTATTACTTCGAGTTAAAAGTTAAATATTTTAAATTATAATTAAATATATCAATTTCAAGACAAGTTCGCAATCGATACCCCGCATAAACGCATAAACTTTGCGAACAAAGTGCTGGGAAAAGCTTCTTGCCACGTGGAATAAATTGCGGGTAGGTGGAGTAGAAAATGCCGGGAGGGGGAAAATCTCAAGGTGGCTGCAAGCATTCCAGTTATCCGAAGCGAGCGACTGACGAGTGACACGAGACATGTGTGGAAGTGCATTCCAGGTGGCGTGAAGGGAACACCAAATGAAAATCGAATATATAAAGAAAACATTTTGATTTCATTTCATTTGCAAATTGCAATGCCAAGCAAAGCAAACGAATTGATAGGTAGCTTCCACCTTGATCGATGATTCATTGATTGATTTCGTTATAGAAAGTAGGAAAGATGAGAACGTGAGTGCTTTATGTGTTCCACAATTTGTAAATACTATTTAATTGATTATTAAACAAAATTATATTTATATAGAGATTTTAAAATGATTTAAATGTGTGATTTAATGCTTTTTAAAATGTAGACGCTATTTAATTTATTAACCATGATACCAAATATTGAACAAGTAAAGAGCAAAAGTAACGATAACGAAAAATAGCAACGAGTAAGTTATATATGCACTGAGAAAATCGTATTTTTCAATTTCTTGAAATGTGCTCCAATATTTTCCTATCGTAGTTAATTTAAACATTTATTTTAAACATTTAATAAAATAGGTTCGTGCTCTTTTGGCACTTTGATTCACATTTTAAAGAGAAAAAGTAACAAGAAATAGTAACGATAATATTAGCAACGAGTAAGTAATTTTTGCACTGAAAAAGTAATCCTTTCTTTAATTTCATAATATTTTCCTATTGCAGTCCATTTAAATTCAAATTTAATTTGATGTTAATATTTTAAACATATAATTCTCGCTCTCCCCTACTTCTTTTCACATTATAATTTTCCATTTTGCCATCTCATCGCTTGCTATTTTCACATGTTTTCTCCGATTCGCTTTTGTGCGTCTCATTCGCCGAGCGTGCAAATTGGATTATGATCCATTTTTGTGTTAAATTATTAATAAATATTAATTATATGTTGTGCTCTATTCGATATTTTTAGATACCCAGATGTGTCGCTCTGCTTTTGATTTCTGTTTTTATAATTTAATGTTAGTGACAGGTGGCGGAAAAGAAGCAGAAATAACGCGGAAACAGTAGCAACAAATTTGAATTTTCGTTGTTGAGTCTTTGATCATAGTTTTTCGATGATTTATTGTTTCCAAATTTAAAACATATCGATTTTGATCATTATATATGTATATATTTTAGAAAGTTATATGAAGAAATACAGATGGCTCTCATTTTTTTTAGTTATTAATCATTTCGATCAAAGTAAACCCATTCTGATAATTGATTTTAAATATATTGAAATTTAAAACTATTTATAGTAATATTACAGAATATTTATAGAAATTTAATTGCGGATTTAAAAAACGCACGGAAACCTATTTAAAAATAAGATACTTTGATGTTCTATGAAATTCTTGAACCACTGAACTTTAAGTAAAATATAAAATATACTTTAATTTAACACACTTTAAGCAATAAAGGTATAATTATGCCATTATAATATGTATATATTTTTTCTTCTTCTTTTCTCAATTTAATTTCTTTATTTTTCCTAGTATTTTTTTCGTTTTGTTTATGTTTTGTGCGTGTGCTTTTTTACCCAATAGTATGTTTTGGTTTTTATATTTTCAATGTAATGTCTTTAAAATAGACCTTGCTATTCTTTTCAATTTTAAAAGTAGTAATTAAAGACAAATGTGGCGGAAATACTTAGAATATAAAAGCGGCAATTAGGAGGTGAGAGAAATAATGTTTTAATAGTAACATTTTTGAATATTTTGGAAATGACATTTGCAGTGCTTTGTTTCGAGTCAAATTTCCTCGATATAAATGGCAATTTTCCCTCCCGACTTTTCTGGTTAATGTTCTTAGAAAAAGTGGAATTTTATGATTTGTCTTCTTTTTTTTTGTTACCTTCGAGGAGGGAGCCGCGGTTGATCAACATGCTCGATGTCTTGAGCAGCCAACAGTAGAAGCGAAAGAATAGAAAAACGCTGGGCAGCGGCGACGCCACTGTCGCGGTCGCTGTCGCTGCTGCCGCGTCGCAGTCGCTGTTGCAGTCGCAGTCGCTGTCGCTGTCGACGTCAGCGCGGGTGGGCGGCCCAAAAAAAAGAGAGAGTGGGAGTGTGCGGAAGGAGAGGAGTGTGGGTGGGGGAATGAGTGGGAGGGGGAGAATTTCGGAACTGGAGTTCTCTCAACTGTTGACCTTCTTTTTATTTCTCTTTCTCGTTTTCTTCGTCAAACTTCTGCCAGCTGCAGCGCTGTTGGCGTCGCAGTAGCTGCGCTGTTGGTGTCGCTAACGTCTGCAGCGCAGCACCAACATATACACACACACACACAGACACCACTTAAAAAACAAGAGGTAGCTTTTCGCAGCGTTAAAATTCCCTTGGAGTTTCTTGGATTAAGTTAAGTTTTAATTTCCGTTTTCCTTGGTATAATTTTTTTGTGTTTTTTTATTGTTTGTTTGCCAAGTAAAAATGCAAAGCGGAGAGTGGAGCGTGGAGAGTGGAGAGCGTGGCGAGCGTGAAGAGAGAACTGAACTCGCAGCGGGCGAATCTCGATTGGAACTAAAATTTCGCAGCGGCAGCGCGCAGCGGGGGACGCAGCGACGCAGCAGGAAGCGACGCGGGCAGCGGCAGAGTGGCGGCAAATTTAAAGTTGTTCTTTCCCTTGTTTTCAGTCAAAGTCTGTTTTTATTTGGTCCGTGTTTTTTTTTCTTATGTTTTTTCTCGGTGCGGAACTTTAATTTGTGGCGCGCGCTATTTTTCTCAGCGTTCTTCTCGCCACGAATTTCGTGCTACTAAAAATTTGCCTTTTTCGCTGCGGAATCCAAGCGAAAAAAAAGTGAATAAAACAAAATATAACAGCAGACACACACAAACACACCTTGAGCTGTATGCAGCAGCAAATGCGGCGAATACGCGCGAGAGAGAGAGAAAATTTCGGGAGCCAAGTAACTAAAGAGACAACTTTTCAAGACAAATATTGCAAGAGAGAGATCTAAGAGAGAACAATAAACGGAACAAGTAAGACATTTTCAAGGGCTGATATACATATATACATATGTATGTATATATACATATAAAATTCATTTAATACGGGAAACCTCAGAAGACTTTAAATTTAACACAATAAATGTAGCACATGTGAAGAGAGACACTGAAATAAAAGAGCTCATGAAGAGAGTCCAAGAAATTGTGACGAAAGCCAAAAAACTCATTCGTAATTGGTGTGAAAATTAAGAGCACACACATTCGGCGATATTATACTTCGGTATAGGTATAGGTAAATAAAGAAGTAAAACAAATGAACAAATAAAACTGTTGAGAAACTTCCATTTCAAAGCTTAACCTGAATACAATAAAATAAAGTTAAAACAAATTGAGATAAGCATGAAAATAGGGAACGAGGAAACGTCTTGAAATTGCAGCGAAAATAGTGAGAGAGCTGCGGCGAGAGAGATAGAGAGCGAGAGAATAAGCGGCGAAGAGCAGTAGTCAGCAGGTCGCGAGGTGAAATGTTCACCCACACTTGCGCAAGTGCGCGCGTGTGTGTGTGCTTTCTCGTGTGCTGGCATGCGCGTCACTCGCCGTCCGTGTGTGCTTATGAGCGGCGAATTAATTTGGACGCTGCACAGTGGGACGGGTTACGTGACCGACCGGCGAACCGAACTTCCTTGGCATTTATTGCATGCCACACGCAAAGCGGCAAATTTGCAACGCGGCGAACAGGCAAGAAAGAGAGTGAGCCACACGAACGACAGCAGGGTAAAGAGAGTGTGAAATTGGGGGAAAGAGAGGAAGAACATACGATTGTGGTGAGTAAGTAATGTGCTGCGTATGTATGAGTGTACAAATCGATTGGCGAGCAAAAGAGAGGGAGGAGCGAGCGAGTGTAACTGTAGGGTGGAGCAGAGAGGGGCTGTGCACAGGTGGACGCACAAGCAGGGGCAAAACGGGGACGGTGGCTAAAAGAGGGGACGAGCGGTAAGCGCGCTGATAATACAACCGATTTTATTGTTTTTACTTTTGTTTTATTCCGCATTTTTCGTTATTCGAGGGCAAAAGCAGCAGTTCGCAAAAAACAGCTGAGTAATTTGTGATATTAAAAAAAATCAGAAAATAAGAATAAAAAAAATCAGAAAGTAAGAATACAAAAAAAGACACTCAATTAAAGTGCAACGTTAGCGAAAAAAGCATTGCAAAAAGGTCATCCAAGTAAAAAAGCTGCTGTTCGTTTTTCTTCACCTATTTTTCCGTTAAAATTCCCAAGTTCCTATTCAGAAGTATAGGTTCGTATTCCTTTTCTTTCGGTCACCTATCTTTCGGTTGAAATTCCCAAATTCTTATTCGGAAGTAAATTTGGCAACACATGTAAAGATTTTCCTCTTGCCAGAACTAATTTTAAAGTCAATATTTATTTCTGTAATAACAAAATGTAATGTATGTATTAATGTACACCAAATAATTCATCTTATAAAATGAATATCCAAACTAATCGATATAAAAAATGTAGCCTTTTAAGGTAATTATTCAAAATAGAAATAATAATAATAAAAAAAAACAGGCAGGGAAAAACTTGTAAATATATGGACGTATTCTGATTTTGGCAAAGGAAAATCGTTTTATTTATATTCTTAAGAATCAATACAATTTCTCTAATCTTATTTATCACTATTATAATATCATCATCCTTAAACCTTGTGGACTAATCAAAGCGATTTAAATACCATTGTGACCTTTTCAAGGCTAGATGTTATCGGAGATGCTGTAATGGGAATTGCTTGCTACGATATTTTTCTGGTTTTGCATCCTACCTACTCTCATCTTTCCCAAGCTGACCTTGAACTTCCCAACGCCAGAGATTTTCAATGTGTTTTCCGGCTGCGGATAGCACACTTTCGGGCTGACCTCGAAATATTGATTGCATCTGGCGAACATTGTGCATTCCGGATCGGTTCGATTACAGCAGATAATTAGTGTTTTCGCCCTAATTATGAGAGCTACCCAAAGGTCAGGGCACAAGGCAAAGAATATACTTTGCTTATCCTTGCAAATAAGTAGTGGAAAATAAAGAAAATTTCATTGCTTATATCAAATATAGCGTAAAATGCATAAATTTAAGATGATAATTGATAGAGCACATACAATAATGAATGAATCATTGCCCCAAAACACTCGTGTCACGCTTTTAAGTTTTGAGTAAACATTTGGCGGGGGATTATCATATGAATACGATATATGGATATAAAGAAACATAGATATAAGTAGCTGCCATTTTGTTCACATATTTGCATATATATAAGTAGTAGCATATAAATTTGATTGAAAATCAATAACTTCATATGAAATGTTATCCTTTTCATTCTTGCGTTTATCTTGGCGTTTTGAATAGAGAATATAAAAAATAGAAAAGCTATTTATTACTCTTATCTCGAACAAACAGGTTTTCGGCCTGAGCCTCAACTGAAAATATATTTAGTATAAATCGTCAGGCAACCTAATCGGAGCTAGAAAAAATTGTTCATAAAAAATTTAGCTGTGTGGGTAGTTTGTAAATCTCTTTGTATCTCTTTGATGAATATATCCTTTTATTCAGCACAATTTTTAATTCGAATTTCATACGAAAATAATGTAAACTTTCAACCTAAATCGAATAACTAAATTTTGTCAATTTGTCTTTGGAGTAATCCATATTCTTTGAGGGTATTTGTTAGTCTAATAAAATTAAGCAATAAATGCAATACTCACTGCATGTTTTGACGCCTCCCAGCACAAGACTCGGCGACTGTTTGTTGCCCTCGGCGAAGGAGGAAGTTCTCGGACGACCGCTCATCTTATCGAATTCTTCAGCTTCCGTGCTTCCTTCTTCTGCTTCTTAATCCTTTTTCTTCGCCGATATCCTGCTGCTTCCTCTTTAGCTGCCTTCTCCTCGTTTGCGTTGGGTTTTTCCTGGCTATTGTTGCTGTTGTTCTTGTTCTGGTTTTGGTCGGTGATTGGTTCTGTGTTGAATTAATTAGTTTGTTGTGTTTATTTATTGTTCTTGATGTTGCTGCTGTTGCAAAAACGGTGCTGCTGTTGTTGTTGTTTTTTGCAATTTAATTTCCAGCCAAGCTCCGTTCAATTTGTTGTTTTTATTTTATTAATTTATATTCTTTCACGATAAAAAAAAAGGAAGTAAAAAACAACGTTTGGAGTTTTTTGTTTTTTGTTTTGTCGTTATTGCTCCTGCAGCTGTTTTTGTTCTTGTTGTTGTTGATTTATGTTGTTTTTGCTCCTTCTTCGTCTGCTGCTATTTTCCACCGGAAAATGCACGGCCATTGGCATGCAAGCAAGCCTTTGTTTTGTTGATATATATTGGATTATATTTATTTATTTATTTATTATTATTAATATCAATTTCTTTGTTTTGTATTGTCTTTATTTTTGTTTTGTTTCTTTTCAGGACTTTCACTTTTTGCCTATATTGTTTCTTTTTTAACACTGCTTCATTGGCTGTAAAATAAAGAAATTATGATTTCACTTTTGTGCAAGGATAGTGTTGGTAAACGTTGTTATCCACAACAAATATTTTTGTAGGACTGAGAACAGTTTCTTATTCACGGAATAGTGTTGATAAACGTTGATAAAACACTATTTATATATTTTTAGTGCTGAAAAAGGTCAGCCAGAAATGGTTACTGATGAAGAAGATGATAATTTGACTATCTCTAAAATTTTGTTATAATTTTTCTGATTACAATTTTGCCTTTTAAAATTCGAATAGCCTATTTTTACAAAAAAATATAAAACTACTGTTTTTTGTTATTTTTCTTTTAATTTCTTTTTTGCATTGTCCTTTTTATTTGTTTATATTTTTCGATTGCTGGTATTTTTTACCCACTGACTCATACACACTAATTCTTTATATTTTTTGCCTGCATTCTTCGTTCTTCCTCATCTTCTTCAATTCTTTCTTTAATTCTTTATTTCAATGTCGCGGTTAAATTCTGTTTTGTTAATTTTGTTTCCTTTCGTTGCACAACAGCAAGACATTTGTTTTTTTTTTTAGATGAGTTTTTTAGTGCATTTTGTTTGCTGTTTTTTTATAATTTACACCCAAGCACACACACACACACACACACACAGAGGCTGGCAGACGACACAAAGCGGAAAAACTGCAGTCAGTTATGGTCCAATTGGGAGGAGTGCGCGCCTTTTCTCTTATTGGCAAGCTCCTCAAAAAGTGTCGGAGAAAGAGAGATGGCTGGCCTGCAAGTAGAGAAAGAGAGAGAAAGAGAAATTGGCATTTAGTTGTGTGTAAATTGCAAGTAAATTAAAGCTAAATGAGGCAGTGAGGAAGGGGGGCAAAGGGTTGACTAATGGCCCCTCCCTCGCCACACTCTGCCGCGCCTGTGTCAACAAAATAAATTGCCTCGTAATTCACAAACAGATGTTAATCAAAGTGGAAGAGAGATGGATGGATTGGCTGCGGGTCAGCTGAGAAAATCACAAAAAAAAATAAAATAAAACAGGAAAAAAAAACCGGAACAAGAACAAGAAAAGTTAGGTCAGTTCGGTGGGGAAATGAGGAAAATGGAAAGGGGAAACAGCCACAAAGCGTGCAATTTTCGGTTGCGTTAGTCACAGAGGGGCGAAGGTTAGGGCGTGGCCCGAAACAAACTGATTGACCTATTTGGAATTGCCACCCCTAGGTGAAGTGCACCTCCATCATCATTCCCCATAATAGATTCTCCTTCGCCTTATTCCCCTTACAAAAATTCTGAGCCCAAAGTTGCAGTTTATAATAATTAGTATAATATAATATAAGAACAAAACATCTGATTATATTTATCATTCAGACAAATTGTTTTTTTTTTAACTAGTATAGGAAATATGTACATATTTCTTAGCTTAGAATCCATTTATTTTGTACAGGTTATTATTACCAGAATTGTATACGTCCTAAGTCGAACTGGAACTGAAAAGTTAAGTATAATAACCATGGATTTGAAATCAATTAAAAAGAAGTCCACAAGTTTGCAGTGAAATATTTTTCTTTCAAAACTTCTTGTGAATTTGGTTTTCTAAAGTGTTTGTACTTTCGAAAAATTAATTTCTTTTCGTATCTTTTTGTTTAAGATTTCAAGAATATGTCCTACAAAATTTAGGTCGATGGAAGCAATACTCTTAAAATAATTGTCTCAGTAATCTCCCCCTCTTTAACGATTTAACTCTAACAGTTCAAGTTTCTTCAAGAAAAATTACCCTATATTGTTAAAACTGTACAAAAGTTTCGAGTATAGTAAGTTCATATTCTTTGTTTGAGTTCAAATCCATCCAGAATCACGATAAATTTAAAATGCGTCTTACATACTCTTACAAATGAGAAAGTGAATATAAAAGGAATCAAATAACCAGAGAAAGTCTATCCTATCGCTGCTAAACCTAACAAGTAAGTACTAACAAGCACGTGCTTCGTGTCGCAACGACCATTTGAGTTTTCTTATTTTGATAAGTTCTTTTATGGAATTTTATTAAGTTTCTCTTTAATTTTAAAGCCAAATTTAACAGAAATTAAATAAAATATGCTACAAAATTGTATGAATATTCCAGGACTAATATTATTTAGTGGTGATTTCATTTCGATAACTTAAGCTGCGCCTCTGAGCGCAGGCGAAAACAATTCAATTAGGACACGGCGCCCCATGAGTCCTTTGACAAAGTGCCCTGCAGTAGAAAAAAAAACAAGAAAAATGTATAGAAAGAAAAAGAAGAGAGTCAGAGCGGTAGAGAAAGAGAGATGGCCGTGTGCCAATTGCCTGCGACCGCCTGACAATGACACCATTTAATTTTAAATAGATCAACAACAAAAGCGCTCAAAAAAGAGAGAGATTCTGCCCCACAGAGAGAGAGAGAGAGTGAAGGAAAAGGGAGCTACGAATTTATGGGTTTCCACCACGCAAACGACCAAACTGCAGGCAATAAATTTAAGACCAATAAAGGACAAGTATAAGTATAGAAAAAACACAGAAACTGAGGGTAAAAATTATCCTTGTAACACAAGGAGCTAAAAAGAATATAATAGTTTTCGATATATTTAGGGAAAAATAACTATATTACACACAAGAAAGTGCACTGAGATATGCTAAGCTAAGACTTATCCAGAGAAACTATTGCCAAGGCTGGCCAAGTCTAAAAATGTCCTTAAAATCAGCATTAAAAATGCCTTAATACGTCAATGGACTTGTCTCTAAATCTTTTGTTTTTAAAACAAAGTTATATCCTTTGTTTTTGAATCAATATTACCTTGTCAAGGTGGTTCGCAGGCAAAGGTTTTAATTAAAAATTAAAGACTCTTCTACTTAAAGGGCATATATAAATAAATAATTACGAACCAAAAAACAAGAAAAAGACACAAATTGCTGGGGATGTCCACTATAGTCAGGAGGGGAAGGGGAAAACGCGTCAAAGGGCAGCAGCGCAGCTCTCGAGTGGAGAATTTGGGTGGCAAAAATGGGTGGCAACCACTGGCGACACACCGACGATGACAACGAGGACGTTTCGTTGCTTTTCGTGACTGTCGTCATGCGACTGCCGCCATTTGACCCACAAAAGCAAATGCCGCAGCGCCGAAAAGGTTCTCCAATTTCCAAGCCACCCAGTCAGTCCCATCCCCACACCCCTTGAAAAATAAATCGTAAGCTCATTTCCATTCATTCAATTAGCTCATTCAAAAATTTCACCCAAAAGTGTAGGAAATATAATAATAAAAAAAAATCAAATAAAATAAAGCACACAAAACGAAACCGAAAAGAAAATGGAATGAGGCGAAGGTCACTTAACCCATGCAAATTGCGTGTTTGGTCAAAGTAAATTCGCGCAAAGCCAGCTCAATTCGTTAATTAATGTTTTGAAAGGGATATATTTGCGTATTCAAGGAGTTTTTCCAAAATTGTTAGTTAGACAAATGACTTTTACTATAAATTACTATAATTTCACTTTTGAGTCAAACCAGTGTGTGATATATTTCCTATCTCGCTTATGCGCCATAGTGCATTCATCCCCAAATTATAATTTTTGCAAGCTTGCCTCAATTTCGCCTTAATTTCTACATGTATTTATTATATTTAAATTATATATGATTTTAAATAATTAATTGCATGAGATCCATTTGAAATATCAAAGAATCGATCGATTTTAATACGCAAAGAAACCTTATTCAGAGATTTAATAGCTGTGGAAATTTATGCCAGGATCAAAGGCAATATCTGCGCGTCACATCTAATAGCCTTTTTCTTTTATACAAATGATGCTGCCATCAAAATTATCGATCGGAAGAGGAGGGTACAATTTGTGAGCATTGCGGCTGCCTGGCGACCAAAAAAAAATAAAAAGGAGGAGACTACACTAAATACACAACAAAATCAAGGGGGAAAAAAATAGGGAAAAGAGGAAAATCAATGCCCGGCCAGGGGGTGAGAGATGTTTGTGTGTGTTTGTGACCACACTCCAGAAAGTATGCTATGGCATTTCGGCAGCAAACATTCCCCACAGCACAGCCTGCCACAACCCCTCTATTTTTCGCCCAACGCCTCCAAAGCGAATCCATCAAGGTTAAAAGCGTCAAGGCAAACATTTTGCCCGCACCATAAAGAAGGGGCTAAAGCCGAAATAAGAGAGTGAGCGGACACGGGCACCGACACAACCCATTCTCTGAATACTTTTTAATTATTTTGCACATGAACAAAAAGCCCCAAAGTAGTTGTAATTTTTGCTATATATATTTTTTTACACGAAAGAGCAATCTCAAAATTAATTACTTCAATTACAAAATGATGTCCTGAGAGAGATTGTTTCATGGGAATGCCGCATATGCAAGTTTGTTTGTTTGCTGCTGGCTTTCAATCATTGTGAAGAAACCCAGTAAACTTCTGGCATATTGACAGGTCAATTCCCTTGAGTCCAAAGAAGTCTAATTGAATTTAAAATGGAGAGTCAGTCAGTCATAGGAACAGCTCATCGTTTCGCTTTGGAAAAGGTCAATATGAAGGAGGCACTGAATGAACTAAGTGGAATCAGGTTAATATTAACCTTTGAATATAAATTGATTTAAATCCCTAATGCAATTGTTTTAATTGCATATTAAATGAAGTCATAGAGCAATAGAGTATTATAATTTTGGGAAAGCCCAAATTGCCTATTCGATATAGAGAATTTTTTGATTTTGTTACACCAATTTAATTATAAATGCATTCTGCAAAATATTGATTTATCTTTTCATATCTAGGTTAAATATTAAAGAAGAAAAAAGCCATTCTAATTTATTAAAAAGATAAAAGCACAAATCATTCAATAATATGGATTTTTCACAGTGTACGCTTTTATTTATTGGCGGCATTCGATTTCCCAAAGCCATTAAACTATTGGCAGGCAACAACTCGATGATTCCCCTGAGTTCGCTTAATTGAATTTAAAATGGAGCCGTATGAACGAACACCTCCCTATTTGGTAACCCCCTTTTTTTTTTTTTTGCTGCCCCCGAGGTATTCATGGTATTCCACCGCCCCCGTTTCCACCTTTGCATCTGCAAAAGAAATAAAAAAGGAAAAAAAAAAATGAGAAAAGCCCACTGAAACTGTCGCCAATGGGGATTATTTTTGGCAAAAAGAAGGCGGGGTCCATCGAGGCCGCCTTCGCACAAAAGTCGCGCGCGCGTCATAATTTTCGCCGACCCCCCTTTACCCGTTTTCCTGTCGTATTTTCCTCTCGCTTTTCATTTTGTTGTTGGTGTTGCTGTTGCTCTTTCTTTGCCGGCTATTTTCGCGTGCTTTTCACACGTATTTTTAGTTGGCTTTATTTATTGATACACGCGCCCCAAACCAACAGCAAGAGTTACGAATAAATTGGCATTTGCATGTCGCTTGTTCTTGACTACTCTTTTCCTACTCCCCAGTTATTTCGACTTATTTTGAGGTTTGAAGATTTGGAAGGCTAACTAATTATCGGCTTATCGGGCCTATTGCATTAATAAATAAAGTCTAAAATAAGTAATACGGGGGATTAACTGAAATATATATTTATCGGGCCAGATTTTTACAAAATTAGTTCTTGAATTTAATACTATGAATTTTGGATTAAAAAAAAGAAAAGTTATGATTTGTGTTTCACAGTTTTTGGTAATTAAAAACAAAAATAAAATGAATAAAGTTGCAATGATTTCGAGTGTATTAAACTTTACGAAAATGTATTATTGTTGAACTGGGCAAAACATTAATGTTTGCAAACAACAACTCTCACAAATTTTGTAAATATCATGGCTACAACATAGCAAAAATATGGGACACCAGACAGTTTAATAAAAAGTAATTTAACCAGATAACCTGAGGTTCCACATTGGTGGGTTCTTTTGCAATATTAAAGTAAAAAAGATCACTTTTTCATTACAGCCTAATATCAGCTACGGGGGTATATACATACCCCATTATATATATTGTTATATTGAGCCTTGAAAACAAGCCGTTTTTTAAAACTTTGATGGAAAACTCTTCTGTTTTGAATTAGCAATGCACAAAGATCTTTCAGAATCTGTAGTGTTTGGTTTCTTGGTTTTTTTAGGATATATTATATATTATATTAAACAATTTCCTCTTAACGCTACCTTTATAGGATCCCCCTTTATATCGTATAACACAGGAGGGACTTAAGTGAAGACTATCTAACGATCTAACTATCTATCTATAGTAACACCTGTCGAATCAATTATTTCTTAGTCACCTATATATATATTTCTCTCCTCAACAACAATATATTAATGAGGGAATGACCACAGAGAAAGAGAGAGAGAGAGCCCAAGTATCATCATACACATACGTTATATTTTATATTAAAATCAAGCAACAAAGAACCCTTATGGGAACCCAATCATAATCTTATCGATTATATACTGTGTGTGCCAGTATGGAGTTTCTTAAATCTCTTGTATTTTTCGCACTTGGCTCTTTTGTTTCGAAACAGTTTGTGAACAATAACAATAACCACATGGTATTTCCCGGGTGATTGTATCAGCAGATAGCAAAAGTGTTCATATTCCTAGATTAACCAAGAACCACAACAGGGCTTTTGTAGGGGATTTTTTTTGTATTATTTTTTTTTTACATTTTTTGCTTTGTTGTGATCACTGATCGATCAATGATTGAGAGGTTTGACTTTGGTTATAGCTTTGCTGTCTCCCTCGAACTCTGCCACTTTTTAGAAATTATTTTAGCTAATTAGTTTCACACCTGCATTGTTTTAAGAAACCAAACAAAAAAACAATGCTCATAAATAGCTAGCTTTGCAGTCTACTTAACACCGTTTGTTGTTACAAACATAAATAGTTCATTTTGTAACCCTATAAATAGATCATTTATTGTTCTTTTAAGTATTTCAGAGGCTTGACATTTTACAATTTTTGTGAACCAATAATTCAATTAACTTATATTGCAAATCCATTGTCACATATAAATTTGTCATTCGCCCCGAACGTTTAAATACAAAGTGGACATTAATGAGTCCTTGGAATATGTTAGCGTAGGATACATCTTCCGCATAGTCCAAGCTTCGCAAGATAAAGCCTTTTGATGCCTCTAAGATGAAAGACGTCTCCTATCAAATATAAATAAACACAGATCAGCTGTTTGTGGTATTCACATGTCGCCGAATAATGTGCAGGGACCCCACATACACAAACTTAAAATCAATTTTTGGGATGCAAAATTGTTTTTCCTTTTAAATGCCAAAACGACAATTTTTAACTAATCCAAAAGATCGTAGGTCAGTTCAATTTTGAAGGCAATCTGGTGTGGAATTTTGAGAAAAAAATACGTTTAAAGTTTTAGGTGACATTCATAACCTTGCCGCTTTTACAGGATATATTTAAAACTATAAACTAATGATTAGGCAAATAAAAAAGAAGGTTTTTGAAAGGCAAACTTTATTTGCACATATATACAAATGTTTATATTATATATATGTAAAAGTTTATCAAGTTTTAAAGTCCGATTTTGAACAACATTATGCTGTGGCAACTTAAATTCCCCAAAATGTGATAAACTTGAAATATGCCTTTACATTTCTATTGATTTATTTAACTCTAATTGTGGGCAAATGTACTTAAATTAACTCAAGTTATAAGTCGCAGGCTATACTAATGTTTCCTATGAAATTCAATAATAATTACAATTTTTTACTGATTATTTTTGGTTAGTTAACTTTCAGGGTTCCTAAATTATACACCAATTTTTAGTATGTAATTGTTAGTTTTTTTAAGAAATCAAAATACATGTCATATCGTTTATAACTTACTTTTTTCTATTTCTTTTTTAAAATCCAACGCGCACACATAAAAAAAAAAGTAAACAAAAAAAGGGAGCCTATAATGTTACCAATAGAACTTTTCGTTTGCGTTTAATTTTCAGTTTGGTGAGTAGAAAATCGAGTTTCTTGCTGCCGGCATTCATAAAAATGCAAATTTTAAACTTGCGATGCCGCCTACACCCACACAAAAGCACACACACACCGTTGCGAGAGAGAAACGCACGTGACACACACACACACACACAGCGCCGTACACACACGCACACAATTATGTAATGCTAAGCAGCTGTTTTTTTTTTTTTCGCCAATATAACCCAAAGCAGTGAATAAAAATATTATTGCTAAGCAAATAAAAAAGCAAACCGCTGGTGGAAAATGCGAAAATAATTGAGAAAAACGTGGAAAGACGGCGGCGCGGAAAATTCGCATTGATTTTGAGCCCGCTGCTGGCAGAATTCGACTGACAAGACGGACAGAATGCTAAAAGGCAGAGGAAAGCTGAGAGACCAGTGAGTGACAGGGAGAGAGTGCGAGAGAACACGCCTGGCGTGGCCCTCTCCGAATAGGCGATGGCAACAGAAAATGAGAGAGAGAGAGCGAGCTAACGAGCGGTCATAGGAGCTCAGCGAAAGGAGCACAGGATATCGCAGTTAGCGTCGACGCTAGCGGAGCAGTGACGGCGACGCAACGCAACTAGTGCGACACATCCGACCCAGCGTTTCTCGGTCAACGTTGAAGCCGCTGTCGCTGCCTCTGCTTCCGCGAACGTTTCACAACACTGGCAAGTAACACTTCTGCAATCGATTAATGATGTCGTAAAATGATGTCAGCACAGTCATTTTCCCGCCAAAAATTGGTTGTTTTATATGGCAAAGGTAATAATAATTCGAAATAAATATACGACTAAATTATAATGTTGAAATATCCATTAAATTTGTAGCGTTTGATGTCAGATTCAGAGAACTGCCAATTTATTATGCTTTCGCAACACTGTTTTTTGTGTATAGATAAAAACCAATGATATAGGAGAGATCATGAAACTAATTAAGCTATAGATTAAATATATATCGAATTTGATGATTTGGTTTATTCTAAACGTTTGTCAAAAATCGAATTCTTATCCCATTATAAACCATAATAATATTATTAAAAAGATCTTAAAGATTATTCTAAGCGTTTATTTACTTTTGTATTTATTAGTATATTAAAAAGGTCCTAAAGATATCATTGATCAAAATATTATCGTTTCTATTAGTCATTCATCGAAATCGCCCAGCTGCAAGTTGGAATAATCGATAAAACGCTGGCGGCGTGCAAATTGTGTACAAAGTATCGGAATGGATGTGGGAATGACACGCGCAGGCGAAGGACACAATATGCGGTGATATGTACTTGTAAGTAGTGTGAAAGTGTTGCCATCGAAACGCAAAAACCGGAGCACACACACATACACACACTCGCACACAAGCACGCACGAGGAAAACAGCTGTGCCCGAAAAGTACCGACTTTAAACTGTTTTATTTCCTTTTTTGTATTTTAGTGGCGTTGCCAGGCAAGACACACACACGCACACGTGCACAGGAAGTTGACAACACTGGCCTCACTCTTGTATGTGTGTGTGTGTGTGCCCCTGCAAAAGTTTGTGGGCGTTGGTGGGCCCTGTGGATGTGATATCGTGCCATCGTATAGCGTGCAGTAGTTAACTCTCTCTCTCTCTCTCTCTCTCGCTCTCGCCCATGCCTCTACCACTTCCCATTTGCACTTACAGTTACTTCCTTCCTATCCTCTCCTCTCCGCACCCATCGCGCTCGTACCCTTGCAACCTGCAGGCTGACATTTATATTGCCAAGGAATTTCCTTCATACAGTGAAACCTTGCAAATGCCACACACACAGTAACAACGTAATTAGCATTGATTAATTATTATTACAATTTATATAGAAAATGATTATTATTAGCTCTTATTCTGATTTTAATTAGGTCTTTTTCATAATATACCAGTGTGATACTTTAATAAAATCGATTTTTATTCTTTACTTATTCAATAGTTTACACTTTTAAAAATATCCTGTGAAAGCGGCAAGGTTATATCTTGAATAGTTTATGAAGGGCAGCTTTCAGATCCACCTAAAACTAGATTTTTTAAAACTACTGACATCATAACTTAACGACAAACTGACCAATCGCCTTGAAATTTAAGGTGAGTATTTCGAAATATATTTAGTATACAATCCCCTAAGATATACTGGATTGGTAAGAAACTATTAATTTGTAAATAAAAAGAAACAAAAATTTGTGTATCCCACAGAACTATTCTCTTTTTATTTTAGGTATTTTTTTATATATTTTTTTCAAAGATTAGAGGTTATTGTATATGAAACTTTAATACTTTAATAACCTTTTAGTTATTTTGGCTTAGCTACTCATTTGGCCTGCAGTTAGGTTATTTTATTTAATGGGAATAACTCTGTTATTTTCCTAAAATTGTTGCTGCAATTTTTCCGCTATTATGTGCAAAAAAGATAAAAAGATTCGTTCGAGTATTTTTTTTTGTAATTCCCGAAAATTGCCTTCTTTTTCATGGGTTACACTGTTATATCCCCTTAAGATGAACTCTAATAATAAATAGTCTAGACTCGTCTAGCCATCAACAATTTGAACGTAAACGAACCAAAGAATATAACCTTTTAAGTTTGTTTTCTACTAGCCGATAATTACTGTATTTTTTACATCAAAACACCCACCCATATGTATAATCCCCACTCAATGGCTGGTGGGGTTAAAAGGAAGAAAATCAAACTTTTAAACACGTTCGAAATTATGTGCTGGTCGTCATTTTCAATGCCACTTTCAGTGCAAACGTTGCACTTTGCAGCCACAATAATGAAATAAAAATACACACAACAACGACGAGCACACAATGAGTTTTCGTACAAAATTCGTTTTATTTAATTTAAATTCCTTTGACCGGCAGACTGTTAATTTTATGGAAACGTCGCCATAGTCGTCGCCAAACGGACGTTGTACAGTAGGAATTCCATAATTTCAACCATTAAAACCATATCAGAGTTGTTAACAAAACAAAAAATAAATGTTATTAACAATATGCAGCTACGGGACTGGTTTTTGGGAATATTTTGCCTATCCCGAAAAGGTTTTGTTTAAATTTTACTGCAGATAGTTGAAGATTAGATTCTCTAAGAGGCTTATTTGTTGTGGGGAATATCAAAAGGAATCGATCCTGTTCAATTAATTACTCGGCAGCCAAGCACCAGAATGAGTAATAATCTTACCTCCCAGAATGACAAATAGAAAGAAACATTTGTCGCATTTTCGTTGTTTTTAAGATGTCCCGTCCCCTTCACCAGTTGTTTTTTAAAACAAAAGCACTTAGCGGAATTAACTAGCGATTTCAGGCAAGTGACGCTAATGCTTAATTCATTACACGTTAAATGATTGTAAAACTTTTGTTAACCCCATAATCAAACCTATAATTGGTGTTATAAAACCCAGAACTCATCAGGTGATAAAATATAGCAAATAGTCATGATCAAAGTCGCGTGAGAAGCGCGATCTTAAATATAAAGCAAATGCATACATATGTATATTTTATGATGAAAACAAATAAATTGTTATTACAATGAAAGGATTTTTTAGAATAAAATATATAATTATATATTAAAAAGAAAAAAATAAATAAGTACCAATGAGTTATAAATAATCTTTATAGTTATAAATGCTTCCTATAAATATCCAAAACAAAATCTTCAAAATGGTTTATTTTTACTCTAAAATTGATTTATTTTAAAATGTAAAAAATTCATGTCATTCTCCTTAATCCCAACGATTTGTCAACTCTTAATTATACATATGTACATGTACTATATATATTTTATATATATTCCTCTGGATAAGCTACTCACTTTTCTTGACTTTTGACTCCACTGTGCGTCGGCAGCGCCGCTAACGTCGTCGTCGACGCAGTCGTAGGCGTGGGCGTACGACAAACAACAATGTGCAGCTATAGCTCGCGCTTTGGCGTGTGTGTTTGTTTGCTTTTTGCAACAATTCGCATTAATTTGGTGATTTATTCCTTTTGTTTGTTATTTTTGACTTTGTGCTTGCTTGCAACACTCAAAAAAAAAAAATGATTCGATTATCGGAGGCACGCACACACACTACGCTGAGAGAGACACGCGACACTCACGGACACGGCACACAGACACCATACATACACACGCATACACACGTACACTTGTTCACCACAGCGGAGGTTCTGACGTCGTCGGCAGCGGCAGCGACTGCGCGGCCGGCAGCGGGTGTGCTTGTGTAACGCAATTTCCTCGCTTTCCCAGAGCGTGTGTGTGTGTGTGTGTGCGTTTCGTATGCATATGTACCAAGCAACAATAACAAGTATCACCTCTAATTCGCAATTAATATATTATATTATTTAAGGAATTTCCACCAATGCACACAAACACACAAAAAAAAGAAAAGGTACGCATGGTGTGAAAAAAAAAGAACTAAGGTAAAGAAGAAGCACACACACACACACAAGCGCACATGTACAGCGCACGCAAACAGGAGAACGGCGCTTATTTATTTGAAAAGAAAATTATTAATGCTAGATTCGCTCGCTTTTCGCGTTTATGTATACGCTTTCCTTAGTTTTTCAGTTTTTTTTTTCTTGCGTTTCATTTCCATTTTTCGATTGCTTTCTTTTACTCACAATCGTACTCACACACACACACACACACTCTCATGCACGCTCTGCTGACTTTTTTTTTTGTCTTTTGCTACACCTTGCTTCCGTTTTTTTGTACCTTTCACACTCACTTCGCGCAGAGAGGCGAAGAAAAGAATTGGAATTAAAAAAAAAATTAAATTAGGGAAACCGAGGAAAACTCCCGTATGTTGCGGCACTTTTTCTGTGGGTGTTTTTTCCCCCCTGTTTTTTATTTTGTTTCGCACGAGACTTTTTTTCGTTGGCACTTTTTGCTACGTCTGCTTTCCACGCTCTTTCAGCGCCACCTCCGCTTTAAACTCCGTGTTCTCGTTCTAATTACTTTTACTTTACTTTACTTACAACGCGTGCGTTTCAATATTTCTTTTTGTCGGTTTATCGTTTCTTTTTTTTTTTTTGGCACTTTGCACTCTGGCGTTCTCTCGCTCTCTCCGGCTCGCCCTCTCTCGCTCGCTCTGACGGTTCTCTCGGTTATTTGTGGTTTTTCTTCTTTTTTCTTTTTGGTTTTCTTTTTGTTCTTTTTCGTTTGCGGACAACAAAAAAAATATCTGTATATTTTGTTGGGAAAATGATTATTTATCGATATCGGAGGCGAAACAAATCGACTAATGGCGGCCCGCTATGTATATACATATACATATCACTCTGAACCGAGCGTGTGTATGCGTGTGCACTGCAACAACAACAGCACTCACTAACAGCAGCAGCAGCAGCAGCAGCAACAACACCAGGCACACGGCAGCTACTTACACTTTCACTAAAAAACGAAAAAATAATATACATATAGTGCACCGCGCGATCCCCTCCTTCCTGTTATGTTGGCAACTAAAAATGCGTTTCGATACGCGAGAACATTGCACGATAATTAGTCGGATATTCGATTGGATTTAGTAGGCGTACGTTTTTTTTTTTTCGGCTGCTTGCTTTTGCCTCAGCTTCTGTTTCGCTGCCTGCTCTTTGACTGCTGCTTCGCAATCGGTTTCGCAGTGTGCAGTGTGCAATCGATAGCATGTTAACTGTGCTGTTAGGCGCGCGCCGGTTAACAGCGACATTGATAGGGGTACTCTCTGACGATAGATTGTTAACATTTCTGTTTAATCGAAAGATTTCAAGTCGTTTTTTTCGAATTTTAAATTGAAACTCTGCAAAACTCCCAAAAATAAAAGACATTTGATTTGTTTTTACCACTGTATAACATATTGCCCTATAATTGATTTAATATTTATAAATATTGTATAATAACGTGTGTATGCGGCGTAAAATCTTGGAAAAGTTCAACATCTTATAAGTACGCGGAAACAAGGGGTTAATATATTAATATAAGTAAATAAGGACACATACACAATTGAAAAAATACGGGAAATACGGGGCGAACAAAGAAGTAAATAATAATACGGTGTACGGAGGATTACGATGGGTATTGGAATTGATATACGGTTTCGGTTTCCTTTTTGGCCAAACAACAAACAACGAACGAACAAGAGACGGTTATATATCCTAGTAGGGTATCTGGTTCTGGTAGTACTGGATCATGTCGTAGGTACGCGTGCGGAAGTTCTGGTATGAATTGCGGATGACGGATAGCATGTGGGCAGCCGCCTCCTTGTTATTCTTGGTGGCCACAAATCGTTGCTTCAACAGATTGATCGTCTGCCCACGGAAGCACGGCAGTCCGGTGTCGAGCATCAGCGATACGAGCGACACAATCGCGTCCTGATACGGCCGGACGGCGAGGAAGGCCTGAACGCACAGCTCGCAGAACCATTTAAAGGCTGGCGAGTCCATTTTACCGCCCATAATCATCACCATTTCGTCGGTGAGCTTCATATCCGGCTCGAAGCCGATATTACCGCCCGGCGATGACTCGAACATAAAGCCAAAATCTACAAAAGGAATTGATTAATGCAGGCAAATATCAATTATATGTGTATATAGCAGCATCCTCACCTATGTGTATGATGTGGCCATCCTTGTCGATCATTATGTTGCCATTGTGGCGATCCTTGATCTGCAGCAGATAGCCAATTAGCGAGTACGCGGCCATCGACTTGACAAAGTTCGCCCGCGCCGCCTGGAACTCCTTGGAGCTCTCGTCGCCATACTGATGCTGGAAGTACTCGGACAGTCCGCTGTCCGTCTGCCGGCCGAGCTGGTCCCGCGACTTGGCATTCGGCACGCACTCAATGACGCCGCACTGGGATTAGGGATTATAAGAGTATAAGGAAATTACGACTGCAATTTGGAGTGTGAGCACTTACACCCGGAGCGGTGGCCACCACGCGATAGGGGAACAGGAACAGATCGAGTCCCACCTGCTGGAAGATGTTCTTGAAAATGGTGATCACCTGGAGGGCCAGCATGTCCTGGCGCACATCGTCGCCCACCTTGAAGATGGCCGCCTGCCACGACTCCACGCCCAGCGTCATCTTGGCATCCTCTTGGGAGTTCTATAAGAAAATTGACGGGTTCAAAAATATGGCAAAATATTCTAGCATCCTTAATCAGTAATTATAGGATTGGCAGAAGGATATATCAAAACTGAATTGATATTGTAGGCGAAAACCGATATTTAAATTGATATTTTCACATTGCGATAAGCATATGTACAATAAATCGATACTCTGTTACATTTATCGGACTGAAAATAAATTAAATAACATTTAATTAACAAATTAATAACATTTTGATGATATTTGAACGTTTGCGAAATCTTTCTGTATTTCAGATGCTGATAAAAGAACTTTCCGATAGGTTTCGATATTTCAAAGTTATATACGATAAAACGATATTATATTTCATATATCAGACTGAAAATAAATTAAATCACATTATTTGCGTATTAAAGTTTCGATTTTTTAACTTTTAAATACTGATAAATATAACTTAACGATAATTGTCGATGTTACAAATCTTGTTATGATATTTAGCGCTATATTTTCGATATAATATTGTGCGCTATATATTTTGCATGATATATAATATGTAAGCACGTATATTAAATCTGAATTTTTCTACTTTTTAAGTTTCTGTATTAAAACTATGGCTTTGATAATAATATCTCGGCTTACCGGATTATTGGACACCTCCATGGCCCGCGTCTCCAGCTCGGTGATGCCACATCGATATACCCGGAAACGTGCCAAATACGGCGCCTTGGCCGCACTCTGCATGGGCGTGCCGCTGCTATAGTCAATGTCCAGGACCATGGCCTCCGGATTCGAGGGCAGATAGCAGCCGCCCTGCACCTTAATCCGACTCAGTGCCGCCAAACAGGCATTCTTTCGCTCAATGCCCTTGGGGAACGATCGAATCTCACCCGACACGGCCGTGATCTTGCCAAAGAAATCAAACTCACGCTCATAGAATCTCTTGGCGGCGCCCGAGAACGACGAGATAATACTCTGCGACAGCTGATCCAAAGCCTCGTACAGATTGGGGTCCCGATGCTGCTGATCCTCGTCCATATACATGTTTGTCTGCATATTCCAGATCAGCTGATGGGCCACAATCTGCGATCGTCGCGATATATTCTTAATGAACTCCACCACATAGCCCATGGTATCATGCCGCAGTGCCTGCACCAGTTGCGGTATATACGGCAGGACCGATTCCGCCGGATACGATGACAGTGTCTTTACGGCATACTGTGCCGTCAGCGGATGCGATGGATACTGACGTGAGAAGTAGGCCAATGCCTGTATAGGCGTGACCGGTGACCAGGAGAGGATGTACACAAGATCGGGACTCTCCTGGAGCAGGTTCTTGGTGGTGCACAGGTACTTAAGCGCCTCCGGTATGTGGCAGACGGCAATGGGATCGGAGCAGACCAAACGGGAGACCTCCTCGTCAATGATTTCGGCGTTCTTGATGCGTTGCGGCAGGAAGACGGCCAAAGCGGGATTATAGCACCAGGCGAGGCGGGCGTAGTCGCGCCAAACGTTTGGCTTGTACGGTCGAGTTCGCCACTCGGTGATCTGTTCCTCACCTATAGGGGGGAGGAGGATTACCAATTACATCACAGAAAGCATGGAGAAAGAGAAGGAAGAAAGTGACTTACCCGGCACGATGAGGTCTGGAAGGCAATTGGGATTGTACCAGGTGATGAGGAACTCCAGTTCCACGGCCAACAGCTCCAGGATCAGATTGCGCTTCTTCATGTAATCCTTGTCATACGAATCCTTCTGATACTGCAGCCGCTTGGATCGATTCGAGCGCTTCGACAGCGTCGATGTCGAATGTGGAATGGTATTGTACCAGCCGCTATTGCTGCCACCGCCAGCACCGCCCACACCCATGCCCATGCCGACAACATTCCCGCTGGCACTCATGGACCTAGCATAGTCCGAGACAATGCCACCGCCACCAATGCCGCCACCTCCGCTGATCAGGGATGCCGTCTCCGGATTGTTGCGCACCGCCAGCATTTGTGTGGAGCTCATGGAGGCATTGGTCAGATCATAATCACCCACCTCGGAGGTAACCAGATGCTTCTTTTCGCTGCGCATCGTCTGCCAGAACTTCAGCAATATCAGTATATCCTCGAGCAGCTGCTCCCGGCTCTGATTGGGGCAAGTGGGCGGGCCACAGAAGTAGTCCAAAGCATTCGAATAGATCCTTTCGCGCAGTATATTCCTGGCCAGGGACTTGGGTATCGTATTGCCCTGCAGCAGCGACAGGCCGCATTGCAGCAACTTAAAGCGACAGCCGACGGTGGCCACCTGCCTATTCTGCCTGCTGCTCTTGAGTATGGGAAGACAGCGATGTAGCAGCAGGCAGAACATCTCCACCTTGTCCCGATTGCAATACTTGGCCGTGTCCACCATCTCCGACAGGAGTTGCAGCCAAATTAGATGCGGAGCGATCAGTATGGGTTTGCTGACCAGCTTGCATCCCTCGTAGGCGGCCAGGGGATGGGTTACCTCCGTTTCCCAGGCAAACAAACCCATTCGCTTCTCAAATGTGGTCTGCCACGCACTGACCATCTCTTGGATAAAGCACAGCTCCAGATCCTGTCGAGCGGTCAGCACCCATTGCCAGCACTCGACGGCCGTCTCCATGGCCGATTCGGTGAACAATTCTAGCTGTGAACTGGCCACCGCATGCAGCAGCTTTCGATCGATCTCCGAACAGATTATTAGATAGGCCGTGGCCCGCCATAGAGCGCCACGATGCCGGGCATCGCTCTTCTCCGCGCATGCCTCCCACACATCGCTCACCAGTCTATCGGTGAGTCCTGCCTTATCCCGCTCACTCAGCACGGACAGCAGGCCACTAATCTCGCCGGCGTACTTGCTGCGCAAACACAGAACGGAGACAAAACGCGGCGTATCCGAATTGACGCAACTGGGCCGCTTGCTCAGCGTTCCCGCTGTCGTTCCCGGATGCATGACACTGCTACTGCTACTAACCACCGAATCAAAGGCCAGCGCCAGGCCGCTGTGATGGGCCAGCACCGGTGTTGGTATCTGATTGGGATACTCCTGGAGATGCGAACGCGTCGACCTGGGCGCCCATTTCATGGCCTCATTAACAATGCCCTGACACCGATCGGCAAAGTCCTTCAAACGCAACTCCCTTGCCGGCAGCGAGTCCATCAGCTGCAGCGTATACGGTGTGGAGACCACACGCAATGTGGGCGTCTCCTCGTTGGGATCCAGGCTGAGGGAGTAGGCCAGCAGCTGAAGGATGTCCAACATGCACCACAGGACACGGCGATTCCACAGCAAGTGAGGGAAACGATCCACCAGAAAGGAGAGATACTGATCGGCCACCACTTGGATCGGTTTGTGGATGTGATTGAAGTAGACTAGCAGCAGTGTGGCCTGCGACTCCAGCACCTTCTCCCGAATCTCGTCGTGGGCATACAGCACATTGCGGAACTTCTCAAACACCTGGTCGGCCACGCTGCAAGGGAGAGCAGAAAGGGAGATGTTAACTGGTACACTTAAGTGGCCTTTGGCGACACCAAGCACGTGCTTGTTAGGGTTAGGTTTACTATTAATAACAAGTACGGGCTATAATATAAAGTACATTGTTAACTTGTACACTTAAGTGACCGTTCCTACCCCAAGCACGTGCTTGTTAAGGTTAGGTTTACGGTTATTAACAAGAAGGCGTGATAATAGAAAGTATATTCATGGACCTTGATGCACTACGATCAGTACACTCACTTGAGTGGCCTTTGCAACACACAGCACGTGTTTGTTAGGGTTGGGTTTACTGTTAATAACAAGTACGCGCGATAATAGAAACTATATTTATGGACGTTGACGAACTACGATCAGTACACTCCCTTTAGTGGCCTTTACGACCCTAAGCACGTGCTTGTTAGGCTTAGGTTAACGGTTATTAACAAGAAGGCGCAATAGTAGAAAGTATATTAATGGACATTGATGCACTACGATCAGTACACTCAAGTAGCTTTGCCTGGTTCTTGTGGGGGTTCATGCATTTCATACAAGTCACTACTCTATCTCGCTTTGTTTATAAATGTAGGTAATACCCTAGCTTAGTTCTACGGTTGACCAAGGAAGGTAAGTTAATGAGGAGAAATCTACTAATATAAGAGCGTAACCTTTGGGTTGGGTTACCTTCCAAGCTTGGATTTACCCGGTACAAACTTACCACTTGACACACTGCCAGATACCCGTCTTGTCCCGCTGCAGGGCCGTATCGCACAGATAGCTCATGATCGGCTCCAAGCTCGGCTCATCGGCATTCTCCACGCGCAGCATCTCCAGCCAGTAGACGCTCAGCAGGTAGGTGCACTGGGCAAAGGTTAGCTTATTAATGGCCGTCGCCACATTGTCCGTGGAGTGCTCGAGCAGCACCAGGATCTGGCTACGCAGCTCATTCACCGAATCACTCTTGATGGCCAGCGTATAGTTGAGCTCACGCATGTCCGACTTGTGGGCGGTCTGCGAGATGAGGAGCGGCGATTTGGCGGCTATCTGCTGGACACCCTGATACCAATCCGCTGGCCACAAACGGGCATTCGTGAAGCCCATGACCACGCAATAGGCCCAGAAGTCCTTGAACAGTTTATGCAGTCGCTGGCGGGGATTCTTGATCGGCGGAAGGCGGCGCACCAGTACCGCAATCACCGGTATCAGCATGCCCAGATTACCGGCCCGCGAGCTGGCCTTCTGGGCGCCCGGTGTATTGTCGTAGCTGCGCTCACCATCCAATCCGATCTGGACGAACAGCTCCAGCAGCTTCCCCAGCAGCTCCAGCATCTCGGCATCGCCCTGTATGTTCGCCGCAATATTGCCCAAAGCATTCACCACCGCATCGGAGACATGATGGAACTGCTTGCGATGCTCCGGATCCGAGGTATAGGCCAGCGAGGCCGATTGCACTGTTACGCGCGAGAACATCTTCATGATCTCGTCAAAGACATGCGTCTCGCACTGCGAGATGATCATGCAGCCCAGCTGGTCCACAATTAAGGCATTCTGCTCTGAGGGCACCTTGCAGAAGCGCTGGATGAAGAATTGCAGGATATTCTGTGTTGTCTTCGAGGTATCCTTTAGCGCCACGGCCACATGGCCCAGCATCACGATGATGTTCAGGCTCACAAGGTTCGATTCGCTGTTGGGATGGCAGTTGGATTACAGAAAGAATTAAAAATATCAAGATGAGTAACGACCATACATTTGAACTGCAATATGCCAGCAATTTTTCTGCTCTTGGTCTTGAGGGCGTAAGAAATCGGAACAATGGAATGTGCACGCTTGTGTGAGTAAAGATCTAGATTCTACAACGCTCCACAAATACTGACGGTGTGAGCAGAGCTCGGGCAGCGAAACTAGAAGACTTGCGAGTCTATCTGCAGGGCATGACTGCTCCAGAGCGCTTTCTTAGTAGCTTTCAAACAGGGTTACCAGAGACTTAACACGGGAAAAGGATAGATGGTCGCACAAAATAAGAACAAATGCATTTTTTGCGGACAAAAAACATGGCAAACCTACTTTTCTTATTTAAGATTTGTTTCAATTTAAATTTCATTAAATTATTGCAGTTTTCTAATGCTTTCTGTGCACCCTTTTCTTTTGAGTTAAATTACAAAATGTCCTATTCCCTGCATAGTCCATGTATCTTTACCTTGGATAATATACTAAAAGATAATAAATTTAATGCCAACACTGATTTAAAACAATATATTTCCCGAGAGCCTGGAGCGAGCAAAGCAAAATCATATGGCGTTACTTGTCTTAGATTCTATATTGTCTTTGATAAGAACTCACCTCTCCGACTTCTCGGCGGTGAACAAACGATTGGATACATTGGCCACCAGCGCCGGCACACAGAACTGATCCAAGGTGTGTGCCGCTCTCAGGGCTATGGACAAATTCTCGATGGCCGCATCCCTTAGAGCCTCGAAGGCGGCATGACCACTGCGACCAGTGCTGCCGCTATTCGTCGTCTTTCCGCCGGCATTCTCACCAAAGATATCGACAACGGCCCGCGAATCCGAATGCTGGACAACGATCTTGAACGGCGTCAGTTCCTTCTCCTTCTTCTGCTGGGCCAGCGTCTGCATGGCGTGGGCATGAAGCTTGCCCAGAATGGGGCTGGGATCGACAAGAAAGTCGCGCAGATACGATATCGAAGTGCCCGCAATATTGGGAAACTTCTGGGCCAACTTGCCCAGCCCCTCCAGGCAGACCATCAGCAGCGGCATGTGGTCCATGACGATCTTGTGGCTGAGCACCAGGTTGAGCTTCTGCGAGAGCCGCCCGCACAGCTTATCCGCCTCTGTGTTGAGGAGGAGCAAAGGCAACAGGTTAATATTTTGCAATTGCATCATTTTGCGAATTTCTTTCTTAATTTTCTTTTTGTTTTTTTGATTTGCAAACAAGGGAACGAGGAACCAATAATTTGAATTAATTTAAAATTAATTGGGGATGAGCAGGAGCAGGATGTTGTGGATCTGGTGGTGGAGCATGTTGCAGCATGCAGCGAACAAAGGCCAGGCAAAATATTAACAATAATAGTAAGTAATAGGCCACAAAACCGAAGAAAAAAACGAGTCAAGTTTGAGAAGGGGCAGGAGAGAGTTGCGTTCTTTCTAATGGTTAATTTAATGAATTTTTTTTACAACTTTTTAAATAGGCAAATGTAGTTTTTGTTCAGCCCAACCCCCACATCCCTTCTTAAACATTCAGTTTTGTGGATATATGTATGGATATAGAAAAAATCGAAACTATAGGACAATAACACTGCTTCTCTTGACCTTTCTTCAATAAAAATTGCAAGCCATTCTGCAGGGATGGCACATTATAGTCGACGTCAACTGAACAATATTCCGGGTTCCGGCCACCAAAAAACACAAAATTACAAACAAAAAAAACTATAAGAAACTAAAAGGAAATTAAAGGAAATTAACTCAAAAATTATTTGCGCACAGAGAGAGAGAGAGAGAGAGCTTGAGAGAGAGAGAGAGAGTGGGATTCAATGAATTACTTTAGTAAATTACTTAATAAATTACTTTAGTAAATTACTTCAGTAAATTAATAAAAAGTCCAGAAATTCAACATGAAAAGGAGAAAAACACCCCCTATGTTGCAGCTGAAGTCAAAATTCGATAAACTGCGCAAATTATCAGTAAAAATATATCCGATACTGATACATTTGACGTTACAATTGATTTAAAAATCAATAATTTAAGGTTCTGTTATATGTATATGTGCAATAAAACAATATATTATTCTATTTGTTATAATGGATAAACCGAATAGGAAAGGAAATAATTTAAATAACATTTATCAAATATATTTCGATAAATTAACATTAAATTGCGATTTATATATATTAAAGATTACGATATTTCTAATTTCTTATCTTTATCGATATATAATATCGTACTTTTCCCATTTTTTAAATCGATATGCATAGATACTGAATGATATTTGATATATAGATCGATCATTTCACGTTGCACCTAGATAAATATGCAATAAATCAACCGGGTTTTTCCTTTGATATATCGGAAAGGGGATAAATATTTGAAATAACATTAATCTAATATATTTCGATCATTTAACATTAAATGTGATATTTGTCGGCATTTAAATATCCGTATATTAAATAATTTCATTTGTGATCTATGTGCACTAAATAAATCTGATATTTTTTTGATATATCGATATGATATAATCGGAAAACAAGACAAATAAAATAAAAGAACTAGCTTTTGTTATATTTTTCGATAATATCTATATTTCCAAGATAAAAAAAGAATTTTCGATATATGAAATTTCCATATATTAAAGACTACGATATTTTCGATAAATTGATATGCCCGTATCGGAATTTTTACCTCGATATACCCTAATTTTCAATCAATAAACAGTAGATCTTCTTTCAGCTTTACTGAAGGTAGCTTCTCTTGTGTGCTTTGGATTTTGATCCAATCCGAAATGTATGTTGTTCTGTAGTTTCAAACAATTTGTATTTAAAAAAACCGTTTAAGTTAAAATCAAGCTCTGGACCAACTTATAATTGATGCCATTACTAATTCGTTGAATATCCAATGATCTGAGCTACACTTTTGTATGTTTATTCCTCTTTAACTCGAACTATATGCTATATATGCTTCCCTCTCTCTCTCTTTCGATCGTTTTTGCAATAATTGATAAATATACATATATATTTGGAGCTGCCTTTTGACATTTTGCATTATTGCCATTTTGGTTATAGCGCTGAGCTGGTATTTTCAAGATCTGTGACCACAAGAGGATCTTCGCTTACCCGTCTCGTCGCGTATGGCCCAAACCAGAAGGTCAACACAGGCCGCATTGGCCATTACATTGACCTTGTACTTGTTGACCACCGCAATGCCGTTCTCCTCGCGTCGCTCTCGCTCCTGATCCTGCTGCTTGTTCTGCAGCTCCGTCTGTCCGTTAAGGAACAGCCGCTTCACAAACTCCTGCACATCCTTGGTGAACGGCGTTGGCAGGTCGACCTGATGCTGCAGCAACTCGCGCAGCAGGGTGACCAGCACGAGGTTCAATGTCTCCGAGAAGCTCTTGTAGCAATAGCCCTTGATCTGGTGCAGCGAGAATATATCGCTGGCCTGCTCATCCAAGTGCTCGAGGGTGTCCTTGGTGAGCAGCTTCTTGGACACAGCGAATATCGTCTGCAGATGCTGGATGGGAAACGGTGGCACACGGTACAGGGGCCTGGGACCGCCCTTTGTCGGCGATTCACAGACACGCATGTTTGGGAACTGATTAAAGCTGGAGCCGTAGCGTGTGAAGAAGTGCGTCCGCGGGTCGTACGGCACCGAGAAGTAGCTATGCAGCGACGGCTTGTGCTTCCCGGCGGTGTAACGATGCCGGGCATCGTCGTGCTGGCCATGACTCTGCGCCTGCGCCAGGCTACCGGACATCGAGCGGGGTATTATGGGTCGGAATTGATGTGATGTGGCCGCCAGGCGTTCGCTGCTGCTAAAGGAACCGCCGCAGGTGCCGCTGGCACTGCTGCTCGAACCATTACCGCCATCGCGTCCCCAGCCCCGCTGGATGGGCAGTAGTTCGGGCGGAAAGATGCGACATAGCAGCGGTGGATCGTTGCTGGCATACCGACCCATCGATCTTGCCAAGCCAAACAGCAGCGGCACCGTCGCCTTACACAATATGATCGGTGGCGGTGCAGAGCTGCTATCCCTACTGGACTTGACAATATTGGCCAGTGCACCGAGGGTCTCTACCTGGTTGAGAATGATCTCTTCGCGGGAATCGGGACATTTGGCGGCGATGTCCGAGAGCAGGGTGTTCAAACAGAAGCTGAACTTCTCTGCCGATGGAATGCGAATGCCTGTAAATTGTTAAGAATAATATATAATAATAAATATGATAAATACTTATTAATAAATAGAATTTTCCTAACAAAAAATCTCTATAATCTATGTAGAACCCAAGGTTTTTGATCAGACGGCGCTATACACAAACAATTTTGCACAATCTTCTTTCTGTCGCTGCCCTTTAGATACTTTTTGTCTTTTACTTTACACTCCTCAATTATATTCTATTCTATTATCTACTCATTGGGATGAATGTACAGTGGCTCATGAAAATACACTGAAGGCAACTGGTAGACTTTCCTAAGTCTACAAATTACCTTAGAGTCTAATTTCATAGTGTAAAGCATATAAATCAAAATCTCTGTCAAAGTGACAGCTAAAATGTCGTATTAAATTAATTTAGAATTCACTTGAAAGGCGAGACAAACTCACGTTCGATTTTGTTGCTTCGGGCATCATCGATCCAGACGGCCTTCGGCAGACATTTGGCCAAACGGAGCAAGTAGGGCACGATCTGGGACTCGTGCTGGCAGCCACCTTCCAGGAAGTATATGCCCAAGGCAATCACAGCATCCTGAGCACGTGTATCCAAGCAGAAGACACCGGCTGCATTCTCCTGCGGGCAATACCGGAATAGGGTCTGGACCTGTAAATAGCACAAGGTTAGGTCTGGAATTAATAGCCAACAAAATCAATTTGTAAAGTAAGTAATGTCTAAATATCCTTTAATGTGATTTCTGCTTTATATATATAGTTTTGATATAGTTTTGTGGGTTTTATACAAGAAACTGGCATTGAATGGGTTAATTTTTAATTTAAATATAAAAACGGAGTATTTTTTGGCTGTTCTCTAATGATTTTTTTAAATTACCTTGACTGAACTAACTTGGGAAACAATAAATATAGTTTACAAGTTATTTGGAAAATAAAGACACGTATTTTCAAAAGTTCTAATGGAATATCTAAATTCTTTTGTTAATTTCAATAAACCTAAATATCTATATGAGCACGTAGTGGCTCTTTCTATTGCTGATGCTCTTTCCGTTATATTTCGTGCCCATGCCTGATCTAAATTATTTTTTAATCTGAATATGTGTGTAAGCTCTTTAGGTTTTTATATATCAATGAATTTTTTGTTAAGAGTTTTATGTTTCATTAATTAAATTAGTTTTGGATTTAAATATGAGAAAATGAGAAACTAAGGCTTGTTAACAAATAATATAGGAACATATTTTATACATTTTTAAGTGAGAATTATAGGTAATTTCAAAATATATTTTGTTGATGTTATTGTTAAGGATGTATAGTTATTATTATATTTTATTATTATTATTATTTTATATTAATTTTAGGTGTTTAAATTAGTCTATTAAATTAGCATTAAATTGAAGGTTTTACCAGCACTTTTTAGTTATTAATTTGTGGCAGTTTTTGGTGCAAAAATATTAAAATAGATTTAGGAAAGTTTAGTTTAATTTTGAAAGCCAGAATCAGGTTTAGTTT
The DNA here is from genome assembly GCA_008042475.1 of Drosophila kanapiae. Classification (NCBI taxonomy): domain Eukaryota; kingdom Metazoa; phylum Arthropoda; class Insecta; order Diptera; family Drosophilidae; genus Drosophila; species Drosophila kanapiae. Next base: position 217,266 of record VNJM01001375.1, read on the forward strand.
TCTTTTATTTATTTTCACTAGTTCCCTAAAATAAATAACCCTTTTGTATTTCATTTTTGCCTCATTCTATTTTTTAATATATTCAATTATTATTCAGTTAATTTTTTTTGTTTAAAATGCATTAAAAGCAAGAGTTAAAGTAAAATTTACATTCGAAAGTTTTGGCGGCAGCCGCCTGATTAGTATTTATGACCGATTTGGTAACACACAACAGCCACGAAGATACAAATTTAAGTTTAAATTTAATATTGTGGCTACATCATCGCCACACCGACACCGTATCTTTGGGGTGGCCCCCACACACGCATGTCTGTTGTTTTTTTTTCTTTTTTTTCGTTTTATGGTCGCCCGCCCGTTCAAGGTCGTGCGAAAAAGTCGATGATGATTGCCAGGGCGGGCATGGGGAATAATGTTATGTACCTTCTCCCAGGGCGTCGGCTGGATACCGGCCAGGACGCGGGCCAGACACAGAACCGTACGCTGGTACGTGTATTTATCCGAGGCGGTCATCGTCATTGTAGCTCCCGCTCTCGGTCCGCTGCGCTCCACGACCACCTAACAACACCACCTCCTCGGGCACTGCTCTGCTTTGGCGCCTCCTTGATCGTCGTTTCGGTTCGCGGTTCGCCTGTGCGTTCAATTTGGTGTGCAAATACGATCGCTAGGCGTTCGTCATTATCGTTATATCGCTTGTAAATCGCTTTAATTCGTTTTTATTTTTCTATTTTGTTGTCGGCCAGTGTGACCGTTTGGCCCAGCTGCGATTAGTCAACTGATTCCGATTGTCCAGCTAATCGGTTATCGTTGAGGGCATTCGAAACTGGTTCCTTGCGTAAATGTTAATGTTATTGTTACAGATTTCCATATAATATTTAATTTAAGCTTAAGACTATATATAAAAGGGGCCAAATAATAAAAAAATTAAAATAGTTGTACAATGTAAGCTATATAAAGTATTATATTATTTTGAGCTTTTTCTTTACTGATTTTGCTTACAAACATAAATTTGTTTTGATTGTGTTTAATATAAATATATTTAAGCAATGTAATAAAATCAAAAATATTGTTTTTAAAATATTATTTAAGGTTTTAACCTTCGTTGAACGAATTTTTAGTAATAAGCCTATTTCTTATTTGATTCAATAAAGAATTAAAAAAGTAAAGAAACTATTACAAACCATTTTTAAATGTACAATTTATTTTAACTTAGACTAGTTAAATTAAAAAATAAAAATTTGCGTATACTTTATAAGACCATGTTTTTTAATATAAATAATAACAAAACTCTTAACTTGCGGTTAGGTCTAACGTTTGCCTTTATACACACATTGACTGAAGAAATTCAAAACAAAACTTGAACTTTCGATAAAACTAAATTTATGATTTTCTGGGATATAAAGTTAGAGTTACCCTTAACCGACCTTTTGAGAAAATTAGCCTTAAAGGCTTAAATAATATTACAAAATCATTTTTTTTAGACATTCTTCACCTAGTGACCTTTACTTATTATTTCTATTCTACCTACCCCACTAGAAACGTCTCAAAGTAATCAAATAAGAGAATAATAATACTCAAGATCTATCTGCTACTTGATTTTCTGTAGAGATGGTAAAGAAGCAATATCTGATAAAGTTCGCCATAACGGTGGCCTTTATTGTTATCCCCATAATAATAATGTCGCTCTATGCCGGCTTCAAGCACGAGGAAATCAAGTTCAAGACAATGCTGGCCAGTATGGTGGTGGTTCTGGTGTTTCAGTATGTGGTCGGCGATCCCATCGTATTCACTATTTTATCAATCGATAAGGCATGCTGGCCACAACCGATCTCCATACCGCCGCGGATGAAAAAGCGCGACACCATCGATCGGTACGACTTCCTCAAGCAGCGCCTGGCCAGCCAGCGGGCGAATCTGGTGCTAACCTCTCAGTACCGCGACTGGCGGCTCAACGAGGAGTACAAGCTTATTGCCCAGGATCTGCTCATCTATGGACAATACTTCCTATGCCTGATCATCATCGTGATAATGGCTAGGGACGAGACGCACTATCACAACACGATCAGCATCAAGACCCTGTTTTGGGCCAATCACACGGACTACTATGGTTTGAAGGAGTTGTACTTTCTTAACCAACTGTACGATTTTATCGAGTCCACGCTGGTCACTGCCTTCAATGTCAAGTCCAGTGCCAGAGGCAATCGCTTCGGCGGCCCTGGCTGGGTGCATGCGGAACAGACGGTGATGCTGGGCGTGATTAGGTTGCGTCAGGTGCGCCTTCTGGATCCCAAGTTCGGCTTGGAAATTCCGGAATTCTCCGAACTTTACTATATGCCGGACTGGCAACTGCCCTATCGTGAGCTCCACTATTCGGATAAGTATTGGCGCATTTACGAGCCCTGGATACCCATTAGGGTCAGCCTCGAGTTCCTCGACGGCCTCCTTCTCAACTTTAATCATGTCGGCTATCTACACAAATATCCGGAGCTTGTCGGCTATGTGAGTCTGCTGGCCAGGAGCTTGCCCAACACCATGAAGGTTGGTATTTCATTAAATTTGATTTTAAAAATGGAATCTTTGCATTTTCCTTGAGAAACTAAGTGATATTTCTTGAGCATTCTTTAAAGTCATTTATTGTTATCACAGCTTGTATACTTGACTTAAATATTGTATCTTTTTTGCTTGTACATTGTAGGCAAAGCGTGGAGAGAAAGAGACTTTCTATATCTTGCTCAAAAGATCTTTGCGAAAATCAAACGGTCTCAAGAGATAAAAAAAATTGCCTTTTATTAAGAACAATATGAGAAGTTTTATTTTTTTTTTGAGGAACACTTAAACTTTTAAAAATTTAAAACACAATAAAATATTGTATCTCCTTTGCTTGTACATTGTAGGCAAAGCGTGGAGAGAAAGAGACTTCCTATCTCTTGCTCAAAATGTTTTTGCGAAAAGAGATAAAAAGTTTGCTTTTTATTAAATTGAACAATATGGGAAGTGTTATTTTTTTAGGAGGAACACTTTTACTCTTGAAACTATAAAATATAATTTGGCCAACGAAATTAAGAGCTCTGAAATCTATTTACAAATCTAATACATTTATTTAACATAATATTTGTTCTAAAAATTTGATAAAACTTAATTTGAACATGTAATTTATTTAACTTATTGCACAGCTAAATAAAGTTTCTATTTCCAAAATGATTTGTAATACTTTTTATTAAAGTACTTGCTTAAAAACGTTCATCTGTTAAAACTAATAAACATAATTTGCAATATTAAATATAATATTCTCTTCTACCCCCCAATATTCTTAGGTCTTGGACTATCTGGAAGAATACCATTGGCTGACCAAGAACACATCGGCGGTGTTCATAGACTTTACGATGTACAATGTGGACAGCAATGTGTTCAGCATCGTCACGTTGCGCGTGGAGCAGACACCATACGGCACTTTATTGCCATACGTAGAGGTGGACACGGTTAAGCTGCTGGAGGATATGGATCAGATGTCATACACCATGCTGACCGCCATACTCGTCTATGGCATTGTCCTGATCCGATTCGCACAGACGCTGACCACCAAGATATGGTATGAGCCGATCCTGCTTAAAAACGTTTGGAACAGGCTGGATCTGGTCCTGTTCACGCTTAACGTGATAGTTATTGCAATGGTGCTGATGCGCGAGTCTCTCGTTGATAACATGATGAAGAAGGTGGCTGGCTCCAGCAAGATGGAGTTCATCGACTTCCGTCGCCCAACGCGACTGCATCAGCTATCACTCATAATGTTGGGCCTTCTCATCTGCATCACCACGCTCCGGCTGTGGCGAGTGCTGCAGTTCTCCAGCGTGTTCCAGCTATTCACACGGACACTGTTCCTGGCCTGGACGGGGCTGGCAAATACGGCGATGGTGATCTTAATATTCCTTGTCGGCTACTGCTTTGCCGTCGTAATCATCAATGGGAATAATAGTAACAAATTTAATGGCTTCATCAAGGCTATGGCCATGTGCATGTGCTTTGCCTTCGGTTTCAGCAATCAGGTGGAGCCAAAGGAACTGTTCCATGGCGGCGAGATACTGGGCATGGTGCTATACGCCATCTTGGCCTTCGTCGTTGCCGTTCTGCTGATCAACATATTTGTATCGCTAATCAATCATTTCTTTGTCGTGTCCAAGGGAATGCGTGATGCAGAGCCCCAGTATCGTCTCAATTTCTTCCAGTTCCTGCGGGTCGAATATCCGGGCGTGTTCGAGTTCTTTTACAAGCTGCCCTGCTTCCGGCGCAACTACGTCCGGAACAATAGAACTGTGGCCGAGAATGTCAAGAGAACGCTCGATTCGTTGGATGCAAATCGGGCGATGCGACTGCGCAAGCGACGTGGTTATCAGACGGAGGTAGTTCATCAATCGGAGGAGATACAATTGATTAAGTATCGGGATCGCGGCGAGAAGCTTATAAATATTGGTAACCTTCTAGCCGGCCAGCTATCGCTGCTCGATCGCCTCATGTTCGATGATGACGATGATATACTGCACGATGAGGATCATGATGATCAGCAGGAGGAGGGCAGCGGTGACTCAAGTCCAAAGAAGAAGAAATGGTGGCAGCGCTCCAAATCCAAATCCAAATCTAAGTCCGGACATCAGACTGAAGATCCCGATGAAGTCGAGGTCTAACGTTCAGCGTTTGTTTCATTTATTCTTAAAATTCATTTCAAGTTTAAACTAAGCCTCAGGGCAAGTGGAGAGTCCACCAAAGGGGCTATGATACATGCTTAATCTTTATGTGTTTACCTTGTTTACCTCATTACAATTAGAGCTGCTTAGAGACCTGCTTTCCAAATACAAAATAAGATGACACCACTGTCTTTAATTTCGTTATACGATTCCTAATCATATATGTATGTATTTCTATATATATATATATAAAGGATCCTGACATCTTGCACAGGATTCGGAGCATTTTAAGTGACAAGTCCGCTGGAATACTTCGGTTGTATGTATATGTGTGTGTTGGGCGGGCAGCTGTTGTTTTACACTAAACTTAGTTCTACCAAAAACTTTATAATATCAAGATGAGTAACGACCATACATTTGAATTGCAAATATTCTAGCGTAAGAGAGAGAATGCCTGTGCGCGTGAAGTTCTAGAATCCTTGAGAATGCGTGTGCATATCAACTCTTAATGTGTAAATTTATGCGTGTGGCCACCACTGCTCTAGATCGCGCTCTCTCTGGCTCTAGAGCGCTCTCTATCTCTCCCGCTAGCGAAGACGGCCCTATGTCTCTGCTGGCGCTCTACCGACACACGCAAGCTATTAACATTCCTGCGACTTTGGCAAAACTCATTGGATACGCTCTCGGCAAATTGAAGTATGTATTAAATGATGTATTAAAGTCTCTTGTTAAATAAATTAGCTTTAAATGGCTTCTTTTTTGTTGTCATAGCTAAATTGTTGCTACTTTTTTCGTTTCATCTCTAAGAACTTCATTCAATTTCTCACACACACAAATGCCAAGTCGGAATGTGTTTGTGATGTTGCAGATCTTTGAAAATTCGTATGGCATTACTTATCTTAAACCCTATATGGTCTTTGGTCCTACTATCCTACTTTGTCTTTGGCTCAAGCGTCACATGGGGCGTTCGTTGGTCTCGGCGACTATGAATGCTGCTGCTGTTTGCTGCTGCTCCCTAACCGGCGGTGTCGCGGCTTGCCGGCGCTGCCAGACTTAACCATCACCAGATCATCGGTATCCGTATCGCCCACATCCGCTATATCGGACTTATCGTCCGCATACGCAACCAGATCGTCATCGCGCAGGCTGCTTGCGCTCGAAAGGATCACGCTGCCGGCGGCACTGCCGGGCTGCAGCGTATTCGTGAGACGGGCGTATTTGATTTGCAGGCTGTGCAGCCAGCTGGCGTCGGACCAGTGGTACCAGCTGAGCAGAAAGATGACCAGTATAAAGAACAGATTGGTGCTAATGGCTGGAAGATGGAAACAGGATTAGCGGACTTGATTTGGTGGAGCAAACATGCGGTCAAGGTCAACATACCCACTATGGCCGACAGTACGGGCCAGTTGAACATGATGTATCGCAGACCGGTAAAATCAGCCACAATGTGCAGCGTTACCGTGTAGAACTGAATCTTTTGCGACTGTATCTCCACATAAACATCCGTAATTGGATGCTGACGCTCCTCTAAATATCGCGAGAATATCTCTACCGGCACCTGCTGAAACTCCTCCTTCCAGCCCAACACGTAGAGGGGACTGAGCGCCCATGTCGAGATCATACGGATGAGTGGCGATCGGTAGCGCATCATAGCCGAGCGACAAGAGTGACCGCGCAGCATCGAATCGTAGTCCCTCATCTCGGCACAGACCATGAACATGCCCAGCTCCAGATTTTGTGGCGATTCCGGCATATCAATGTTCACAATCACCTTGTAGGCCTGGCCCACCATCAGCAGTTGTTGCTTCTTCGTCAGCGAGACGTGGGCATGCGGAAAGGTGCAGGGTGTGCTCGTCTCCAGGCAGGTTCTGTTTATTATTAATATTATTATTAATATTTTTATATTTTTAAGGAAAGTCTAAAGTGGCCAGATAACCAAAGAGCACTAGCAGGAATCGAACTCTGGTCATGACTTCATTACCTGAACTGCAACAATCAAACTGAAACCCCTGACAATTGGCTAGATTATGGCTATTTTTATGGGACCAGTGATTAAGATAACCCCATGTCGTACGTGTGCCAAGCATTGGTCTTCAGGAAAATCAATTGAGCCATGGTTGGGCAATTAATTTCAAAATCGGAGCACGGAGGGAGAGAGAAAGTGAGTTAGTAGACCAGAGTCACACAGAACAATAACTCTCCATATATAGATCGATATTATATATTATATAGATCGATAACCTTCTAAGGGAATATTTTCCTAACGCTACAATTATAAATATACATATAATTGGGGACGCTAGTCACAAGATCACAAGATTATATCGAATCTTTTTCTATCGATATGTTTATGTAAATCCTTAACGAAGGGCTCCACGCTTAACATTTAGTGTCCTACCCTGTTTCAAGGAATACTTTTAACCAATAACTTTGATAACTAACTATTTTCTTTAATAATCATTCCTTATATCCCTAATAGCCATGTGTAATCCTCTCAATTGTAGGGCTTAAGTCGGACCATAAGTTCTTACCATAGATTATAATGTTTTGAGGAATATTATAAGCAAAAGCAATTAATACTACCGAAATCAAGGTAATAGTTAGAAATTCTAGACCAATAATATGAAATGTTTAAGATACTACGCGGTATTTTCAAATTTCCAGCTGTTTTTAAACCAAATCTATGCCTGATTCTCTCCAAAACTCGTTGGAAGAAGTATAAAAAATAGTATTTCTACTTAATAAGCACACAGAGAGAAAAAAATAGCTGAATTTGAGGAAGAATAACTCGTATCTAATAACAATTTTGTTGAAATACTGTAGAGGAGTGATCGAAAACGTTATCAAAGCCCTCGAATTGAAGGTTTTAATCGTCTCAACCAATTTTAATTCTCTCTGCATAAGAACTGCATAAAATACCCTGATATATAGTACGATTTAATGCTCATTTCATGACCAATCTCGCCAAGAAGGGATAATACTCACTTGAACTGCATGTGGACGGGTCGCGTATGCGAAATGGCTGGCATGTAGATGTAATAGAAGGCGGCGTACATGAACACCGCCAGCCAGATGATGAGCACCACGGCAAAGGCGATGAGGCCCAGTCGAAGGATCAGCTCCCGAACCGTGCCCACCTTTTCGTCCGCCTTGCTACGCACGCGTTCGTACACGTTCCAGCCGAGATTCAAGGCCGGACGGACAAAGAAGCGCCGCCCGAAGCCCAACGGATCCAGGCAGAAGACCACGAAGCGCAACAGGAAGTTCATCGTGACGGCGTCGTCGGGAAGTTGCCACTGAATCCCCCGGCGACTAAACAGCAATAAGTAAGCTTAGTACTCCGTGTTTTTTGTGTGGTTTTCGATTCGTTATCAACGCGCTGCGCTGCGCTGTCTGATTATTGCTGCCCGTCGTCGGTTGATTGCTTATCGACTTCGATAGTGGGGACTCGGGCTCCGCTGGGCTTTCCGCTCTGCTCTCTGCGCCCGGAGATTTGCATAGTATTCCTTAGAGCTCCTACCTATCTTTCCTATCGGGCTGATTCATATATATAATAGCTTCAAACACAATCCAGACGTTGTACCGGCTCAAAGGTCAAAGCCACAACGATTTCGCAGGCGTTTGTTTCCAATTCCAGGTTTTTGTGAGATGATAGGCGGAAGAATTACACTGGTCAGCAAGCAACTGATCCTTTTTTAAGAGATCAATATCTCTCTTTGATATGAAATGTAATAAAATAACAGATCTTATAAGTTAATGAAATATCAATCGATGATGATGATACAAAATCGTCTCATATTTCATTAACTTATAAGATTTTTGTATTACATTTAAAATTTAAATTATGAATGATACATTAAAATATGATTTAAATAGGTCAAATTGTAAATATATTTTTACAAATTAAATCCATATGATACTAAAAATAATAAAATAAAATTAATCTTTTATGTGCGCTTTATTTATTTATATTTACATTACACTTGTATTTTGTTTTGTGTGCACAAATATTAAAAAAAAAGGTTTTCGCTTAAATATAAGTATTTAACAAGTTTTATGTGATTTAATTTGTTTTTCTGCAGTTTTACTTTGTTTTCAAGTCGGAAATTAATAATATAACTTGCAAGACGTTTGCATTATTTTGTATACAACTTATACGATATTTTACAGAGTTTCCTTTGGTTTGTTTTTACAAATTAATTATAAAATATGTTAAACAAATCGGAATAAAAAGGTATTATATTAATATCGACTATATATGAAGGCTTAAATTAAGAATTAACATCAAAACTTGTTGCACAGTTTACGCGCGGACGACTAGTGTACGATGTTACCCGCAAATCAGCTGTTCCCTGTCATCGATAACCGATAGCCAGCGCCGATTGTTTTCATTGTTTGTGTACGCATTTTACATATATACATATGTGTTTATTGTTAGTTAAGATAAGCTACGTTTAGAGAGTGATTAATTGAGCAAAGCTGGAATTAAGTCCTCAGGCCCATGCGGATGACAGTGGCTGCAGGGCGTGCGAGAGTGAAATTACTGCAAGAGAGACCCAAAGAGACTGAAAACCAGACAAAGCCACGAATTGCTTTGAAGGAGTGGAGAATATTTAAGAGATTTTCATAGATAATATAGAAAAAAAAACAAGGAGATGAGCAATTATAGGTATCAGGGAGGCGGCGGCGGCGGTGTCGGTGGCATGGGCGTGGTCGGAAGTCGCGGTTACAGCGGTATCGAGGTGCGAGACATGCATCCGCATCACTTTACCTACGTTAGCCAGTTCGTCAAGTATATGATCTTCCTGCTTAACTTTGTGTTCTGGCTGTTTGGCGGCCTGCTCCTCGGCATCGGCATCTATGCGTTCAAGGACAAGTGGGAGGAGGCCAATGGCTGGGTGCGCCTAGAGACCATTTACGATGTGATCTTCAACATTTCCCTGGTGATGATTATCGCCGGCATGGTCATCTTTCTTGTTAGCTTCTCCGGCTGCCTGGGCGCCCTGCGTGAGAACACCTTCCTGCTGAAGCTGTACTCCATGTGCCTGCTGCTCTTCTTCCTCATGGAGATGGCCATTGGTGAGTCATCCGGTGGCAACCGGGCACCGCGCACCTGGCATCTGACTTCCATTTGTGATAACACTCTCACTCTTCTCTCTTTCTCACTCTTTCTCAGCCATCATTTGCTTTGTGTTCCCGCAGTACATGAACTCATTCCTGGAGAAACAGTTCACCGACAAGATCATCCATTCGTATCGCGACGATCCGGACCTGCAGAACTTTATTGACTTTGCCCAGCAGGAGTTCAAGTGCTGTGGCCTCAGCAATGCCGGATATCAGGATTGGAGTGAGTTAATCAGGCATACACTTAGTTTAATCTCTTAAATGGAGGTTAGAGGAAACAAATACGCCCTTGAATTTGTTTTGCAACGCAGATAAAAAATGTACCCAGTAAATACAGCAAATTTAAGCTTTCAACTGCTGCTTATCAGTAAACCCCAACAATTTAAACCTAAATTAAGTATTTCTTGATGCTTGTATTGTTTTAAATGTGTTTTATTTATTTACTCACTATAAAGGCTAAGAAACAAAGCCAATTGTATATTTTTTTCAATCAATGTTTAGCTTCTTTAATGTTTAATCGCTACATCGCTGAAATGCTCCCTAAGTTTCCTTTATTATTTCTTTGCAACTTTCTTAACATATTTAATATATTTAAATTATTATCTTTACAGGCAAAAATGAGTACTTCAACTGCAGCTCGCCGTCGGTGGAGAAATGCGGTGTGCCCTACAGTTGTTGCATCAATGCCACCGATATATCCTCCGGCCTGGTTAACATCATGTGCGGCTATGACGTCCAAGAGACGCCAGTGCCGGAGGCTAGAAAACGAATCTGGACTAGCGGCTGCATTGAAATCGTACGCGTTTGGGCCGAACGCAATCTGTACGTAATTGCCGGCATCGCTCTGGGCATTGCCCTCGTCCAGCTGCTGGTCATCTATTTGGCCAAAACGCTGGAGGGTCAAATTGAGCTGCAAAAGCTGCGCTGGTCGGCGTGAGATCCGGGCCAGCCCGAATTTTACGGGCCCTACGACCAGCGGTCGTAAATGGTTATCCTCTCCTCCCACTTCCTAGTTGTATAGTTTTACCCCTGAATATCGCTCACCTGTCGCCACGAGACTGTCGTTAATTTCAAAAAGCATTTAATAATGGAAATGGTGAAAGTATTAACCAAAAAAATATGCACAATTCTGCATGTAAAACAAAACGAAATGAAAACCTAAAGAAAAGTCACCCGTTTCGAGCCATGACAGTTCTTAAAGTAAGTGAGCGTCATTCAGTTGTGTTCGTGTGGTCAGTTATATATTTATATTCAGTTTGACCTTTCCATATCCAATAACAAAGAACGAATGTATTATTTAAGAGAGATTTTAAAGTGTCCCGATAACTCGTTTGCTTTACTTTCAATTTTAGCAGCGGTGCCCAGATTAGTGCAGATTACCAACGACATATGCAGACACTGTAGGTGTGAGCAGAGGTCGGGCAGGGAAACTTGCAGACACGCGAGTCTATCTGTAGGGCATCACTGATCTATAGTTACTCCAATATTGATGAATACAGGGCTGCCTCAGAAGTCGCTACATAACATTGATTTAAGAAATGTCTCCCCAGAGAAGGCCCCATAATATATTTCAAAGAGATGTAATTTTCAACATTTTCAGAAGATGTTACATCTCGAGCGATTTCTTTGGCTTCTCAAGCTCAACTCAATCATATACTCAATCCGACCAAACAACGCCATACACATATATATATATAAATATATATAAAGATATATATATTATGTTTGGCCAGTAAATAGTCTTGCAAAAATCTCAATGTTGTATAGCCACATACATATACTAACTCAAATACTACATTTATCCAGACTGTATATACATAGATTGAAAAAGGTCTTAAAATCCGTAAATGCATTTATTTATACGTAACATTTCTAGTGAAAAAAAAAACACAAAAATAATATCCAATCAATCGCACAAAACTTAAGTATCTAATATAGCAATTTTCTAATATTATTGTATGTATTGTACTGTATGTAATTTTAATCTAGAACCCTAAAGTGTAGATTTATTATAATAAAAAATCAACAAATGCAATATAGTCGAAAACCAAGATTCATGATCAAAGTTTTATTAGTCTTATTTCATGATTTCCAAGGGAGGAAGTGGGCGTAACTAAATTTGAAAAAAAAAAACTTCATTTATTTGAATGTTGTCACCAAATTCGTCAGTCAGCCTTTGACATTTCTTCTTTCACACGGATTGGCTAAATCGACTCGCCTGGTGATGCTAATCAAGAATAGATGTTTGTAATTTATTGGCACAGATATGCTTCATACATTCTCGGTTGGAACTAAACTGTAATATTCATGTACCCTATGGGTAAAGTCGATAAAAAGAAGGAATAATTTAATAAGTTAGAAAATTTGGGAAAACTTCGGTTTACCATGACATATTCTATGGATTCTTTCTTAACTGGTTAATTATAAACCTAACTTCAATTTAATTTTAATTACATAAAAAGAATTCCCTAAGCTCCTGCCTCAGCTTATCCTTATTGAATCCGAATTATTGAATTTCGAATGCAACATAACCCGAATGTTGGGGCTTATGTTGCATTCGAAAAGTGAATTAAAGGAACGCAAGGCACTTAACATAGGCTCATTCATTGTTTATTAGATCATTGAGGAAAGGAGGTAAATTATAGTTCAAAGAGCAAGTATGCAAGTATGCAAGGAACACTGACTAGAATAAGAAGGGAATGGCACAGAAAACTGTAAAGACTGCAGAGGAAATCCAAGGAACTTCCCTTGAAAGCTCTCTATACTATTAATATGCACAGTGGCAGAGGATTCCATTTAAAGGAAGCATATTCCACCCTAGAGCGAACAAATGCTGAATATACGACAAGTCTATAGTGTCTATGCGTTCTTAAACAGTGGAGTATTCCGTTTGACAAAAGCAAACATTGGCTAAACCTTCCTCAGAATAAAGTTTAGGTGTTCATTGAAAAGTAATTTATCAACAAACTCTACTCCAAAATCCTTAATCTAGTTCAGAGTAGCGAGTGGCAGGTGATCATTGATAGAGTAAGTTGAAATAATCATTAACATACACGGTTGGGTATTGGAAGAGCGTAACAAGAGTGCCTTAACTGAGAACATTCAACCAAATATTTAAAAAAACGGGAAATCTGCTATTTACGAGCTCAGTTATTGTTCCGAATTTTTATATCATTATTATTATTTATTTTGAATATCAAAGATACAAGGTCACAAGTATTATGCTTACTAATTAATTTTTCTCTCGTAAAAAAATCATAAAGGCTGTTCTGGAATTTAATGGAATTAGGTTCGCAAGCAGTTTTCTGACCACACAATTGGACACATCTATGCTCTTCTCGGGGTGTCCCGCGGTGGCAAGTAGACGTGCTGCGTCAGTCTGCTGTTGGTATCGGGCACCATGGTCTCGTTGTTCGTGCCCCGTTTGCCCGACACATTGTTGGTGACGATCATCAGGATGTCGGCAATGTGCACGCTAAGAAAGGATAATTATTAAATCGAATCTGGACTTTCGCGAATGCTGTTTGGGTCTCTTCACCTGGCCGAATACTGAACGATGGCATCGCACAGGCTCTGAATGAACCAGCTGCCTTCGCGCGTGTGCCGCATGGCAGGGAATCCCTTCACCGTTGAATTGGCCCGCAGCATATGCAAGTGCTGGACCGGCGACTTTGTGGTGGCAGCCAATGGGAACTACGGGCGGAACAAATATTAGCTGCAGTATATGGAGAAATCGTGTTAATGCCTTACCGCCACTAACTTTTTGGCCACCTTCTGGTCGGCCTCCTCCTGGCAGGCCTGGATGATCAGTAACTTGATCAGGCGATGGGACTGATCGTGCGACAGATTGGCATCATCGCTGCACAGTACATTTTCGATTTCCGCGATGTTCAGAGCGATACTGTTGGCACCATACACGGCGCCCTCGAATCCATGGCTCAGGATGCACACCACCAGCGAGTCCCGGAACGTAGATCTACTGCAAGCGTTGCGGATCAGATGGACCATATCCATGTGATCCACATTGTGGTGCGATTCCACTTTGTAGCCCATCGAGGAGAAGACCTCGTTGAGCCGCCGTTCGTCCACGTCCGTCCCCTGGCGTTCCTCCAGTTTCTTGGGCGATAGATACATCTATTTGATGGATAATTGGGAGAATCACTAGGTAATGTTTTATCTACATATTGCAGATGATGTTTTGTAGTAGATTTAGGTTGATTGTTCTTCTCAGTTGCTCAATTGTTCACTGCTCTCTAATCAACAAAAAAAAATATTTGAACATCTTATTTAATGAACATCTGAGGAAATGAACAACTGAGGAAATGAACAACTGAGCAAATGAACACCTGAGCAAATGAACAACTAAGGAAATGAACCTCTCAACAAATGAACATCTGAAGAAATGAACAACTAAGGAAACTAACAACTGAGGAAACTAACAGTTGACCAATTAAATATCTAAAGAAATTAACTGTTAGGCAAATGAATATCTGAGCAAATAAATTTCTCAGCCAATGAACCTCTCAACCAATGAACATCTGAATAAATGAACATCTGAGGAAATGAACACCTGAGCAAATGAACCTCTCAACAATTGAACATTTCAGGAAATTAAGAGCTGAGGAAATTAACAGCAATTAAATATTTAAAGAAATTAACTGTTGGGCAAATGAATAACGAAAATATCTAAAATAAACATCTGAACAAATCAAAATATGAGGAAATTAACAGCTGAACAAATAAATAGCTAAAGAAACAAACAGTTGAGGAAATAAACATGTGAGCAAATGAACAACTTAGGAAATTAACAGTTGACCAGATGAACATCTGAGCAAATGCATTTCTCGGCAAATTAACGTCTCAACAAATAAGCACGAGACTGAGTTTATCTAAAGGATTTACCTTCAGATCTGGGCTGACGTCTCTGTGAAACTTCCTTTGGTTGATGATCAGGGTGATGCCTGCATTCTCCCGGGTCAACTGCAGGTCATCCCCCCGTCGAAGCATTGTGGTTGTGGACGCTTTCGCTGTCGCTGTGGCTGTTGCTTCAGCTACAGGTGAAGCTATAGGAACAGCGGAGCAGCTAGCCGCCGCCGCAGCCGCCTTTTGGCTATCCGCTAATGTCTCACTATCGTCCAACGGAGCAGAGGGCGCTACAGCAATTGCCGCTGGCGTCTGACCCTCAGCGGCATTGCAATTGATCGTTTCAGTCAATAGCTTGGCGTGCTCCTGCATATCGTTGAACTTGAGGTGCTCGATCAGTAGTTGGACATCGCTGCCCGTCGCATTGATATCACCCAGACGGATGCAACGTCTTGTCAACCAATCCAGTAGAAATATCTCCAGGAAACTGGTATCGTAGAAGCGCAATGGATCCCCAGTGCCCGCCTGCTGTCTGGCTACACTCTCGCTGATCGCCAGGATAAGGCGACCGCTCTGCGCGATCGTCAGGTCCTCACAGATCCGGTATAAGGTCTTCAGCAGTGGATGCACAAGCAGTGTGATACCCGCAATGTGCGGCAAGTAATGCAGTCGCAGCTCTGCCCACCGGAAGCCCAGTTTTCGGAGAACCTGACGGGCGTTGATAATGCAAAGCGCCTCCACGAGATACCGTCGCCAGGTATCTGGTCGGGACTTTGAGTACTGTGTTAGCAGATCGCTGGGCTGCCTCCGGTCCCCACCGGCCATGGCCAGTAGCTTTTGCAATATAAAGGCAGCATCGGCATCGACGTCACTGAAGAGTAGGAAACAAAGACTGACCTGGAGGGAATTAGTCATTCAACTAGCTATTAGGGATTCTTCTGTCCCGTATAAAATGTATATTTTGAGTCATGTTCTATGAGTTGTATGTGCTATCACTACCTTTTGGCGGAAGTTAAGATCACGCTCCACATAGACCAGATCTTTCACATCGATCGTGTCCACTTGGATTAATAGGTTCAATCCGTTCATGGCGACGCGTAAATACGGGGAAGTACCAAAGTACAATTACTACGGCCCCGTTGAACTTTTTGGTTTATCCGGAAGACTTTCGGTCCAATAGCGATGGGCCGCAACAGGTCCACCATCGATCGGTAGATTTCGATAGCAAGAAGTTAGCGAGGAGTAAACATAACACATCATACAACTTATCGTTGATCATTTTGATATGCGCAAAAATGTGATTGTTATAAAATTCCAGTAGGCTTTGAGTTAAAACTCCAGAGTGTAACAACTCAACATAAAGGTAAGCACTGTAATGGTCTACTCAAAAAATCAAGCTATATCGGTATCTTCTTAAATATTACGTTTTAGCCCGCGCAGTTGGTTGTATCGATGTTTTAAGAAGCTTTACCTTAGAACGCACGTTTTTGCTTATTAAACAACCCCACATTTGCTTTAATTAGTAGTAATAATTATTATTAATAACTACATAATTATGAAATTATGAACATATAATAATAATAATTATGTAATTATGAGTAAATAAATAAGTATTATTTACAGATGCATCGATAGTATCGATCGTAACATCGATGGTTTTTTAGCTTCTAATCTGACACACGAACCCTGTGGAGTATCCTTACGTGAGGTGATTACGTTTCTGTTCGCCTGGCGTAAAAGATACGGTTCTGTTAAGCTTAATAAATCAGTTCTTTTTTCTAGCTTCCCCCCACCTCTTTTTTTTTAGCAAAGTTAACAGACATGTTTATGTTGGCACAGACAGTGACGTTTTTGTTCACTTATGTTGTGCGAATACGTCCTTGTCCGCTTCCGCGGAGGAGAAAATCCGATCATTAAACTGACTCAATCTTGCCGCGAACCATTTTCTTTACGTCAAAAAGTTTGCGTTTTGTTCACCGACGTTGTTGTTAGTGTAAGCAGCTGCAGCATTCGGTATTCATTTAGCAAAGTTAACAACCATATGTCATAAGTCACAACCCAGCGGGTTCTTGTTCACTATCGTTGTTTGATTACGTGTCTGTGTGACCAGCCAGCATAGATCGAAAAATCCAGCCGATATCTGCCGCGAACACGCGTTGTTGGGGGGCCGCATTTTAAATCTTTATCAGTGCGGTCACGCTTGTTGTTCACAACGCTCATGTTGGACGAGAAGTTTTATTTAATGTATTTGTATATTGTATTCTGTTTTCTGTCTATGAGCGTACCAGAAACAGAGAAAGAGAAAGGGAGAAAGATATACTGAGGCAAGGGTCCGCAGGCAGAAGACACAGAGGCAGAGATTGACCGAGGGAGAGCGAGCGAGACAGCGCGCGCGCTCGCAATCGCACACATATATATGTACATATACAGTATTAAAAAATAAGATTGCGAATATTCGTCGACTTTTTTCGTACCTCTATATGTATATGTACCCACACAACCGCTGCGTCATCTTCGAACATACGTATACATCAGATGTATGTCACTATAGATGTATATAGCCATTGCAGAAACCGAAACTGAACGTACATAAGCGTGCGCTATATATATGCATGCATGTATATATATCTTTATTCACCTACTGTACCACTTCCACATTATGTAAGCGACGCCAAACGTAATATTCTAAAAAAAAAAAAAAAAAACATCAAAAACAATACCCAAACAACGAAGCAAATGAAAAAAAAAAATCAAGGAAAAAAGAGTAAAGTTAACCGAGAACCAAAAACGAACAGCAATGTTATAATCGATAATGAAAAGTTGTTAATGAATGTTCCACAAAACAAAACAAAAAATGCGAACACAAACGTAAGATCGAGTAAAAAAGAAAAAAGATTTATTTTTGCTTTTGGGGCTGCTCGGTTCCGAAAAAGAAATGTATGTATGTATGTCCGTATGTATTGTACATGTATCGCACAGGCTGTATGTACATACATATGTATGTATGTACGGAGGAGTGCCCAGGGCCATGCCCCTAGGTTCCAGTAGACAGCCACAAAAGAGGCTCAAACATTTGAGTTGGGTATTATAGACAAACGGCATACATACTCACATACATACATATGTTTGTTTGGAAAACAATGCAGTTGCCCCCGTACCCTGTCGTAGCAATAGCAACAAGCAAACAAGCAACAATATGCTTAAATAAGTATTTTTTCTTTCATTGTATGTACATACATATGTATATATGTATGCACGTATTTATGTAGGCCTGCCTGTGAGTGTTTTGCTGCAAACTGCGCAGCTGTATTCACACACACACACATGCAGGCACGCAATATACAGTCGCATTTAAAGAAATTCGCACAGCAACGAAATAATGGCAAAAACTTTCGCCTCATTAACGGGGTTTTAATTTGTGGAACAACATCAACAGCATACATAACAAACAAAGTGTAAAAGCATATGTAATTTGCGATTTAGCTAAGCAATTTTAATTTTACTTCCATTATTTTCAAGCAAACACACACACACACACGCACAAATGTCACTTGCCCTCTTTGCATGTATGTATGTATCGAGCGCAGCTGCGCTCTTTATGCTTAGGTCATGACGGCGCAAGGGAGACAACATGATAAACAAGCCAAATAGAGAATGAAACACGCGCTCCATACATACATACATATGTGAGTGTATGTGTGTGTGTGGCTAAGAGTTTGGAGCTATTAAGTTAATTGTAATTGTTGCTTTCTATTAATCGGAGATCGCGTATGTTTTGTAAGCGGATTAAAGGTCCCGTTTTAGATACACGCCCACACATATGCGCATTCATAGGTTGGGAAATTTGAGTGGAATGCCCGGGATATGCGCGTGTGACTTTGCTGTTTTTTTTCGAACGGTTCTTTTGCCTTTTGCACACATAAACACCAACAAGCCCAAAGTTTGTGGTAACGGTATACCTTTGTATCATTTGAACGGCATTTTGTTGTTGTTTCTGATGATTTTTTTCTTGCTAAACATTTGATTTTTTAAGAATAAAATACTTGAGAATTAAGTGACGAATTTTTTATCAAAATATAATTAGTAATTCTTTAAGATTAAAAATTTTCACATTTTACAAATTATTTTTATTTAACTTAAAAAAAAAAACATAAAAGTTAGGTTAGGTTACAAGAAAATTTACAATTTTAATAATAATTAACTAATTTTGTTATTTAAAATTCCTGAAATTTATAAGAAATATTCTCAAAATCGCTCCATTTGAAATATATAAATACTTTAAATGTTACATAAAATTCATCTTAAATGCCAAAAATAATTCATTTCATAATTTTCGTAGTTAAAAAGCTATTTAAAATTTTGGAACATATTATTATTATGATGATTTATTATTATTATTATTATTATTTATTATTATTATTATTATTATTATTATTATTATTATTATGATTTTTGAGTATTTTCGAATATTTTGCAAGCAAAAAGCCATAACTTTTTACTGAAAATATAAGTTTATAATAAGAAAAGGTTTTAATAATAATTAATTTTTAATTGGTAAAACAGTAGAATTAAATTAAATTTAATTTAAGACTTCGTTTAATACAATTTAACAAATTATTACCCTTCAAAATATTATTTTAAGCCCGTATTTCCTTGTTATATTTTCCCAGAATCTCTGTGGAATTATTTAGATCCAAGTATGCCTTGACGAATTCAAAAAGAAATTCAATTTCCACAAAAAGGCACATCCCTGCCTCTCATTCTCATCAAGTAGGCATCGCCCTTAGTGTTGTCGCCTTTCTAGCTTTCGATGGCTTAACTGTTCATTGAAATTTTTCAGCATTCCGATCAGTATACATATAGTATATGTTGTGAAGAACGTACAAAACGCCACATTCACTTTTTGAATAGAACAAGACAATATAGACATTATATTAAACGCGATAAATAGGGCTACGGTTTATGTGATCCTTTTTCAAAGCAGCGTTCTTAGCAAATATCTCTCTTTTTATTCTGATTCGCCAGCTAAAGAAAAAAACATAGTTCTTTGCTTGAATTGGTTGGCCTCTTGGGGCGTGTGACTTATAGACCAAGGTAGCGAAATGTCATCCATCCTGGCGGATGTGCCAGTGATTGATTTGGTGGATGATCTTGAGGATGGCGAAATCGACGATGATGACGAGGATGAGGAGGATCAGAAGCAGCAGCACCAACAGGGTGCCATAAAGCCACAGCAACAACCACTTCAGCTGTCTTTCCCAGCTGAGGAAAATGTCCAATTGGGGAGCGTCGTTGATGGCAAGAACAAAACAGTCGATGAGGATGTCGGCCATATGGCATTAACATCAATGGGCCCCGATTCCGGTGGCCAGCAACACCAACACAATAACAATAGCGTCAGCAAGTCCAAGAAACCGCGTCCATTAGAAGGTAGAGATCCCAGCACCGACAATATTCACACTCGTCTTATTCTAAGCCAACTAACTTGTCTCGTTTCGTCTACGCCATTCGCGTCTCCCATAGATGATCACGCCTCTAGCATTGAGAATGCCATTGCCAATGCTTTGAAAAAGAAGGGCATTGAACCGCCAATGCCAAAGATGCGTTCTCATAATCAGGATTTTGGTGATGGCGGCGGACACACCACGGAGGGATTGGGAGCGATTGAGACATCCAGTGGTGGCGTCCTGCAGGCAAGTCGCAGCAGCAGGCGTAGGAAACGCAAGAAGGAACGTGAACGCGAACATAAGAGGGATGTTAGCCAGGTAAGGCGCAGCATTGTTCAACTAAGTTATTCCTAAATTCCCTAATTAGGAGGTGTACCAAGGATAAGATACCAAAGTAACCCCCTATTATTTATCAAAGTTACCTTTTAATATCAACTGAAATGTTAGATTTCTGAAAGCAGGCTTTTATTATTAATTTTGTATAGGAAAAAGTTATGAAAATTGTTTAAATCCTTGCATGTAAATCCTTAAAGTGCTCCCTCTTTGGGAACATGGTTGGATATTGCCAACTTAATGCGTGAATTTCATTAATCTGCGTGACCAACTAACCCTGACCAATATGATTGTGCCCCCACCCAAAATGCCATTCCTTCTCAGACCTAGTTAGTATTTGACGGGCAATCAAGTGGATTGCTTGGCTTTGCTTTTAAGGATCAGAAAATGCCTTAAGTTATAGGATTTTCCTCTAACATTAACATGTTAGACCTGCATTTGTGTGCCCCACGGAAGCCTTTACTATCGGCTTAAGCAGAGGCCGGGCAGAGCAATTTGCTGACACGCTACACTGCTATACATAGACTGTGATTACCATCATTTGATTTGACAATTTGTCCAGCAATCACGGATGTTATTAATGAAATTATCATTTCTATTATCTAAGTAGATCATAGATTACAAGCATTACAACCACATATTGACATTGCATTTGTGTGTGTGAGAAATTAAATGAAGTGAAGCAAATCTTTGCTACATGTGATGACATATGACTTTCATGTTTAGCTATCACACCAAAAATAGCTTTTTAACGTTAAAAATGGCTAAGATGTAGCTACAACATAACATCACTAATTATGTGCTTTTATATGTCGCATGAATGTTGATAGCGTGCATGTGTCGGCAGAGCGCCAGCAGAGAAAATCGTGCAGAACACTTAATTAGACCCAAGAATCCTTATCGATTGTATTATATCGATTATAAATTGTACTGACGGTACTTATAGAGGGCAAAGGTATTATAACTTAGTGTTCACAGAAAATGACCCTTTCTGACCATCTCTGACCCTCCAAATACATATATTTTACTGTAGAAGTTACTCACGAGTCTAGAAGTTACATATAAATATATTAATATTTTCCCTTCATCCTAGATTGATTCCCCAGAGCAAGTCCAAAGATTTCCACCTTTCTTAGTTATTTCGGTTTACCTTTTCTCTACTTTACCTTTCTTTTACAACCTTTTTTTTGCCTGTTTATATTCCGAACTCACTCGAACTTTCCAAATCTCAAATCTCCTCCAGAAACGTACGCGTCGCACTGAAGAGGACCAGACGCCCGGCCCACCGATCGTTGGCGAAGTCAGCGAGGAGGACATGGACGAATACGAAATGATGAACGTTCGCGGCGGCAGTCCACCGCCTGGTGGTGCAACCGTGCCAGGTCTCTCAACTCAGTCCAGTGTCAGCCAGCGTTTCAATACAGATCCCGATTGGGATATGATGGTCGATGGGGGGCCTTCGGGCGCTGGGGCCAGTGGCTACGACTCACATCAGGATGCCTACAGTAGTTACGATTCGTATTCCGAGGACGAGTCGCCGGCGCCAGCTGGCGGCGGCGGCTTAAGCAGTCAACAACGCAGGCGCTTGCGACGTGATAGAGATAAGGATATGCGTGGCAATCGCAAGCGTAGGGAGCGAGGTCGGGAGCGAGATCGCGACCGGGATCGTGACCGGGATCGGGATCGGGATCGTAGTGAGAGCGTCGGCGGCAGCATTTGCGGAGCAAAGCGAAGTCGTCGTGATTCCGGTGGTGATAGCGGTGGCGGCGGCATGGACAAGATAAGCAACCGCAGCGAACCACGCAAACTGGAGCTGTGCAAGTTCTATTTGATGGACTGCTGTGCCAAGCGGGACAAGTGCTCCTACATGCACAAGGAGTTCCCATGCAAATACTATTACTTGGGCATGGATTGTTATGCCGGCGATGATTGCCTCTTCCATCACGGCGAGCCGTTGTCCGAACAGCTGCGCAATGTCCTTCTAAAGCACATGGAGACAGCGCCCAAGGAGATTCTAGGTGACTTTAAGCGCAAGTCCAGAGACGTGGCCCTCGGCCAGATGACGCGTCAGCATGAGCAGCTATGTGAGCAGTTTAACAAAGAGAACACATGGAGTTCAATGGGCAGACGCCAAGAGCAACAGCATCATCACACGCAGCAGCAGCAGCAGCAGCAGCAACAACATCAGCAGCAGCAGCAGCAGCAGCAGCAACACCAGCAGCAGCAACAGCAGCATCAACAACAACAACAGGTAGCTGAGGGTGGCGGGTGCATTCCGTCTCTATTAGATATTGTGATTAACCCACCTCATCAGGAGAAAAAGCGCAAAACCCGATGGGCTGGAAATTCGCCAATCAAGGCGACGGGAGGAGGACCCGAGACGGACAACGCAACAGCAACCACAACCGCCGAACCGAGCAAGTCGTCATCATCATCATTATCATCATTATTGCCACCCCATCTGGAGCTGGCCAATCTCAGTCACGTTCTCAGTTCCGAGCACATGGCCAAGCTGAGCAAGCTGGGCATCACCAATCTGGAGCAGATGCTGCAGGTACCCTTTGGCATGCTCACAGATGTGGGTCTAACGCTGGTCGAGATCGGTGAGATTCAGCGTAAGGCCGAGGAGGCCAAGCCAGGCAGGTAGGTGGTCCACATTTAGATCGATTTCCCCTCTTATCCCTACTGACCGATGTTCATCAATGTTCGTTCACACAGCAAACATCCGGCGAAAGTGAAAGAAACGGAGACCAACAGCAACTCGAACAGCAATGGCTTCGTCATGGTGGACTACACGCAGTATTTAAAGGATGCCCATGTCAACTTCTCGGCAAACGATCCGCGTGAGTATCTAAGCAAGCTAACAATGGGATATTGGTGGAAATAGTAGATAGAGGCAGGCTTATCATCCGTGAAAAGCACAGCCACTTGACATTTGTTGTCATATTGTTGCTTATATCTTGTACTTTAATAAGTTGTGCATTAATTTGGAATATTTAATAGAGAGATAAGATCGTTGAGAGATTAGTTAGCTAGTCATGGCGAGTGAGGGTACAAAAACAACATTTACACATGCCAATAGATTACACTGTCCGTGTGAGCAGAGCTCGGGTTGTATCACTTTTTAAAACAAAAAATAAACAAGTTAGAAAAGCTAACTTGGAGTTTTTGTACCCTTGCAGAATATGCAATTTAGTCCAATAGTTTCTTTAGTAGCAATATAATATAGTAGTTTAATTGCGTTTATAATCATATATAAGAAGCATATAGGAAGTTGCAGAAGATTATGCACTACTGTGGGCAAAGGTGAATTTTCAAATTAAGCTTTGCGGGCCTAACATTTCGGGCTAGGTATTTTTTGTATGAGTTGTCAGGACTGTTTATGCAATCTGTGCCAAATTTAATATCGATGTCATTATCGGTAATATTTTTTCGCTTGTGTTTCCCAAAAGACCAAGAGAGCATTTTTCGATTTTTGCAATGTCTGATTTAATTGAGCATAAAAATGCCATCAAATTTTGTTTGCGGAATGAAATTTTGGCTGCGGAAACGTTGAGGATGTTGCGGAAGGCCTTTGGTGATTCTACCATGTCGCAGAAAAATGCAACATGTTCCATAAGTGGTACAAAGACTTTCAGGAAGATTTTTCATTTTACAAACAAATTCACCTTACTTTTTGCCCACAGTAGTATACACAATAAACTATGCAATAAGCGCTCGATTTCCAAATGAGATTTGACTTTTTAGTTGTCCCAAACGGTCTTTCAAAATGGTTTTCACAGATCCTTTTGATATTCCGGTCATATCAATAAGGTCTCTAAACAGTAAACCTACGTTTTGGTCACTTGTTGAAGTCAATGGTCCTCATCAACACGTTCTCGACCATGCTCGAAGCCTTTGTAGCATTTATTAACATTTTTCTGCGGCATAATAGAATCACCAAAGGCCACCCGCAATATCCTCAACGTTCCGCACTTATAAACCTTTTTTTCCGACAAGGTAGAATCACCAAGGGCCACCCGCAACATCCTCAACATTTCCGCACTTATAAACATTTTTCTGCGACAAGGTAGAATCAACAAAGGCCTTCAGCAACATCCTCAACGTTTCCGCAGTCGAAATTTCATTCCACAAACAAAATTTGATGGCACTTCTATGCTCAATTAAATAAGACATTGTAAAAATCGACAAAATGCAGTCTTGGTCGATTGGTACACACAAGCGTAAATGTATTACTGATAATGATTACTGATTGCTGATATTAAATAAAAAAGAACTAGCCCGATGACGTTAAATTAAAGTAAAATTACAATTGAAATCAAAAGAGTGCAACGCAGTGAATGATTAATGTCCACACCTATAATGTACATACGTATATATTTTGGATACCCTGCAAGGGTATAAAACGGATAGGATCGATTTTATATTTATATATTATTTTAGAGAACTGATTGCATTTTTGTTGCTCATTTTCTTAGTGGACGACGATCGGGATGATGACGAGCAACTGGTCATCGATGATGGCAACGATTCGAGCGAGGAGGAGGAACAACAAAAAGCAGAACAGTCAACAGACGGCAGTCCGTCCAATCCGGCGTCATCAGGTTGCCAGGATACCGAAGCCGATGATGCGCCACCACTGCCATCTGTATTCGATTTGCCTACCTTTATGAGCAAATTGCTCGGCCAGGGATCGTCGTTGGCGACGCCCGTCGTTTTGCCCGCCAGCGCCACATCGCCCACCCAGGAGATTTCGACGCCATCGGTTCCAGCTGGCGGAGATCAAGACGGAGGCACGAAACCAGTGCCAGCCACAAGCAGCACCAGCAGCAACAACAGCGGCATTATTAGCACCGACAATACCAATGTGTTCAGTCGCCTTTTGTTCGGCGACAAGGAACCCGATCTGCAGGCCAGAAATGCCTTCTACCGCGACCCCTTTAAGGCGCATATCGGCGACGGGGAGTCTAGCAATGAGAACTCCAATCACTCGAATATCTCGTTTTCGTTTTCGGTGACGCCAACGCCAACGCCGGAGCCGGGTTCACAGTCGCCCAAGTCCGACGAGGCGGCATCGGGAAAGCCACAAACAACAACAACAACAACTACTACTACTAATACTACTGCTACTACTGCTACTACTACTACTACTGCTACTGCTACCTCGTTGTATGAACGCCCATCCATTTACGATTTCAATCCCAGCCTGGCAGAGGAGCTGTCACAGCACAGCAAGCAGTATGTGGATGAGAATTCGGGATCGCAGGACACGGACATGAGGCTGCCGTTTCAACCAATCAAACACTATAAGCCCGCCACGGAAATTGATGCGGCTATCTTCTCGCATATACCGATGCGCTGGCAGCTGTCGGAGGTGGTTGTAGAGCAGCCGAATTTCTATCAACAGCGTGTCAGTTCACAGCACAAGGAGCAGCGTGATCTGCGTGATCCGCGCATTCGTCGTATTCTTGGCTTGACTGATTTACCGGACAATATGGCTGGCATCTTGGGATCTTCCACAGCCACAACGAGCAGCGCGATCAGCTCTCAATCGGGCGACAGTTTTGGACGTGCCCTGGCCGGTCTAGCATCACCGGAGTCCGAGACTGCTAATGTACGCTATTCCACGCCCATTTCACCGCCACCGCCAATGTCGCTGTCATTGCCGCTGTCGCTGGGAGTGCTTAGTAATTTGCCATCGATGAATACACCGCCGCCGTCGATGACAGTGCCGCCGCCAATGATTAAGCAGAACAAGACTCCAGCTCGCGCTGATCCACGTCGCGATCCCAGGAGGGCACATCTTCAGGCTCAGGCTCAGGCTCAGGTCCAGAGCCAGAACTCAACAACAACAACAACAACAGCATCACGTCCAAATGTCGCTGGCGGCAATAAACAAATCTCGGAAATTCGTAGCATAATGCAAAGCTCACCCTGGTACAAGGATCTCGGAAGCAACAATAAGATTATGGTGAACCAACAGCTCGCATTGGTCTTCACCGAACTGAAGAAGTACCATCAGCTGCCCGAGGATGCACCCAAGACCTTCGATGTTAGCTTCATAGTGAAGAATACGACGCTGCAGAACATCTTTGCCAAGCTGTTCATCTATATCGACGATAATGGTCAGGTGGTGCAGATGCCCGAGGAGAATGCCAATGGAGGACAAAGACCGGGAATGATGGCTGCTGGTGGTGGTGGTGGTGGCGTTATTTTGCCAAATATGTCGCAGCCGCCACCGAATTTGGTGCAAATGTTGAGACAGCCGCCGCCGAATGTCCTGCAAATGCCTGGGATGATGATGCAGATGGGTAACTATAATATAGCACCATTTAATCAGCCGCCGCCGCGTATGATGCAAGGAGGAGGAGGCGGTGGAGGCGGAGTGCCCAATGGCAATCCCTTTAATCCTTTTGCCAACAACAATAACAACAACAACCATAACAACAACCACAACAACAACAACCACCACCACAATGGAGGGGGAAATGGAAATGGAGGCATGGGCAACATGAATCATCCCATGGGTAACATGGGCATGGGCATGCCCTACAACAACGGCATGCCGTTCAAGAATTTCAACAACGGAAACGGAAACGGGCACGGTGGCGGCGGCCGTCACTATGGGGGCGGAAATAATGGCGGTAACAATGGTGGTGGTGGTGGTGGTGGTGGTGGGAACGGGAACAAGCGCAATCACCGCGGCAATCAGCGTAATCGCAACATCTGAAGATGCACCTACCGTCGGAAGTAGGAACACGAAAAGACTTTGTTATGCCAAAATGAGATGATGATGACCCCCACCCTACCCCTAAACCCGGCCTCTGCCCACTATCCCGTCCCCCATGTTATGCCCCATGTTACAAAGACCCCTGACCCCTTTCAGCGGTTTACATTTCTTCTCTTCCTCCATTCAACAACAACAACAACAACAACAAATCATACAAACACCCCCCACACCCCTCATCCCACTCGCACAGAAGAAATCCGGGCTTCGTCGACTGCTTTGTACATTGTTTTCCTTATTCCTTAGACGTAAATAATGTGTCACTATACATATGGTTTTTTTTTTGTGGTAAGGTGTAAGTGAGGACTCGCAGGATATATTAGCCCTACATACTAACTACGTACTGATAAAATGTAGTCTTAAAGCGGAACGAAACGAAAACACTTGAGAGAGAGTGAACAAAAAGAAAGTAAAATAGCAGAGAAACAAAAACAGAAAAGGTGGGCAGACGGACAGACAGAGAGAAAGGGTAAAAAGTCGAAGTGCGACTTTTTTTTACCGAAATATTTCCTCTGTCTTATTTTTTTTTTCAGAATATAGAATAAAACTGTTTTATTTATAAACACATGTACACACAATTGATACATAGACATACGAGAACTACAAATAAATGACATGTTGTAATAGTAATTCGATTCGAAATCCTAGGATTAATTTTTGATTCCATTTTTTGAGTCGCACAAAAAATTGAGCGCGAGACTGATGAACATTTTCGATTAGCGATTATTATTGTGTCCGATAATATCGATCGACAAGTAAGTGAGTAAGTTCTGAATTGGCGCGAAACAAACTAGTTCCTCGCTAGTTCATTCATAGTGTTCGCGCATAAAATCCTAAATTATTGTATAACCATTTCTTAACTAACATTAAATGGTATAAGTGGTTTAATGCTTACAATAAATAGGCTTGTTAAGAATTTTAATCGAGCTTGTTTTTATCCAAAGAGGGTTAAAGAATTGCCAAAAATGTTGGTTAAACTGAATCGAATTGTTCAGATCTGGTTTTTATACATATGTGTTCATTAAAATAATATATATATAATAATAAATATAATTTTAATTTAAATTAATTCGAATATTTCCTACATTAGGATCATAATTTGTTTTGGTTCATCTTAATTTTATTTACTTTTTTCAGTAACAACATATTATCTTATGTTTTAGTATTGTAAATCTTGCCTTCGAACAACACGAAATAAATCGTTAATAGTTTAATATTTGAAAATTCGTTTAAAATTTGTTTATATTTGTTTCTACAATATATTTACAGACATATATGACTAAACTAAATTTAATTTTTAGTTTTTTCAGCAAGCAGTAAAGTCGAGCTTCGTTCGTTATCAATGAAAGTCATTATAACAATCGATAGTGTCATCGATGTGTATACTTCACTCACGTTGAGTGCATTTTAGCAAAGTTCCCCACCTTTTTTAGCTGGCTTTCCAACCTTTTTCTTATTATTGTTATCGACATTTTCATATTCCGATTTCTCTGCCTATCGCATGGCCTTTTATGCATGATATTTGCGTTTTTAGTGAAACTGTTCACACTGCTTTGTTGTTGCTGTGAACTGAAGGAAGTCGCGCAGTGCATTTTTTTCTGGTAATTTTTTTCTCCACCTTGTACTACTCCCGATTCAGTGTCCTCGAGTTTGCAAGATGTAATTAATATTTGCATCGTATGTGAGCCCCCTAATAAAATTAAAGTAAAGCAAGACAAAAGACTAAAATTGTGTGCCGACGACGATAGTGAAGATACCAACAAAAAAAAAAAAAAACGGTACACACATAAACACCGCTACCACAACTACATGTACATACAGGGTTTCTAGCGTGACGTGAAGTGTATATAATAATTATGAACGAAAAGAGAAAATCCAAAGAATGATAATGGAAAACACGCAGACATTGTGAAAATGCGCAGAAATCATTTCGCAAATACATGCGTAGTTGTAGTATATATTTATTGCATATAGTACAGAAAGCTTTGGAGTCATTTTTTTTTCCTTTTTCTTATATATTTTTTTTTGTGGTTGAATCCCACACACACACACACCCATGTACTTTACTACAGCGAGTAAGGCGGAAGAGAGTGAGAGAAAACCACTCGCTGTATTCATTTTTTTTGTTATTTTTTCCCGTTTTTTTTTTTGTTTGTTTGCTGGGAAACCAAAAAAAAAACATTGCCAAAAATTAGAGTGCAAAAGTAGCGAGCCGTGTTGTAAAATTCCATTCAGTCTTTGGCTGGCTTTGCTTTTCCCACCACTAACAACAACATAGTACAGGCAAATGGCAACGTTGTCGACGCGTTCCCTCTCTCTCTCTCTTCCTCCTATACACACGTACGCACGAATACTCACGTCCTCGTCCAGCACTCGCTAGTGTTGTTGTTGTTTTTTCTTTCCTGTGTTTGCGGCTTTGGTGCGATGACAAATATACGTGTGAGTGAAACGTACGGGTGTGTGTGTGTTAGCGACGCTGGCTGTTTGGAAACCGCCACTCCGTCGCCCTCTTTCTACGTCTTCACATCGTTTTCCGATTTATGCGTTTTTTTTTGTATTGTTTTTTTGTTAAACGTTGTAGTACATAAAAAACAACAACAACAACATATACAGCAGCATAAATAATAGTAAAAGCGAGCGGTATATTAGTAAAACTACAGCGTGAGTGTGTTTAAATTTCGTTTAATTTTAGAGATCAGTAAATAAAAATAAAGCAAATAAAGCATTAACTGGGTAAGTCTTGTGTACTTGAAACAGCTTTTTTTTGGCCATTCGTCTAAATTGTGTTATACACAAACTACCATTTTGTGCAGACAAACGGAAGAAATAACAAAAGCCAAGCAAGGGCGGCAAAACAAAATTTACAAAAAAAAAAAAGCAAAAGGGAAACGACAAGGAAAACACACTTGCAACAACACATGCATACAGTCGCGTCCAGCAATAAATGGCCGCCTACCTGGGTTCCGCTCTTCGTACTTCCCTTAGTTCCGCTACACACTTCCAGCCCAGTACCTATATTTATTACATTTCCTGCAGTTGTACATATGTATTTCCTGTTTCCGAATTAGTAATTTAGGCCATATGTTAAAACTGGGCTTATTTTAGCAGTCGAAAGAAATTATTGAAAATATTGAAATTTTAGGAGCTTTATGAAAATCTAAATTGTTCTTATTTTATATCGTTTTCTTTATATTCGACGTATATAGGAAATATCATTTTTATTCTCTTTCGTGTCGTTGTGTTGCTATTTAACGATACGCGTCTGTGGCCACCACATGACGTCGACGTCGGCGTCGACAGCATTGCCAGCTGTTATCGTGGAAGGCAACGTGTTTTCGTGTTTTGGTTTTCGATTTATCTGCACGGATAAGATAAAGGCAATATAGTTGTGCATCAGTCATTATAATAATTGCATTTTTCGTTAGGTAAGGTAGTCATCAGTGCTTTCCTAGTTATTCCAAATTATAATATGACTTGATTTGATCCCGATTAAGCGACACGCGCCACCCGTTTTGTTTTATGGCTGTCCCTTTCAATTAAATAGCCAAGGAAATAGGCAATTTTTCAAGCAGGTAGCGTGCATGGAAGACCGTGTCCTTGTTCGGTCTGCACTCTTTTTCCCTTTTCTCTCTCAGCTGCCGCTCATTTTACGTTCCAGCTGCAGCTAGCGGGAATGGGGGCAGCTGCAGTTTATACTGCCTCTGCCGCCCGTCCTCTCCGTCTCTCGCGGTCATTCCCCTTGGTGTTGGCAATGACATGAAATTGCTCGGCCCGATCGCGCTTGGCTCATTACATTGGAATATTGGAACGGTAATGACAACCGGTGGAGGCTCCCCTCTTCACACTGCGATCATTCCCTGGTGCGAATTACTAAACAACACACTTCCCATGCTCGCTTTGTACCCGCTGTGAACCTTTTTTGGTCAGCGATTAATGGAATTCAACTTACAGTGGACGCCATTAACAAAGACAACCAAGTTTAAGGATAAGGATATTTCTTACCACAGAATAATATGATTCTAAATATGACGATGGTTGTTTAAAATGTGTGTCTGAAAGTTTCCTTCACTTTCCAGTCATCACTGTACCCAGTCAGCTCGCTAAACTTTTCGTGTTTTGTTTTGGCGGATACACAAATACACATCACACACACACAAACACACTGGATCCACTTGAAAGTGCAACAACATTTTAGCAACAACAATAATCATGCGAGCGATCAGCTGGAATGTTCGATGGGTTCATTGATTGCATCTGGCAATGCTCTTC
The DNA here is from genome assembly GCA_008042475.1 of Drosophila kanapiae. Classification (NCBI taxonomy): domain Eukaryota; kingdom Metazoa; phylum Arthropoda; class Insecta; order Diptera; family Drosophilidae; genus Drosophila; species Drosophila kanapiae. Next base: position 248,765 of record VNJM01001375.1, read on the forward strand.
CATCCATGCGATTCCATTCACGCAGCACCACCACCCGCATGACGCATGCTTCCAGCTGAGAGTTTTAGAAAGAGACCTTAATAGATCTACATATATCTACACCGTCGCACTTGCCCTCTCTATCCCATTATGCTGTTATCAACAGCTGTTCTACACATGCAATATATGTATGTTTGTGTGTGTGCATAATAGAGCTGCTCTATTTACACAAGTGTGCTCCAAATTAGTCAACTTTTGTTATCAACTGTAAAGCTTTACTTACAAGGCGGTGCTCTCTTTCCCTCGTACACTGAAGAAAATGCCTGTAATATAAGTCTAAAGAAATGACTCAATACAAACAAATAAATAAAAAAAGAAAATTAGGTAACTAATTATGAAGTAATAAAAAATACAAGTAAATTTAGTTTATTTTTATCTTTTCGATAGATTGGAAAAGTGTTCTCCCCATAATATCTATCTAAATAAAATCTATATCCCTCTGAAATATAGATCTAAATTAAATTTCCTTGCGGCTTAACTTTTATTAACGTTTCAAACGTTTTTTGAGTTTAATTAACAAAAATCTGTAATATCTTCTGGAACTTTAATAAGAAATAGTATTTTATTGAAAGATTTTGGACTCAAATCGAAGCAAAAAGATATATAGTTTTTGATATTGTAATTTTTTCCGCGTGTTACATACGTGTTGGACTTTCTATTTTTTGTTGTGCGGAGGTTTTTGATTTCTCAGTGGCTTTGCTTTCACCTATCTGAATATGAAACCCAAGGCGACTTTCGGTACTCTGCCTTTCGGGGTTCTATATATTTATGAAGAGACCTTCAGGTTACCCTTCTGTTTTCCCCCTTCTCTTTTTTGTTCGCTTTTCTTTGTTTTTGCTTCCCTGTGACGATTTTCTTTCTTCATTTCCGCCTGTTCTTTCGCTGGCTGTGGATTTTCACGCTGGAAAGCGAGGTACACACACTCTTATATATTTCTGTACATACTTCCCTCTTTCGTATACAAGTATATATCTTCTTTTTTTTTGGGAATCCTGCTGTATATGGGAAAAAGCAGCCCTCGAAACGGTCACCATCCCATCTAACCCCCATTTCCATTGCACGCTTTTCCTCTCGACCAGCATTGTGCTTGTTGTTGTTGTTGTTGTTGTGCGATTTAGGCCGGCCCCGCCCACTCTGCTTCCGCCCCCTCTTTGAGGCAGGCGCTGCTGCCCTCGTTTTCAATTTGGCAACGATTTCGGGCTCCCGACTTTCTTCTCTTCCCTTTCTGTGTCTCCTCGCACAAAGTTTTGGATGGGAAAAGTTTCCTTGCTCTTAGCGAGTCGAGGGGGGATCCCAAGTTGTACCTATGTATGTACTATGTATCTTTTTTCTTCAAAATAAATAAACAAAGCTCATTGGAAATGATTAAGTACATGGCATATACTTATATGCTAATATTTTTGCTGAAATTTAATTGAATTTACTTTACAAATACTTTTCTGCTAAGTATGAGGTGTTAGAGTCCACTTTTATACAGTTAATAAATGTATATCACTTTGTACTTTGTACTTACTTGATTTTATTTAAAATCACATTTTAACTTAATCTAACTTCCGTTAAACTCTCGTCACATTTCCGTATTTCCTAGTAACAAATAATATTTCTTGCCTCTTGAGATACATTAGTGAACCAATCATCTTGACTGACTCAATGTTTCTGTTGAAAATCGGCTGGTCATTTTTCCCTGGTCTTTGTTCTTGGTAATTTGATATTTTGGGCTGCGTGATGTTTTTTTTTTCCAGCCGGCGTTTTTATAAGCGGGGGAGGGTCAATTTTTGAATTTTCACCTGCCACTGGCCGAAATCCGAGCAAAAAGTAGGCAGCTGAAACAACTAGAGGTTGTAGGAATCAGTAATGGGTTATTTATGGTGGGGATTATGTTTATGAAGATTAACTATATAAATAGGAAAGATTATTTTAGACAGAGTATACATTTGATTATGATTTATTTTATTTGGAAATAAAGTATCAAAGTTTTTCTGAAGAAACCCTAAATATTAATTTGCTTTGTCAATTTAAATGTTTACATTTTGAACTCTATTAAGGTGTCATTAATGATAATGAGGCCTAGTTTTCTTGAATCTATCTACATTTGATTAAAATACAGTAAAATTTGTAATAAAAAGATTGTCTCATGCAAACATTTTTAATTTCGGAATTCAAATTAAATGAAGCAATATCAAACATAAATTGATATCTAGTTATAGGGCTTGGATCAACGGGAATATTCATTAGAAAATGCATTCTGATCTTCTGACGAAGCAGGGCAAAAAGTTGCAGCTTGCTGCTTTTCCGAGTAACCAATTTGCAGCTTGCCAATTTCCACCTTTCGATATTTTCCACCCAAGTTAGCACCTTGCCAGCGGCATCAGCATCCAGCTTCCGAGAATGCGGAACATCTGCCTGCCTGTTTCGGGGATCCGCGAGATGCAGCCGGCCACCCAAGAAAGTACGCCTGGCACACTTCCTTGGCAGGATCAACTTAGGTAGACACGCGACTGGCACGCGCACCTTGCCTCCTACGATTCTACCTGCGCCACCCACCGCCCACTATCCCAAAGCCCCTCACCGATCCTTAAATACCTCGGTGGGTGACAGGACATCTTCAGTCGAGTTCCACTCGTGACAAGTCTAACTTGTGTCCTGTGATCTTTGTGATTTCGTCGTGTGTCTTAAATTCAATTTGCCAACGAAAATTATAACTTGTGATTTTAACCATGATGGACTTTACTTTTGATACTGTGACTCCCCAATCGACCATGTCGTCCTTCTATAATTTTAAAATGGCCAGGTATGTCGGGAAAAAGTTTCACTCGATTGATACTTCTTAATTACTGTATACAAGCGCAATTGATTATGGTTAAGAAATTGTTGGTTTCATATTATAAGATGGCAACTCTGGTCGACGATATGTTTGCTGGGAAAGCGACTGTATGCAATGTGAAAGGGTTTGAAATCTAATATATTCGTAAGCTTTAATATATTCGTAAGATATTCGTACAGTGAATCACAGCTTAAATTAGGTTTAACATTCAAAATGACCATAAGTTGTAAACAAACTAACTTAGCAATGAAATTTAAATGTACATTTAAAGATACATTGGTTTTTTTTCACCTCAACTTATATCTTTACCTTTTCTTTTTTGGGAATAAGCAAAGCATAATTGCGTTTAAATTTTGTTGATAATGTAATTATTATGGGAGTAATATCAATTAAAATATTAAAAGTTGCTTTGGTTCATTTAAGCTGTGAGCCATTGTGCGCTTAAACATATAAGATAGGGTGACAACCCTAGTAAAGTATTATTAAAAAAATGCCTTAAATTTACTGCAAAATTTATACGTTTTTCGTAGAATAACGATAAGATAATTAGTTAAATAAGCTATATTACAAAATGGGTATAATTGTTCAAAATTCTTGGAAACAAAACAAATTATGAGGAAAAGTTGTTGTGTTGTTTTGAGTGTTTATTTTTTTAGGAATGATATTTTTAACGCGAGGACAACTGTTGCATTAAAAAAAAGTTGTTCTAAGTGTTTATTTTTTAGGAAAGATGTTTTTGGTCACACTGTTAACGCGAGGACAACTGTACTCTTCGATAATCACACATTCAGACACACATACACAGCATACATTTTATCGATAAATGATGCGTTTACTTTTTGTTATTTGTCGTATTCATAATATAGTTCTTGTTCACGAATTCGCGTCGCACACAATTTCACGTGTTTGTAATGATTTTCTTTTTTTTGTAAAGTAGAGCCCCCCTCCTTGTCCCCCTCAGAAAACTCAAATGAATACAAATAAATTAAAATAAAATCCAAACTCTACAACATCTTAGTATCAACAACAATATCATCTCTTCAACTACTACAACTACAACACACAGCTGAGAGCGCGCCAACAACAACAACAACAACAATAATAATAATAACAACAGCAACAAGAAGACCTGCAAAATAAAAGCATACACTAAGAGAAAACAGAAGAATAGAAATTAAGAGTGTCTATGCTAAAAAGAGAAAAGGAAGAATCGGCTACTTTAATAATAAGAGCAATCTTAAGTACAACAAACCATCAGAAAGCAATATAACATTGAAGAGAGGCAGGCAGAAGGAGCAGAAATAACAACAACAACAACTAACAACAGCAGCAGGCCAGCTGAGAGCGCTGAGCGCCAAAAGTCGAGGAGAGAGCGCGCGAGATCGAAGCTCACCCTCAACTCTCAACTCAACTCACCACCACTCACCTCTACTCACCACGACTCACCTCATCCCTTCGCACCTTCGGTGTATTTTCGAGGGTGTAATTTTTTGTTGATTCGAAAACGAAACACACTCGCAACTCTCAGGATATGTACGGCAATAATAATCCGGGTAGTAACAATAATAACGGTGGTTATCCTCCATATGGTTACAACAACAAGTCGAGGTAAATTTTTAAACTTGAGTTCTTACGTTCGAGATACAGATTTTATGTTTACAAACATTTGCAATCGAAAAAAAAGACAATCGAATTTCTTCTCTTCATATAAATGGGATAATTATTAATATTTAACCTTAAAATACAAATTCGCGTTAACTAAACTACTGTAAATTTAACTGCATATTTTTATCGGTAGCTAAAACCAACGATAACGATAAATATTTTAAATGAAAGTGAAGAAATTCGACTGTAGTCCCTATTTCCTATTCCTTCATCCCTCTCCTCTCCCTTAAACCCAAAACATAACACACAAATGCACATACGAATGAGAAAGTGTACCTAATTTTTTTTTCTACCCAGATCTCCCAGATGCAGATAATCCAAATATATATATATATATTTTTTTTTTGTATTTGCATAGTTTATACGAAACAGAAATTCCCTGTTTGCTAGCAAAAGATTATTTTGCGGCCAACGCCTTTTTTTTTGTCAGGTTCTTGAAAGTCTTTTCATTTGGCAAACTTTTTGGCGACCCATATATGCATTGGTATGTGTGTGCAGAGGGAAGAATTGCCGATGGCCAATCGATAAGATCTAAAAAATGTTATCGATTTGCTCTCGTCGTCGCTGTGGCACAAACGAATATTTTGTATCCATTTCATTTAGCACACCATACACACACACACACGTCTTATTTTTTTTTTAGTTGAGTTTAGATTATGTTCATTGTCTTATATTCTGGATATTATCAGAGCGAGTGTGAGAAACAAAAGGCACGAAGGATGGATAACAATAACCAACGCAACAACAACCATAACAATGGCAAAGGGGAAGGATTACAATAGCGACGATATTGTTTGCATAAGTATTATTAACTGTTACATGCACTAGATGGTGTGCAGCCACTGATAGAAGCAAAATCAATAATCAATTAAATACAGATAAAAACCAATATATACATATACAGACACACAAGCATGTAGGATAGACCCGAGAAGCAGAGCAGCAAAAAGCAGTCAAGCGTTTTTGAGGGATTCCCCCCCATATACATATGTCCCCCTGAAAAAATATTTAGAAAAAAGCTCCGCTCCCAATCGTAATATTTCTTTGTTTTATTCTTTTTCCGTTGTAGATTATAAGTTTTTTTTTTGTTTAGTCATTACATGTCCCTTTTCATTAGATGTACCATTTGTATGTTGGCATCTCGTTCGCTCTAGTTTGACATTTATCATAGCATACATTCATGCGATCACACATACTACGTACACTTACACATCAGCTGATTGATGATCGTCTGCGTGTTTTTCGTAACGGCAGCCATGCCATGTGTTCTTTATTTTTGTCCTATATTTACAGTTGTATGTGATAAAAGATAAGCAATATTCTAAAATGATAACAACAAAAACGTAAAGCAACGTAACGTAATCGCAATCTTCCACAATTATATGTATATATATATTTAATATATATATATGTATATTGCATTTAATAAACACCACACTCAATAAGAAGACGAAGAAGAAGAATAGAACGAGCGCCATGTTTGATTTCCGGTGGGAATCGGAAGTACTATATCTCTTCCCCTCACACACAACACAACACTGTACTACACACGCGTAGACCAAGGCAGATACATGAATCCGTATCTGCGCAATTCGTTTGTGGCAAGAGGATTATAGAAACGGCCTAAAAACGTTTTCATCGTGCGGCCTCTGCAACTTAAGCAGCCTCACAATGTACCGGTAAATGTTCTCTTCTCTCTCTCTCTCTCTCTCCTTCTCTCTTACTTTGTCTCTGTTCCACACTTTTGCTGCTTGGTGTGACTGTACTGAAAATATTTTCTTTGTTGCCTTAATTGCCTTGAGTTTTAATTTTTAGTTCTTTTTTTGTGATTTTACGTTTTTTTGTGTGAAATTTTCTTTTCTCTCGCCTTGCATTGTCCATTTATCTTCCATCGCCAGATCTTCAGTAGAACGTAAGCTTTAAGTTTTGCCTAAGATATCACAATTGACTGTTTTTTGCTGCCAAAACTGAATAATTGCGATGAGAGCGGGGTCAAGTAGTGGTGGTCTGATTTCTATAAAGATTCCAGAATCTCCAGGGGGGGCGGGTCATGACATATAAACAGAGTAGTAGCAGCTGCCGTTGAACTTTTGCCTTTAAAACTAGAAAAGATGGCGTCATTGGCTCCACTGCAGCTGCTGCTCCTCTGTTTTGCCTCCCTTTTGGGGGGGGTCAAATAATTTATGGCACAATATTCGACGGCAGTCCATCGAAATGTAAACAGAGCAACCACAGCTTTATGCACCACGTGCTCTGCGGAAATTGTGTCAGGACCTTGACATGCGATAGCCTTAAGTTATGTATGTAGGGCCGTCCCTTTCGCACAGCTCTATACGTATATATATGTGGGGGGTTGGGGAGGGGAAACTAGCCTTAAGCGTACCGGTTGTTGTTATGGTTCTTGCGTCGCCATCTCCTTCGCTCGCTCACTCACACACTCATGATGTACACGCACTCCCACACACATGCACATATCCAAAATGCATAGCCAACAAATTGCCTTTTACCCCCAAACCTCTCTCTTAATCACTATGCCGCTCTCTCACACTACTGCGAGAGCATCGGCAGGAAATGAATAAAAGCCAAAAGCTAAATAGGCAAAATGCAAAATGCAAAATGCTAGAGCTCAACATTTGCTCAAGGTCATCAAAAGTCAGCAGCTACAGCAGCAACTACAACTACAAAATCAGCAGCAGCAGCAGCAGCATCACACATCAATCAACAATTGTCAACAATCAACAGTCAACACAGAGGAGCAGTGTGACCTTTCCAGCGAATACTTGAGATTTTTTTGTCTCACTCTGCTCCGAATTTTTTTTTTTACATATTTTTTTACTGTGCTTCAAGGTATATAATACAAGAAAAAGAAAAGCTGAATCGAAAAAAAATCCAATTTACGTCCCAAACACAACTCGCAACACCACCACACACCCACACATAAAAAAAACAAAATAAAAATCAAATCCCCTCCAGCCAAATTACGTAACCCGTCATCATCGTCGTCGTACCGGAGCTGAATTTAATTGTGTGCAGACATCTTTTTCCACAGCCCAGAAAGAAGCAGCCGCCACCACAAGCGATATCGGCGAAAAGCGAAATCGAAATCGAAAGACACTGACTCTTTAGATAGTATGTAGTTCATTTTTTTTGCACGGGGGGCAATCGCGCCCCCACCGCCCCCCAGAAATGTTCTTGAATCGAGGACGTCTTCAATGCCCGTAAGTAAGACTATCATAAAAAAAACACACACAAAAAAAAAAACCAAAATAAAACCATAAGAAAAGAAAACAACATTTGGGAAGAATCACGCATTTGTTTTAGACCTAACTTAGACATTATAATCCAGAGTCGACGTGGGAAGATGCCGAGTTTTTACCATACATACATGTTCTTTTTTTTAAATTTTTTTCAAGTGCTTCAAGTGAAAATTTTAAACAATAATTGTTTTAAGTGAAAAAAAAGTGTTGCATAAGAAAATGGTGTCCGATTATAATTCAATAATTGGGCTTAACAGCACCATGCAAATGCATAATTTTTTTTCTTTTTTTTCGGTGTATCGAAAGTGTATGGAAAATATATTCTAATATTTTAAGTGACTATTTTTTTAAGTGATTATTTTTTTAAGTGCTTATTTTTTTCAAGTGAAAATTTCTATTTTTTTTATATATTTTTCAAGTCAAGGGTTTTGCGCCATTTTAAGGGTAAATATAACTGGGATCTTCTCAATTCAGAGAAGATCCGAGTTGTATTTTCTAAGAAAATGCCAAATCCTCAAAATCATTTTTCCAAAACTTATATTCTCGCAAGTATATTTAAGTTTATGTCGAATAAGAAACTGCTGGTAAGGTCAGTTAACAGCATGCTGTTAGCCAGCTAACATTATGCCTTGTGACTGTACCATTGCCGCGTTTTTACTCAAGTTAAGTTATCTGTAAGACTAAGTTAGTGATATTCGTCAGATCATCCAACGCCAAAACATTTCTTAATCATTTTTAAGATAATTACAAATATAGAACGTAAATTGCGCTTTATACATATAATTTTGATCATTTTAACTAGTATTTTTCTTAATAAAAATACCAACAACAACATCATCATATTCCCGTATGCTAATCGATATTTTCTCTTTCCCAAATTCAATCGACGAACAGCGGTGGGCGTGGCTTTGGGATGTCCCATTCACTGCCATCGGGAATGGTTAGTATTATTCACATTATCTCTCTATTCACGCCTGAAATTTATAATTATTGTTAGCGATCAATTTCCATTGCATGAGCAAAATTCAAGAAAGAAAAAAGAAATTAAGAAACAAATTGAAAATAAAAAGAAAAGTTAAAAGCAATGCATTTGATATTGACTGATTTTGTATTTTGTTTTGTTTGGTTCCGTTTTTTTTTTTAATATAATAATTATCATAACAATAACAATAATAATATAAATTTTATGCCTTTTACTATCAATAGTTGTATGTTATTGAGTTTGTCTCATGAACGCTCTGGGGACACACGCTTTTGATTACAATTTTCGAGCAAAAAACAACAAACAATTACCAAATAACAAAACTAACCTCAATTATTTTCTGGATGCTGATCAATTTCATTTTGGTTTATGATAACGATAAAAATCAACAACTTAAACGTTTGCATTTTAAACAAAACAAAACCTAAACAAACAAGAACAAAAACAGAAACCAAAACAAAAACCCAATAAACTAAACTAACAAACCAATCAACCAGCAACAACAACACAAACAACTTTTTTTTTAAATACGAAACCCTTAAATAGAAATAACTAAACAAACACACAGAGATACCAAGCTAAAAAAAAGAATCCACAACTACACCTGCATGAGACATCAAAAACAAATGGCATACCTCAAGGTATTACCCTGCCACCTTGTCTGTCCACCCACCACTTCCGTTCTTCCCTTGCCATTTCCGTTTCCGCCTCAGCTTTGGCTTCCGTTCGGCATTTTGCCCTCCTTAGTTTGTACAGTGCTTGGCAAAACAATAGCAACAGTTGTACAGCTGTGAATATGCCATACAGTCATTTTACACTATTGATAACGCATTAGTTATCGATAAGCGCATGAATTCATATTAGAATTAATCGAAAAAATCAAAAATGTTACACATTGAACTTTTAAATTAAAAATATAATAATGTGGCTTTAAATGGAAGCAAATAAAAAATCTAGTAAAATTAATAACAAATTTGAAGCGGGATAATTTAATCCGCATGTAATCGAACAAGAAACCTAAAAATATATCGAAATATATCGATATATTTCACTCGGAGCACTGCTCTTTTGTCACGCACTGTATGCCCCTGTGCCCCTTGCACACTTGCCACAAAGCAGAATACACCCACACAAAACACTTGAGAATTTCTGAAAACTAGAATTCGATTTTCTTTTGTCTTTGGTTTTTGCAACCCTGCGAATGCCGTTTAGTTCACACAGACAAATGCTACCACCACCAACCCACCCCACAAAATACTTACACGAAGGTACAGCGAATGTACAAGGGAATGTTTCAAAGCTTAAATCCAAATAAATTCAAATACCAATTGCTGCACTCGAGTTTCAAGCACGCCTTAAAGAACGCCTTAACTTAACCACACAAAATCCAAAAGAGATCTAAAGATCAATATGAGAAATAATAAAAAAAAAAAACGATTTCCGGTTTCGATATGCATTTGGAATTACCGTTGCCGTTACCGTTTCGTTATGTCCGTAGATTTCTACGTTTTAATATCAAATTCTTTTTTTTGTACCTTGTGTGTGTGTGTGTCACCTCATCATTAACAGTTAACAATTATCAGTTAACAGTTGTGTGTTGTTGTTGCCCGTTGTTCGAGCCAACTAAGAAGTGGAGAGCAACGTTCAGCCAGCTAAAGTGAAAAGAACCAAGCAGCAGCAAGCCATCCAATCAAACTAACTAATACCTAAAACTAATCAATAAATCAATCAACCCCCCAAGACAGCGATATGAGGCCTTCTCTCAACATTAGAATACCCTTTGTACAATCTGATTACAGTCACGTTATGCGTTCTCGCCACAGGATACAGAATTCTCATTTCCAAGTTCCTCGTCGCGTCGCGGTTACAATGATTTCCCCGGATGCGGCGGTGGCGGCGGTAATGGCGGTAGCGCCAATTCCCTTGGCGGCAACATAATCAACCTGCCGCCAATAACCAGCAACAATTCGCTTAACAATCTGTGCGGCCTGTCGCTGGGCAGCGGCGGCAGCGATGATCACCTGAACGATCCGAGGGCGAGCAATACCAACCTGATTGTCAACTACTTGCCGCAGGATATGACTGATCGCGAACTATATGCCCTGTTCAGAGCCATCGGACCCATCAACACGTGCAGAATCATGAGAGACTATAAGGTAAGTCCGAGTTCAACCAACAAGTTGCTCTTAAATCACTGAAAGCAAACATACTTGTAGTGCTTGGCTAATATTTGTTATCAAATTGAGACTAATCATCTTTCTATTCCCTTAAAAAAATAATAGACTGGCTACAGTTTTGGATACGCTTTCGTGGACTTCACATCCGAAATGGACTCGCAGCGTGCGATCAAAGTGCTGAATGGCATTACAGTGCGAAACAAGCGGCTAAAGGTGAGTTTTTCTTTTAAGAAAAAGCTTGGAGCTGTCACAAAATAAGTCTCCTTTACGGACCCTTTGATTAAAGGGTCAGCGATGATTTTTAATTGATTTTGCATAACTCCTTGTTCTGGTTAAAGATCTGTGATTAACCAATCTCCTTCTGCGTTCTTTATTTGATTTTTGTTTTAGGTTTCCTATGCTCGTCCCGGCGGTGAATCGATCAAGGACACCAATCTGTATGTGACCAATCTGCCGCGCACCATAACCGACGATCAGCTGGATACGATCTTTGGCAAGTACGGTTCCATTGTGCAGAAGAATATCTTGCGTGACAAGCTCACGGGTCGACCACGGGGAGTGGCGTTTGTTCGGTGAGTCCCAAAAAATAAAATACAAAACCTTACATTTAAGTAAATCGAAAGGCTTGAGATAAAAATATTGTAACATACAGTCGATCTTCTTTGAGTCGAATAACTCCTCTATATCTCTACGAATATCCAACTTGTTTCTTTGGAATCTTCACAAATTCATCATAAAGAAGTGATCTTAAATTCCCGATTCTCGAATAAATCAAATGATGCAAATCTTTGATATTGGAAAACGACGTTTTGGAACAACTAGTATCAGTTTATTTGGAAATATTCCAATGCAAACTTTATTTTTTTTATAAATAATATATATATATGTGTATATGTTTTGTGACGTTCAAGGAGAGGTTCCAACCTTGAAGAACTTTGACTGTATTTTCTCTTTGCCAAAATTTGACTCTATTTTTTTGTTTGCCTTTTATTTTCGACACACCCCGGCTCATATGTTTTCTTTCTTTCTCTCATATTTTCCATTGTTCATTTCTATCGCAAAACCATCCATGTACGATGTACAATATATGGTGTACACCCGATAAATCAATAATAAACAAACAAATATATAGCTACAACAAGCGCGAGGAGGCACAGGAGGCCATATCGGCGCTGAACAACGTTATACCCGAAGGTGGATCGCAGCCGCTGTCCGTTCGTCTGGCGGAGGAGCATGGCAAGGCGAAGGCGGCGCATTTTATGTCGCAAATGGGCGTGGTCGCTCCCAACGCCCCACCGCCGCCGCCACCACCGCCGCCGCATGTGTCTGCTGGATTTAACAATATGGTGCACAGAGGTAGATCAATAAAATCACAGCAACGCTTCCAAAAAACGCATCCCTATATGGATGCGAAAAAGTTAATATAAAAAAAGAAAACCATATACAAAACAAAATACAAAAAACAAAACAAACAAAAACAATCCAGAAACGAACAAAGGCCACGAGAGGAAACACACAAGACAAGTCACACACTCACTTAAAAATATATATAGAATATTTATATACCTTATGTATATATGATTTTAACATACACGAAAGATCTTGAGAGTTTCCACATCTTTATCCTTTTTGAGGATTCTTTTTTTTCGTTTTTCTTTTTGTATTTGACAAACATAAAAAAACAACAACAACAACAACAGCAACAACAAACAAAAAACAACAACACCAACTAACAAAAAAAAACAACAAATGCATATTTAGTTTAAATTTTTGAATTTAACTTCGTAATTAACATAGTAACACTTAAACAAATTCAATTAATTGTTGCAATTTATACACAAGCATATATATTATAATAATATATATGTTCTATTTTTTAAAAAAGAAAAAAGAAAAACCAAACAAAAATTGAATTGTACATTTTTTTCTTTTAGTCTAATTTCATATTAATTTCTTATAAAAAAAAATACCTATAAAAAACAAAAAAGAAACTATTTTAGAAACACCCCCCTATATTTTACATACTAACTTACAACTCAAAAACGGGAATATCCATCAACTAGATATTTTTTTTGTGCAGTGTCCACAACAACAACAGCAAACACACGTACCAACACACACACACATTCAAATACATGCCTAACTAACAGTTAACCGATAACCGATTGAACTAGTTCTTAGAGGAGTATACCTCCTAGTTCTAAAAGTGCTCACTATTTTTTTCAACAATTTTTTTTCAAGTGTGTGTGTCGAACTTAAAGCGGAACCAGTTCGTTTCAGGAAACAATTTTTTTTTCTCGGATATATAGATGGTTTAATTAGGCTTAAAAGAAAACAACAAACACAGCACAACACGAAAAAGCAATTTTTTTTTTAAATATATGTATATGAATGAAAATGAATACACCAAGCAGATGCACTTGAAATGAGGAATATTCACCACAACAAATGGAATCGCAACTAATGTGAATATACCAACCACGGACTGAATCGATTACCTACTAATTAAAAAGAAAAAATCATAACATATGCAAAATACAAGCGTTACAACCGCAGAGAGAGAGAGATCAAACTAATATTTCTACAATGGAGATTTCAACCAGAACCCACTTAATCAAAGCATTGGAGAGTGTGCAATTTTTTTTGGGTCCTTTTTTTTTTTGGTGTTCCAGTTCCAGTTATTTTTTTGAAATTTTTTTTACCGTTCATAAAAGACTGTGCGAAACAAGCGATGATAAATACAAATATTGCAAGAATGCAAGCAGAACTGAACTGAAAACAAAAATCAACAAAATATAAAAATCTAAAGGAGTAAAAATTAAAAAAGCGTTGCCCGTAAAAAAAAAAGAAAGATATACCTCCCCCACTTAGCTCTTCCCCTCTCTTCAGCCTCTTCAGATCGCATCAATTTATATATATATATAAATCAGCTATCAAGTATCGAATTTTCGAATCACGTTCTTTTTTTTTAAGTTTTAATTTCTCATCGCCACCAGCTAAAAACTACAACAACAACAACCACAGCTACTACAATCCACAGCAAGAAAAAACAACAACAGAATAATAGAAAAAAAATAATACAAAAATCGACCAAATAACGCAATTACTTCTCCTTTCTTAACCCTCTCTCATCAAGTTTTTAAAGGAAGACAAGAAGGAAAAAATATACTTATATAGATATACGTATAATATACATATATATTTGACTATATTAAATCTATTCTATAAAATAGCGTTAAATCTTAATAATTATTTAGTTTGTAGTGCGTTAAAAGCAGCATACAACAAAACAAAAACCAAGTAAAGAAGCCGAACAGTGTGACCAGAGAAAACGAATATAATAAAAAGGCGAAACGCAAAACAAACTTAAAAACCAAAACCAACCCACAACTTTTTTTTATTTTTTTTCAAGTTCCAAGCAAATTTTAGAATCGAATCAGTGTTGGAAAACAACACGTCGCCGTCTATATTGTTTACATCGGGAAGTTTTTCTCCCACCGTTCTTATCCTTTTCCTATTTTTTTGTTGTTTTTGTTTTTTATTTTTGAACTTGCTAATCTGCCTTGCCGTGCGTATGTGTGCGTGTGTGTGCGTGTGAATGTGAGAAAGAGAACAATTAAGAGTGCTAGAGAGTGAAAGAGGTAAAGATAGATAGCGAGTATTGACAGGATCCCCAGTGCCCTTTCCCATCGCTAATGCGCGTGAGTGCGAGCGAGTAAGAACGAGAGCGCGAGTGCAGAATTTTTCGATTACAGCACCTGTCCCCAGGCGAAAGAGACAGAGAGAGGCGGACGGCTGTGTGACAGACAGAGACAGAGAGAGAGACACAATGAAATTGAATAGAAAGAAGTGAAAATGGCGCATGGTAAGTATGCGCGCACTCAACCGAAGCGATAACGGGGTGCTGCCCACAAAAAAAAAAAATCACTCCAAAAAACCATCCTCTAGAAACCTTCAGAAATATGATACCAACTTCTTCCCCTCATCATCTCAGCCACATTGTTTTTTTTCTCTTTTTTTTACTGTGAAAAATGTATTGATGTTTTTTTTTTTGGTTTGGATCGCCGAAATAAAGAAAAGAAACATAAACAATGTGACCGTATTGTTGTCTCTCTTCTACCCCACACCCCTTTATCGGTTCAAGTGCAAAAACACAAAAAAAAAAAAAAACGAACCTTAAACATCGCTACCTATTTTTTTTAAACTTTTTTTGCCAGTGTATTTCATGCATAAGACGATAACATTCTCTTCCAAGTGATACTGTGTGCTGAGCTATGTATTTTTTTTTAAATCATCTATCAAGTGCTCAAAGAAAAAAAAACCAACCGCATAATCTCATATAAAAAATAACCAAATTTATTTAAACATTTTTTTGTATACGTTTTTTTTTCTGTGCCTGTCAGTGTTCAGTGTGGATTCGAGGAATTGAAAAACCTATACCTATTATTATATAAAAGTAACATTCATAATTGTTTCTACCGAAGCCAAGCAACAAATGTGCAAAAACTCTTATCGAACTGTCTTGTAGATTTTGTCTAACCGATTCTAAGCTAAACATTTTATTACTATATATATTTTTTTCTTGGTTTGTTTGCTATTTTGTTGTTGTTGTTTTGCATTCTCCACGAAAAAAAAAACAAGAACGAACTATTATTTTATATATAATTTGCATTATTTATTTTCATTGGTTATCATTTGCATAGTTTAGTTGACAAATTCAAAAAGAGATTAGACATAGCGATCTTCGGTATTTAGCTTGGCGAAATACGTTGTTTATTTTTTAGCAAGAAATCAAAAAATAAAGAAAAATTATGATATCAAATAATGCAGTAGATCAAGGTTTTTGGAGGTCAATATTTTCAAAACCGTGTGCCAGAAAGTATGCAACGTTTTCGGCAAGCTATTGAAGCGAACCAATAAACGATATCCTTGCTTGAGGTGATATGATAAACCCGATCAATTGCAAGGAAATCGTGCACTTCGGACCTTTTCTAACCGAAGACAGTTTTTGGGAAATTGTCGAAAGTTTAGTTTAATTTTATTTGCTTTAGATTTTATTTAGTTACTGAAGTATCTCACTCCAGTTCAAAAGTTAAACCCGTTGCCAAGTTAAACAAGTAGTTTGTATTCCCCATTGTATTTCGCATTTGTTGTTTCCATGCCGTAGACACTCTACTGTACTTTATAATCTACTCTAAAGCACTAACCCCGACTCGGTCGCTTTTCCTTGGCTAACTTAAAGGAAAAACGATCGATTCAACTCATTTTCATTGATTGTTGTTGACCAAAAAAAAAAAAAAGAAAAAGAAATAATAATTGAAAAATCTTTAAAAACAAATCGATCTCTTATTCCCTCCATCCAAAATCAAGCAAATCAACCCTACAAAAAAAAATCTATCTGCGCCGCAACTAATCCAAGTTGTACAATTTTTTTTTCGTTTCGTTCCTTTTTTTTATTATAGACGGAGCTATGGAAAAATTACGCTCATTATTCGATGCTATATGCGATGCTATCTTTGGTCTCGATAGTAATTATTCCTTTTTTATATATACACATAATTCTAATTAATTACTCCTAGTCGTAATCTATCATAGATTATTTGCTTTTCCGCCTAAGGGGAGAGCAAAAACGAGTTAAGCAGGGCTGCCACAGAAATGCTGGCTGGAAATGAGTTCAAAATACGTTGAGAGGCTTTCTAAAAGTACGCAACATTTTAGAATTCCCAACTGCCAATTTCGTGAGCATGTGGTGAATTGTTAAAGCACACTTTTAGGCAGCCTCTCAATTGATTTCAAACACGTAGCCGATTCCTGTGGCATCCCTGATGGATTTGTGCTTATTTTTTTTTTTTATGAGCCCTTAAGAATGAGATCTAGCCGAGAGATCGAATAGCGCTATATAATCGTTATAAGTAGTATATCAGTCTATCAAGAAGAGAGCACACACACATACACACCAGCAGACACACAGACACACGCACACTCATGCGCTCCCACATAATTGAGATGGCAGAACTAAAATTCGAGTTTCAGTTTTCAAATTCCTCATATATCTATAAAAATATATAATTAACAAAAACAAAAACAGATTTTTCTTTTCAAAGCGTGCCATGTTTTTCTTTGTTACTTTCTCATGTGCCATAAATCAGCTACTATACCCATTTATCTCACTCTCTCTCTCTCTAAAAAAAAAAAAAACAATCGATTTTAGTTATAAACTAAATTTTGTGACCTTTTTGGGACTCGCTCCTCTGATTATTTATTACTGTTGAGCGAGTGCCAAGGGCGCTGAGCGTTATTTGAAAAAGTTCCAATTGAGAAATTGCCAAAAAAAAATTGTACTTCTTGATGGAAACCAACCACCCAATTCGAACTCCAAATGAAATCATCAAAAATAGTATAAAGAAACTATCAGAATGGAATTTGCTGCTGGCCTGGCCCCTTTTAACAACCAATTCTGCTAACCTAAAACCTTGATTGCTTGCGCTTCACATTCTCACCTCCTCTAAAAAAAATAAACAATTAACAAAACCAAGTTATTTTAGAGTCCCTTTTTCAAACGATTTTTTTTAGTGTTCTTAAATAGCAAAGTTTCCTTCATTTTTTTTTTTGGTTTAATCCGTTTAATTCTTCCCTACATTGTCTGCTTTGTCTGCTCTGCGAACGAAAAATCACTTAATCAGAACTCCCCAAGATTCCAACAAGTTTTGTTCGCTGAAAAGAAAAACTAAAACCAACTAGATGTTTACCATTAACCAATATATACCGACTTGTTTTGCTTGCTAATGTTCTTTGAACGCACTTGACTTTGAATTTTCTTCGTGTATGTGAGTGTTTTATATACGCAACAGATCATTCACATCATAATTTACTATATATACACACATATATAGAGCCATCACAAAATCAATCATCAATCTGTTCAATAACACTCCAATCCAAGTCCCCATCCCATCCCAAAGCTCCAAGAAAAAAAAAAATGATCAAAAAGAAAACATGGCACGTTAAATGAAAATTATGAAAATACCTGCAATCGTGTTAAATGGAACAAACGAATCGAAAGTGGGAAAAACCATTGTGATTAAAGAAATACTAATAATGAAATTACTTTGTAGACACAGCGACATCGAAAAGCTAACAACCAAACCTCTGCTTGATTTATAACTACAACTACAAATCCTGAAAGCTAACAAAAAGTAACAAAGCAAGAGAACAAAAGAAAAATTAAAGAAACAACAAATAAACACTAACCCAACACCATTTAAACAAGAAAAAGGCAAACGAAACTCTCTAAACGAAATATTTAACATAATTAATCTCTCACCTAGGCTAGTTAAGTCAGGGCTCCAGCAGTATTCAGGGCCAGAAGGATATATCTATAGTTGTTAGAATAAGTTTTTTTTTTTCTAATATATTTATATTTTTTAAATTTCATGCACGATAAGTACTCTTAAAAAAATGCATTGATGAATCTTACTAATTAACGTTTCTTTTTTTTTTTTTGTAACCTTCTTCTGTGTCTCCCCACTTGAATTGCTCTCATAGGTGATAACTTTGCCGAGTTGCTTGACGGACTGTACCGCAGGAAGTACCATTATCCCTACTTATAATTGTCACCGCAACAGCAGCAGCAACTCCTCCAACAACAGCAGCAGGCGTTGGGCTTTACGGGGAGTACCAGCACAAGCAATGCCATTGGTAATGGCAGTGGTAGCAACAACAACATGCTACTCTATCATCAACACTACCATCAACAACAACAACAACAATCGCAATTGCAACGCCTGGGCAATGTTGCTGCTCACAGCTTGAGTCCGAATGGAAGCAATAACAACATTAATCACAACAATAGCCAAACCAACACCAACACCGCCAGCACCAATGCCAACACCAACGCCAACAGCAACAGCAACACCAACAGCTTTGGTTTTAATACAATACGCCAGAATGGAGTGGCTGCCCTCCACTATCTTCAAGAGCAGCTGCAGCTGCAACAGCCGCAGGAGTCGTCGCAACAGCAACCGTTGCAGCCATTACAACTGCAATCGCCGCCACCCTTTCAACAACACCAACAATCGCAGGGCAGCTTGAGCAATAATTTGCTTTCGATTGGTAGTAGCTTCAACAGCAATTCTAATCACACCAATGCCTACGGTGGCAATTACAACAATGCCAGTTCTTTCACCAACAACAGTAGCACGTATAACCATGAACCCAGCAGCAGCAACAGCAGGAATGATTTTTCCAATCATCCCAGCCTCAGAGTTAACCATTTTGCCACCAGCGGCATTTACCCCAGCGGCAGCGGCAGCAGCAGCAGTGGCTACATCACCAATCCCTCTAGCAGCAGCAACAATAGCTACACCAATAGTCGCAGCAACAATACTGGCGGCAACTCCAACAATTCCAACAGTCACAACAGCAATAACCGCAATACTTCGCCGCAGAACGACTTCAGTTTCCCCATGTCGGCAACGGAAATGGAATTACATCAGCAAACTCTGAAGTTGCAACAGCTGCATCTCAACAACAGTTTCAACAACAGCACACCAACGGCAACAACAACAACATCAGCTGCAGCGGCAGTAGCAACAACAACGGTAGTCACATCGACTTCAACGGCATCAACGGCGACAACCACAAACCCATTTTTATGGCGGACATAACCTGAGAGTTGAGAATCAATCTTTAAGTTATAAATTATATAACGAACGTATATATTTCTAAGCAACTCTTATATTGATCATCGTAGTGCAGTGCAGCATCCATCGAAACCCAAATTTTTATGTTCTCAAAAACCCCAAGAATTACGTTTACTTTTTTTTTTTGTTCCTCACATTAATCCTTATGTTTTAGTTGGTTTTTTTCTTTTTTGTGCTTTTTTGGGAGGAATGTTTTTTTTTTCTTAATGTAATTATCTGTAAGACAAGACACGTAGTATATGTATTCCAATCGTACATGAACATATATATATATATACACATGTAGTATATATATAATGATTAAGATGTCGACGAAGAAGGCAATCTTTTTTTTTTGCTTAAACTTAGAGAGAAGAAGAAAAAGAAGAAAAACTATGAGAAGAACATTTTTTTGTCACATATTTATAACGTATGATATAATATAAAAGAATATATACAACAAAAATATATAAATATATATATATATATAGACAACACACACATACATATACACACATTTATATATCTACTACTACTACTATATAGCTATAGGCGTGAATACATAAGCTCTGATTGTTTTTTTTTTCTGTGTCTGAAACTGATTTTTTTGGCGCGAACTATGCCGCAACAACGTACACGTGGGGGCGCACCCAACGCGTGTATGTTTATAGCTGAAGTTAAACCAGATATATATATGAGTAATATTATCTCTTTTTTTTCATAATTTATAAATCCAATATTTTTTTTTGTCTATATATAACTACATATTATGCGTAACGAACGATGGAAAATGGCTTAAATAATTTATGGCTGGGCATGCTCAAGTTTTCAGGCTGTTTATGGATAAATGAATAACGAAACTTAGCTAGAAATATGCTTGAGTATGAAGGACACGACGGATAGGAGCAGGAGAAAGAGAACCCAGACAAAATTACACTACAAATACAATTTTTTTCATAGCTATAATGGAAGGATACGTGTGTACTTTTTTTTTTTACTAAATATAAATACTTTTTTTGAAATCCATTTTTTTGTTTAGTTTATTATAAAGAACTTGAGCATGTTGCAGCAAGCAAAAAACAACAACAAACAATATATACAAAAGTGTAAGAAAGAAACGTGATAGAGAGCCCGAAAATCAGAGGAGACAACAAGCAGTATAGAATGAAAGAAAAGAGGGAAAATGGAAAGAAAACGAAATCGATAACGAAAATGGAAAAGAAAACGCAAAGCACGCAAAATCTGACGCACCTGGAGTCGACCTGCATTATTATTTCTTTATTTAAAAAAAAAAAACAACACCCAGAGCGATTAAATGTTTTAATTTTGTTTTTTATTTCGATGTTATTGTTTTAATTTAATTAACTACATTTCTGTGTTCTTTGCCTGGTCGCTCCTTGAGTCCAATTAAGTTTTTTTCGGTGTCGGTGCCTAAACTTATTGTGAAATTGAGAATAAAAATAAAGAAGAAAAAACTATTATTACACGACCTCAAAATATGATATGCGTCAATAAAACTTTTGTTAATTCTATATAACACACATTAATTTCGAAAAAGAAAATTGTAAAAACTTTTTAATTTGTTCGAGGAACCCCCGCCTTTATTTTCTGAATTACTACAAGTTTATGTTATCATTTAATTACCTTGTCTCTGGCTTACAAAGAAAAACTTACAAGAAAATAAGCAAAACCATTATTTAAGTCAACTTAATAAACATTTTCACCGCAAACAAAACCACATTTTACCTGAGTTTTATTTTTATTTCAACATGATGCCTAACTTACAAAAAAATAAACAAAAAAAAGCAGACCGCACATCAAGTCAACGAATTAAGAATAATGAATAAAAAATGACGGAAAACAAAACTAGATTTAAGTGAGAAGAGCAGACACAGTAAACACACTCGAAAAAAACACTTACAGCTTGGTTGTGCTGAATACTAAATATTACGATAAAAAAAAAGAAAAGAAAACAAAAGAATAGAAACGATAATTCCGAAAATATACACCAGTTCGAGAACGAGAAGCGTTTGTTAAATCAATATGTAAGAAGACACTCATTCTAAAGCTCCTCTCCCGGCCGGAGGATTGGGGCGAAGATTCACTTAGATCGAAGAAAGAAATACTCTCAACCAATTGTAGCCTTAGTCTGTAAGTGGAATTACATAGAAAATATCGGGTTAATTCGAAGAACAATTCATATACATGCATATTTATATACATATGGCACCTAGCATGCGGTCGCTCGTCTCGTATAACTTAGGACTTAGCCAAGGCAAACCAAAGAAAATCGAAAAATTAAGCATTAATTAATTGCATTTTTTTTTAATGAAATCTAGAAATGAGAATAATTTTTTGTCACCTTTTTTTGAGCATGTGACAAATGGAAAATCATAAACGTTTTTTTTCTCGAACGTCAGAATATAGAAACTTAATTTTTTTTGTGTGTGTAATTCTTTTAGAGAATTTTTTTCTTTACTCATAAGCAGCCAAGCTAATTTTGTTGTAATACCGAGAGACCGATAGAGGGATGCCGCAAGTTAAGAGATACATTTTTTTGTCATATTTTTAATAACTAACGTTGTAGAACATGAGAACCTCACAAACGATAAAACAAGAAAAACTAATCGCAAATACATTTAAAATGTTGTTCAATAAATTAATGCAAGAAAGAAAATATTATGTAACGGAATATACATTCTACATTTTTTTTATATCAACGTAAATGTGTCTAGAAGGTAAAGATCTTTTTATAAAGAAAAAAACAAAAGACGGAAAAAATATAAAAATACAAAAAAGGAAAAAAATACACAAAAAAAGAACAAAAAAGGAAAAAAATACAAAAAAAAACAAAGGGAATAATTCAAAAATCCAAGAAGGAAAAAAATATAAAAAACAAAAGGAAAAAAATAAGTCAAACAAGGAAAAAATTAACAACATAAAACCAAAATACCAGAAATATGCATACAATTTTTTTTCTAGCATAAGAGAAAGCGTTTTTTATATAAAAATATTATACAAAGAAAAACTAAACAAAAAAAAAAAACACAAAAGATATAAAAAGGTCAAGTAGATAAACAAACGACTTGAAGAGAACCTCAAAGTTGCGAAGTTTTGTGAGTTAGATCGGTGCATCCAGAGATCTGGAGCCAGGTTAGGATTGCAGAGGAGGTGTGGAAGGAGATCACGGTTAGACAGAATTATATAGACGCTTTATCTATCCTATGGAACTTTTCGGTATTATTTCGTGGTTTCAATTTCGACCATCTCTCTGCTCTATATCCGCCTATTCCTTCTTTTTTGAAACCCCCCGTATATAGCAAAGCGTTCATCTTTCATCTCAAAATGGGAAAAAAACACCGACAAATTATATACAATTCAAAGAATATAGCGATATGTAAACATAGATTTAGATAAGCCAGGAAAGTTACGATATTACGATATTACCATAAAGCAGAAAGTTGAAGGAGAAGTATTTTTTTTTTCAAAGCAAAGTACGAGTAAGGACAACTTTGGATCGATCTTTCGGAGATGGCGAAGATTGATGTGAAACGTGAACTGCCCTATGAAAGATTTTTCTAAAAAAACAAACAAAAAAACAAAACCGAACACCAACAAAAAACAACTAAGACGAAAGATTAAATAAATTAAAGAAAACGAGAATCAAGTTAGAATACTGAACAGAAAATGCCTACAGATAAATGCATCATATACCTAAAAGCAATATACAGTCATAAATAGAACAAAGTTAGTGGAACAAATAACAAATTAAAACAAAATAAAATAAAACAAATAAAAACCGTTTAAATAGCAAGCAAAAGAAAGCAAACAAAGGGAATATATTCGACAAATGCAAAACAATTATATTAACTATACCGTATACAAAGCGTATATACTATATATACATATATATTATATACATACAAACATATATAGAGATTATAACTATTAAGCGGAAATTTTTTTGAAATAACTAAACATTTAAATAATAATATTAATAATAACGTAATGTACCCCGTAATCGTAATATACCGAATAAACGACACCACACACACATAAGCAGATCGATCACACACACACAGAAGACAGAAGATACAGAATTGTAAGATGTTCGTAGTCCGAAGAAAACTTGAAGAAAAGAAACGCTAATGCAAAAGCAGATACGAAGAAAACTTGATTTTAATTCGTTTATACAAAATTAAAAACAAAAAACACATATATACATATATTGAAATAGCAGCTAATTGTTGTACTTAAGATGTCATATTTCGAAAAGAACAAATAATAAACGAAAAACATTTAAAATTCAACAACAGAACAGCAAAAGTACCGGCTTTTCCTTCAGGGCTGGGTACAGTTGTGCGCTTAACAGCACGCGGTCGGACTGCGATAACCGATAGGCTGGATTTCTTTCGATTATTTTTGCAAATGTGCGTTATTTTTTAAATCTCTTATTATTTATAATTGTTTTGTTCTTGTAGGTGATATATACATAAAATATATATTCCTTTTAATAAAATTGAAAATAATCATGGAAGTCTATGAGTAACTCTCTGTTATGGGTGTACTTGGCACGTAGATAAGAACACTTTAAACTCAAGGTTTGTCAAGGCATGTCCACTTGAAAAATCGGAAAACTACGAACACACAACGAAGAACTGATTGAGTAATAATATGATGATTGTTTTTGAAGAGCAGCTAAGTAAAGGAGGTGATATCCCTGCCACTACATATTTTACCCAACCAGTAAAGCTCTCAGTTCTGTAATATGTAATAATAATTCATTATCGGTCACTGCAAAATCCACAAAAATGAAAAAAAAAATAAATTCTTATCACTCCAGGAGCACCTGTTGTGCGACAACAATTCGCTTGAAGTGTCGCTTTACTGTAACATTTTGCACTTTGTTCGAGGATATCGCACCTGGCGAATTATATCACCCGCGGAGAGATGAAGGAGATCTGCTTATCAACCAAGTGCCAAACAAATCACGACAAGTGCCCCGGGGCCCAGGCCCAATAATTTCAATTTTGGTCGCATTACAAGTGTATCGATATGGGGCTACGTATAACACCGTACCATATATAAATATTATATATAGGCATCGCTATCGGATTGAGTGGTAAACAAAGCGCTCGACTGACACTCCCCTTGGTTGATGTGATGGGTCTTTTTTTTCCGGATCGTTGCCTGCTGATAGCCGCGACACGTTTTCCAAGCGAATCCAATTAGTGTGTTCCGGAATTACGTTAGAGCACGCAATCCCGGGTCTAGATAAGGGCCAACCTATTCACGCGTATTGCGATCCTTTGCCCCGTGATCCCTGTTTTATGTTTCATCTATCATCCATCATCCATCATCGTGTCACGATCACACCTCTATATATATATACATATATGTCTTGAATTTACTATCAACTGGCGTTAATGGCATTATTTTAAGTGGCTTCTTGGCCACTCAATGTTTGGATTCCCTGCCTGGTCAGCTTGAAGGTTGAATCTGACTACGGATTGCATAAGGAACGAGGCAGGAAAGTGGGCCCGACTGGGGGAATAGGCACGTGCCAGCGATACCGAGACCGATCCCAGAATCAATATCGAAAAGCAGGGCTCTTAATAGGTTCTAACTGTGTTGTTGTTCGGCTTTTTTCTATATACATATGTGTGTATTTTTTGTATGATGAATGACCTGATTTTTAGATGCATGTCGCGTCCATTTAAATCTGTGTTATCTAGTACAGACGCCTCGATTGCAAATAAATACTTCCACAAGTTGCTGAGTAATCGTTGTTGTAATCAATAGCGCAGTCGTCATCGAGACTTGAAGGCAACATTCGATTGACGATGCTGTCTAATAACCTTGGGATTGGTGAAATTGTTGAAATCAGTGGTGCCCACACGCATATATTGACACGTTAGATAGGCATTTGTGAGAGTAAAATCGTGCGGTATTTGCGAACGCTTACACTGTCGGTGTGAGCAGAGCTCGGGCAGCGAAACTTGCAGACTCTCGAGTCTATTTGTAGGGCATCACTGCTCTAGATACATCCTTTTAACTGTATTTTATGTAAGTTGTGATTTATTATACAAAAATAATACAAAATTGTAGAAATATATAGAAAAAACAAAACATTTTTCAAATAAAACAAATCCATTATATATATTAATATTGCGTGAGTCATAGCCACTGCATTATTTTCATACTATACCG
This sequence comes from Drosophila kanapiae, assembly GCA_008042475.1. Taxonomy (NCBI): domain Eukaryota; kingdom Metazoa; phylum Arthropoda; class Insecta; order Diptera; family Drosophilidae; genus Drosophila; species Drosophila kanapiae. The sequence continues at coordinate 274,600 of VNJM01001375.1, forward strand.
ATTGCAGCATCTGCACCATGCACTTCAAATGACTTTGTTTGATTGGTAAATAGTTCTTTTTTTATTGTTTATCAAATTGTCTACATGCCGCATTCCATGGCCGCCAAGGCTGCTAAGTACTTAACACATCACAGATTGAATACCCCGGGACCCCGTTTTCAAAATATATAGCCAGATTCCACTGATACCAAAGCATTCTTCTTCGTTTTCAAATTAAACTTTGACGAAAAAAAAAAACAAAAAAAAAAATTATAATAAAAATAAAAACCTATCTTTCTGATCAATTGTAGATTCTGAAGCGCAAAGTTTAATAAATAGTAACGAAGTGTGTGTCATTGGAATCGAGCTATAACCCCTTCTACCCCCGGGCACTTGTCCTTGCTTCTCGATTTCTTCTTTTTTGTTGTTCTTGGAATATTCATTTAGATTACTTCTTGAGGAAAACCTCATGTAATTCCACATCCTTCAGGTTGTTCACGGTGAGGCGGCGCGAGAACTTGCCCGTCTGCCAGCGCTCCTCCAGCTCCTCGAGCGTACGGCCCCTCGTCTCCGGTACAAAGGTGCCAATAAAGGCGGCCGCCAAAAAGGATATGCCGGCATAGAAGGCAAACAAATTGGCGGTGCCCAATGCTGCCTCCATATTGGGATAGATCTTTAGCATGACAAAGGCCAGTATCATGCCAAAGAAGACGGCAATGCCGGAGGCACTGCCTCGTGCTCGCTGCGGGAACACCTCCGAGATCATGAAGAACGGCAGCGTTAGCATGCCCATGGTGGAGAATACGATGTGGGCGACGATGCAGAGGACGGGCAGCCAATGGATCATGCCCACCGACTCTGGGAACCAGCTACCGGCGGCCAGGAGCAACATGCAGAAGCCCATGCCCGTTGCCGAGAATATGCCGGCCGGCTTGCGGCCCCACTTCTCAAAGATGCCGCTCATAAAGAAGGTGGTGATGATCCGGGCCACGCCCAGCATCACGGCCACCAGCACTGGATCGATGGTGACACCGGCCTGTTGGGCAATCTGGACGGCATATACAATGATCACCACAACGCCGCAGGCCTGTTGGAAACCAAAGAATGTGGTCATCATCAGTACCGGCTTGTAGACCTCCGGTCGGTGGATCATCTGGCTGAGGGATTCGCTGGCAGCGGTGCTCATGCTGGCATCCGCCACCTCCTTCATGTGCGCCAGCTCCGCCTCGAATTCGGGCACGTAGTCGACCTCTGGAAGAGCATAGAAAATGGAGGAGGAGTTAGTTTTTGTGAAAAGAAACCATAAATAAATAAGAATAAAAGAGCAAAGCAGCTACTGATCAGGATGCTTGGACTACCTGAGTACTTACATAAATGAATAATCAGCTTTGTGATTTTATTTACGACAAATCGAACTAGTTTTTATGAGAAAGATAATCGGAGGTGCTACAGAAATCACTAGGGGCTTTTAGAAACCTTAAAAAGGTGTACAACATTATTACATTACACTATTATATTACATTATACATTATACAACATTAATTAAAAATTGTACAGCTTGAAAAACATATTTACACTGATTTTGGTGCCTCAAAATTCACATTAAATACTTTAAGACACATTTTAAAGTGTTTTAAAAGCGGTAGTGATTTCTGAAGCATCTATAAATTAACTAAGTATCTCAAAGTATATGAAATATAAGCATATTCATGGAATAAAACTTAAAAAAACATTAAACACAATATATTTATGTATAATTAATAAATAAAAAACTTTTTTAGAAAGAAAAACCTTGATTATCATCACCATTAAGACAACAAAAGCTAAATCAAATGATTAACTCATTTCCAGTGACATTCATATAAGCACTTGGCTTAAATGGCAAATGCTTCATTTTGTTTCCTAAACTCTAATGGCTTATCAAAATCACTACAATTTAAAGCTGAAAGCCCAATTAAATCCTTTAGTTCACCACAAAGGTCAGTATGGCATATAGTAACTAATGGCTGTGTAAAGTGATTTGCTACCACTTAATAACTCTCCGCTTTAATGGCCACAAATTGCTGAGCAGAAAGAGAGCTCGAGATTGCTTGATTTATTTTTATCGCCCTGAATCACCCTTCGATTGCTATGCATTATTTTTAGTTGCTCCCTCTCCCCCTCCATGGTTTAATCTAATCCAATCTAAATGTAAATAAAGCAACTATTGCGATTAAAACTCACCCCTCTTGGGCAGTCCTCGGAAGTATCTGAGCGATGTCCTGGCCTTCACCTCGCGTCCCTTGGTCAGCAGCCAGCTGGGCGATTCCGGCATGGGAAAGACGAGCAGGGTGGCCATCAATTGGTAGCCACAACTGATGCCAAAGATTAGCTGAATATTATGGCGAATAAAGTAGCCCAGGCAGTACATCAACAGAATGCCACTGGCCAGGCCCAGCGAGGTGCCAAGAATGAGGCGACCCCTAATCCGTGGCAGGCTGATTTCCGCCGAATAAACGCCCACCGGCGACACAAACATTCCGATCATGATGCCGCCAAAGGCGCGACCCAATAGCATCTGGTAGTAGATCATATCCCGATCGTCGTGCATGAAGCTGGTGACCAGCAGGATCCAGCCAATAAGTCCAATTAGATTCGTGATCAGGATGGTGTATTTACGTCCAATGCGATCCAGAAAGTAGCTGACCAGCAGGCCGCCCAAAGGACAGGCCATATTCTGGATGGAGGCTTTAAAACAAAAGCGATTCTTCCATTAATTACACTCCTTACATTTGTTAAGTTCAATTAAATTAATTGAGGGATTTTTTCTAGAGTTTCTTCGAGATTTTTAAAGCTTACCAAACCAACTGGACTCGTCCTTGTTGAGCCAAAAGGGTTGCGTTTCGTCGTGCAGCTGGGTAAGAGTAACGGCCGGCATGCTGACCACCATTCCGGAGCCAAGGACACCGCTGTTGCCCAGAAAGACCATCAGCTCCTGTCGCAACACGGCCAGCTTGCTTTCGCCCAGTGGCTTGTCCTTGGCCAGCGGATCCTTTGCCTTGGGCACATCCTTGCTGATAACTGTCGGCTTGTACGCAGGCACCAGCTGCTCCTCCTGCGCCTCCTGCTGACCCTTCATGTCTACGAGTCTTGGGTCCTTGGGTAATTGGTACTAACTGGTATTAAGTGCTGGCTACTGTGGCTCCAGGAAGGCTACGCTTTCTCTATTGGAATTATTTGTGTCAGTGTTGGACCGCGGTGGGGGCGTGTCTGGAGCTGGTGGCCGCCAATCAATTAATGGCTCACAATTAGCTATAGTGGCGACGTCGTCGACTCCGCACTCCGGGTTTGCCTGGGTCTCTGATAGCTTTCTCACTCGACAAGTGGAAACTTCCGCGCATTTCAATCAAGGGCTCGCTCCAGTATCAATTTCACAAGTTACCAATGACTTATCAGTGTTTCCAGAGACGTCGGGAGAGCCGAGCCGAGCCGCCAGTTCTGCCTGTTCTTCTTTTCTGGTTTTTGGCCAGCCACTCATAGTATTTGCCGTTTTGTCCACAAAGAATCGCTGGCTTTTCCAAACTAAACTGTGGCCCACAAGGCACGTCCGGGTGGCTCAGCGTTTCGCAGGCAACTGAATTGAGAAACTGAAAATGAGCAGCAGCGGCAGCAACAGCCACCATAATTTGCAAATTAAAACAAAAGGAAATATTATTGTTTGCATTAAATGCGACGCGTTTGCGGGGCGTATGCGCGATTAGCCGTTTTAAAGTTCGATTTCGATTTCGGTGATTACGTATACGCCACCGTTAGCCCTAGCTAGCGTGCTGTGAGCGGCGTTTAAACGCAATTAGCCATCTAATCGATCCACTAACGCCCCCCCCCGCTGACCCCACACATGCCGCTATCTCTCGTCTCTTCCGACATTCTCTCGCGAATCTCCCCATTTCTCATGCTCTCTCGCGATTCTCTCTCGCCCTCTCGATGCTCTCAATCGAACGACATTGGCAACGAACTTGACATTGGCGCGCGGGGTCAGGTGCAAAGAAAGGGTGGGTGGGCGCTGCCATAACAAGAAGAGCGCTAGTTTTTATACCCTGCGGTAACTTGCAAATCTCTCTATTAATAAAATGAATAAAAACAAAACAAAAATAATAACAGAAATAAGGACAGAATGCCACAAGTGCGGGGCGTAAACAAACGTTAATTTGTTTTCCTTTTTATTTATGGCTCCACTAATCTGCTGATAATTGCCACTCACGTTTTATGCGTTAGTGGTAAGGAGTACGTACCAGATACGATAGGGATTTACGATATCATTTTCGATTGAGTCATATTTTAGATGTATTTATGTTGTTGCTATAGCTTTTGAAGGAGTTCAAGCACTCGCTTTAGTTACAGGGGAAATTTTATGTTTAATAATTAATTTAAAAAGGTTTAAACTTTAAGGAGTGAAGAGAGTTTAAAGGAAAATTAAATTGAAACCAAGATAAATGTATGTAAATGGGGTCCCTTTTTATGAGGATTAAATCAGCTAACAAGAACTTTATAGCAAAGATAGGTACCGCAAGAAAATACAGGCTGTGTTAAGGGCTTTTTAAAATTTAGTTACTAACCCTACGAAAAAGTAAGGGAAACTTTCTGCCTATATTTAGGGTTTTCATTTTAAAGTTAACATGCAAAGCCTCGATTTATGTAGCTTAAATCAGCCAACAAAGACCATATATTGCAAAGATAGGTACCGCTAAAAATCACCTTAGGCATCGTAATAGGATTTCCAACCCCTTTACTAATTGAGGGTACTTTTTTCCTGAATTCAGGATATGTTAACACCCATTTTTCCTTAATTAAAAAAAAAAAACCAACAAAGATGATATACTGCAAAGATAGGTACCACAAAAAATCACCACAGGCATCGTAAAAGGTTTCCTAAATATTTAAGTACAAACTGCTAGTAAAATCAAGGATACTTTGTGTCTAAAGTCAGAATATATTTATAAAGGTAGCGTAAAAAGATTCGTTAGTAAAAAATCAGCGAACAAAGACCATATAACAAAGATAGGTCCCGTACAAAATCACCTCAGAAATCGTTAAAGGTTTCTTTAAAAATGTAGTTACTAAGCTTACGTAAAATCGCGAATACTCTGTGCCTAAATTAAGGGTATATCTTTAAAGGTAAACACAAATGTTTCGTTAATGAAAATTCTGTTGTGTTTACCAAGCCGATCACCATCGGAGCGAGTGGTTGTTGCTTGCGGCTGCAGTTGGCCAAAAGCCAATAGCCAAAAACAAAAGGCCAAGAGCGACCAAAAGAGCTTATCAGGTCTCTTTTTTTGTTTTGTTTGCTTGGCCTCTCCTCTCTCTCTGGTTCTCTCCCGGTCACCTGTCTTTTTGGCACTTGGTCTGCGGAAGAGGTGCATAAATTATGCGCGATATCGAACGGAATGTGTTAATTCTAATGCCGACGCTCCGTTCGGACAGCATTTGGACAGCTTTTTGGACCCCCGGGCTTATCGGCAGGAACGATGCACGCCGACGCCACGCGGCCGTATCAGGGTACGGGGTAAATAATACTACATAGATCGCATTCGATCGCGCTACTTTAATTAACGAAATCCGAGCCACAAATTGTGGTGGCCGTTGGCTGCGTATCGTGACCACAGGTACATATATATATACCTACTATAAAGTGTAATCACGAGGTTTAGAGCGCAGAACTTTGTCCAGAGCCAAATATTTAAATTGTGATTGCGCCAAATTGGCCAATTTGACAGGTTCAAATATTTATGGCTTAATATTTAAACAAATCAACCCATTTAAGCAAAGGCCCTGAGTTTCAGGCATTAAACAAAAACGCACAAACCTAAAAATTGGAACAACGCAAAAAAACACAGACAAATTAGATTAGGCTGAACAATCAATGGTATTAATTATATGAATATGAATTAAAGTAGCTAGGTGTTTGTATTTTTTTGTAACAAAAAAAGTTGTTTAATGAGATTACTTATAAATTTTTCCTTTATAAAGTGGTTTTATATTTTTAAATTGTACAACAGGCGAGTTGAAGGTCATTATAATTAATAATTATATGGTAAAAGTAGTTTATGTATAATATATAATAATTAAAATAACTGAAGTTAAGCAAACACAGTTGTTGAGCTCAATAAGGTAGTACCGATAGGCAAGAAATATCGAAAAATTGACAAAATCAATCGAGTTTTTACTAAAACTTTGACCCCTTAGCTAAGCTTATTCAAAAGGCTTCTTAACAAAACATTTTTATGCTAGAGATATATCAATATTCCCCAAACTGTTAGTATCTACAATGATCTATGTTTTCTTACTGTGCACTAAATATCAAAAGAGGTTCTGCTTGAAATTTGAGCCGAGCGAAACGATAAGTAATTTATGGCCGGCGACAAGGGCCAAATTAAAAATTTGATTTTTGGTTTCGCATTTCGACTGATTTATCGCAGCCGCAGGCAAAGTCTGCTTGCCAACGAGTCACGTCATTCCACCGCCGATAATTATAGCGCCCTTTCTCCGGGCGGGCCTTTCCCTAAAACAGTACCTGGTTCTCGGCGAAACCAATCAATCATTCCTCACAGAAGCTGCACTGTTAGCGGGTACATTTTAAATCAATTATTCGCGGGGATCTCTCTGAGCCGAAGCCCAAATAATAGTCATACAAGAAAATAAAAGCAAACCTTTAGAGCTCCATAAAAAATATTGTACACATTCTTTCGAGTCTCTCGAGACAGCTGATAAAACATTTGGCAGCGAAAACGTGAGATTGTCTGCCGAAAAACAGCTTTCGCAAAAGGAATACCACCGGGGTGTAGCTGAGGTCAAAATAATAGCACTTACAAGTATATTTTTGGCATTTTTGAATATATATTATGACAGATAAAGAAATGCTTTCTTCGATTATAGCTAACAAATGTAAAATATTACCACAATATATAGGTCATAAATGTTAATACATCCACTATTTATAGTTACTTCAATGCTATTAATTTGATAGCTACTGTAGACCCGCCAAATCTATTATTTTCAATCGGATAATGGCGCTACGTAGGCTAAAGTGGCTGTCTGACCGATTACGCATTGTGTTTAAAACCCAAATAAAAAAATTCTCAAGGCAACTCCTATCTTAAGGTATTGCAAAAACAAAATAAACTTAGGAAAACCCACAAACCAATGATTTATAAGAGCAACAAGCTAATTCTTTTTATGTACTTTGAACTCTTATTGTAATTATCACTCTTATTTAGTTCGATTTTAGATGTTTCTTATGGTATTTTGTTAACAGCGTTAAGTGGAATTGTATTTTCTTTATAAATCAACAAAAGTAAATAAATATTGCAAGCTTTAATCATTTTTCAGTAGAATTTTTCAAGTATCGCTTACCTAAAATCCACTGCGAACTGTTCAGAACTGGTTATCGGAACACCGCGTCTACGTAAGCAAAATTCAGAAACTCAGTAGCTCAAGTTTCTGCCTAGCAACATGAATCTATTTTCAGCTTTCCGTCTGGAATCTGATGAAGGCATATTTATGTTAATAATAGAAATAATATTCCTATATTCGGTTCAATTGAGTTAATAAAAGTACAAATTAAATGTGTTCCTCCATATTACATACATTTTTGGCTCGCACTTAATCAAAGTACACTGCAATGCACGAGTTAATTATAAAATCCCGGGCAAAGTTTGAACAAAAGGTTGCTGACAAGTTTTCAGCGAAAGAGCGCAACTTTTGCCCATATTTAAAATTATAGTGTTAAGTATTTTTCTTGTTAGCGGTCTGGTAGCACTGTACACCTCAAAAGTCGATGCATGGAAAACAATCGATGGATGGTGCCAAAAATAATCGATGACAGGCCAACAGCAAAGCTCGAAGCTATCGATGTAGTCGATAGTGCCCCGGCATCGGTTCTTTTCCAGCTCTAATGCTCACTTTAAACATCTTTTTGTTTTCTATTAAATATTAATTAGAGATGGTGTTCTACTTCAAGAGCAACGTGGTGCAGCCGTCGGCGATGCTATACATGGGCCGCGACAAGTACGAGAACGAGGAGCTGATCCGCTGGGGCTGGCCGGAGGACGTTTGGTTCCATGTGCACAATCTGTCGTCGGCTCACGTATATTTGCGTCTGCATCGCGGCCAGACGCTCGACGACATACCCAGCGACGTTCTGGTGGACGCCGCCCAACTGTGCAAGGCTAATAGCATCCAGGGCAACAAGGTGAACAACCTGGAGGTGGTCTATACCATGTGGGAGAACTTGAAGAAAACACCGGACATGGAGGCCGGCCAGGTGGCCTATCACGACGAGAAGGCGGTGCGCAAAATAAAGCTGGAGAAGCGCGTTAACGAGATCATCAATCGTCTGAACAGGACCAAGACGGAGGTGGAGCATCCCGATTTCCGTGGTCAGCGCGAGGCTCGCGATGTTGCCGAACGTCAGGACCAGAAGAAGCTTCAGCGCGATCGTCGCGAGCAGGAGAAGGAGGCGGCCAAGCAGCGTGAGCTGGAGGCGGAGCTGCGCAGCTATGCATCGCTCCAGAAGCCCGAGAATATGCGCACCAACTATGATGCCGGCAACGAGTCGGACGACTTCATGTAGAGAGTTTCCAAGATAATCTCTCGCATCTCACTCCAAAGCTCTCCTATCGTCCTATTATTATTATTTCTTGTTTTCTTTTTTTTATTAAATTACACGAAACACCTTGCTGTAAATAATACAAATTGTATTTTATTTTGTAGTTTTCCGGAAACATGTTAAGTAGAATATGGCCTTTTCCCTTGTTCCTAGTATTTATCCAATACTTGATGAATATTGTACTTTAATAATTTTATCAAGTTATTGTATAGGGCGTGAGTTTCTAGCTCGTTTTTGTTCATTCGCTTAACTCTTTGTAAACTTAAAGTTGTTTGTAAACATACGATTTGTTTACAGCTTTCTCAGGGAATATCGCTGGTTATAACCGGAGAATATGATGGAATATGATATCTATGCACATATGTATATAGATTAGTCACGACACAGAAATTTGTTTAACGAGAGCCGAATGCGACAGGCTCGGAGCTTCGGATGCGTGGTTATTTCGTTTTAAAGCCAACCAAAATATTTGGTTTTTTAGCAACTTTTCATACTAGGTACCCTGACAATATGGGCGTATTTACTATTGGGATAATAATAAAACATTGTACATATATTATATGTTGTATTTTTGAATATTTCAGCATACATTTGATATTCGTTTACAAAAACGAATCAGTGAACTGTTATGCATATATTAACATAACTATTACTTATACGAATGAATAAAAATCGATCTTCTGAGATAGGAACAGGGCATATTGCAGTCTGTGTCACTTAAAACAGGAATCAGTGTAGATCAGTAGAGCAGGGATGCACCTAAGTAAGTAAATCGTTTGCATAGATATGTAAGTGTATCTTTGCTCTACTGATCTCTGTTCGCCTGTTACACGAAATGTAAGAAGAGGGCAATTGTTATTATTTTTTCGGCACAACAATTTGCCAATCAGCTGTTTTCCCAGTACAAATTTATCAAATACAGATTTCCATGTACCAGGCGCTCAGAACGCAGCAGAAGGATGATTAGTTAAGTGTAATCATATTTCATAACTGTTTAGTGCTCTCGCGAGAGCTGCTCTCTTTGATTTTTTCTAGCCAGTTTTACGCTTTCTGGAAGGAGAGCGAATGATCGACTGACGTCACCACATAGATAAGTGCATCGTTCCTCTACTGATCTCTGTTAGCCTGTTACACGAAATATAAGAAGAGGGCAATTGTTCTTCTTGTTTCGGTAAAAACATCTTCCCAATGAGCAGCTCTCCCAGTACAAAATTTATCAAATGCCTGATTTCATGTACCAGGCGCTCAGAATGCAGCAAGCAGATGATTAGCTCAGTGTGATCATAATTTCCAATAGATCTTTGGGTAGGCTCTTGACATAGCAGTAGTGATGTCCAATTGTCAGGTTGTAGCTAAATTAAGCCGTTGTTAACGTGAAATAGCTATTTATTTATTTTTTTTTGTAGTCTTAACTATTTTATCGAATTCTTTTCCATACAAACGAAAATTGTTGCTACTATTTCTTCTCCTTTCTTAAGGACTTCATTAAATATTTCACAAATGCAAATTAAAATTTGTAATTAAAATTTTTAAATTTAATTAAACTAAACATGACTAGGAACTAAATAACTGTATTTTTCGAACGAAATGTAGTATAATTTCTCTAATAATCTGTTGTTAATAATCTATAAGCTGCTGTTATTTTTCGAAGGAAAAAAGGGGTTGCGAAGTTTTTTAAGAACTTTAAGATAAGTAACGCCATTCAAATTTTATTGCACTTATTTAATATGTGCTGACTCTACAGCTTCAGGCTTGCATTATGCAATTCAAATGTACGATCGTTACTCATCTTATAATATATTAATAACTCAAAACCATTGACTGTGGGAAATCTCACATGGACAGCAGCTCTATTATCAAAAAATAACTCCGCTCAAGACAGAAAAATACTGGTAATGATCTTTAAAATATAATATATTCCATTAAATGAGATTAACATTTTTTTCGTTGTCTGTTATGACAAGAATGTTGTGGTATCAATCATCGATGTATAGTATTCTTTTGTGACTTCAATTGTTCATCTCCCAGGGCTTTCATAATGGCGAATGTTTTTAATTTGATTTGCTGGCTCTAACTCCAAAATATATGATTATTTTTGCGATTTGCTGCGTGGAAGGGATGGTGTCCACTTTCGTTTTAGGTTGCGCTTCGGCTTGCCATCGACAATAACGAGCTTCTCATCGTTCTGTACACTCGCCTCATTCACCTTGACGATCCACTCAATGATCCCTGTATTAAACGCATCCGAATCGGCACGCTTAGAATAATCCATTCTGAGTCTATTAAATATATAGTTTATATTTTTGTTTCGATATTATACTTGTAGATATTATATTTTTACAAAATGTCGACTTTACGAGAAAATATGTGAGACTTTGAAAAATGGGAGTCGGTCTGAGAGTTCGGAACCTAACAGCTCCGAAAGTTTAGGTGACAGTAGAGGCGTCAGGCACTTGGGGTACCAGGCAGAAGTCTTCAAAAATAACAGAAAAAGGATAAGTGTTTTGTTAAAGAATATGGTAAAGAGTGCCAAGATTCACAGCTTGCCCCGCATCATGGGCAACAGGTGGCTGTGAAAGGAGGCATTGACCGGCTCCTGATTCAACGGATTCTTACGCGCCTCCTCCATGAGTCGCTCGTAAACCCGGCCATCGTGGCAGCCCAGCGTTGAGCCCAGGACGCGATCATGGAAATCGAAGCCATCGACCAGGGCGATCGCATTCGGACGCAGCTGGCCGAGCAGCTCCTCGTAACGACTTTCCACGCGTCCCAGCTGGGTGCCAACGATGCTATTCCAGCGCAACACCGATCCCGACTGCCGCAGGAATGTGTCCAGCACGAAGAGCTCCACCAGTTGTCCCAGCACCGAGGATACGCCCGGTGAAATATTTGTTTTTCGCAACCTTTCCAGCTCATCGAGAGCGTTGCGCGTGAAGAAGGCATGGGCATGGGCAATGGCAGCGGCGGTCAGCTGCCTGCCAGCCAAATTGCTGGCCATCTCGGCACTGATCTTGCCACGTTGATGTGTACTTTGGCTCTGCCATGCCTGGCGCACCTGCTCCAGGGCGGCAATTTCCAAGGCACGGGCACAATTGGCCGTGAGACTCTTGCCCCAGACAAGGCGAGAGGTGTCCCTCAAATAGGAGACGCTGGGCGGCAGGACCTTACGCTTCAGACTGTCCACATACTGGCGGACCAGGAAGCGAGCCGTCTGAAGGAGCAGCACTGTGTACTCGCCCTCGTACGTATAGGTAGCCGCTGTCAGGCCGTGGATGCTGTCAAAGTTGGCCGAGGCAAGGTAGCCATGGCCGCCACAGCTTTTCCGCAAGCGATCCACGCCGTCGGTGGCCTCGTCGGTGGCCACCGCCTTGAGGCAGCAGCTTAGAGCGTGCAATTCCGGTAGGGAATTGCGAACATTGTTGGCCTCCAATTGGACCATGACCCGCTCGTAGAAGCGCCACAGCCAGTCGGCCACCAAACGATAGGATACGCCGCGCGCTATCTGCGGCAGGATCTTGGCCTGCTGCGTCATGTGGTCCAGCACAGAGACCTCCGGTTGATCCTTCTCAATGGGGCTCTGGCGACGCACAATGGAATATCTGTAGGGGGAAAGAAAACCTATAAGTACGATCCCTGAATGGACAATCTCTACCGCTCACCTGGTGGCAATGGTGGCAGCCTGCAGTAAACCGAACAGCACATCCCTGAGGGTAATAACCCGCACATAGACCATGGTGCCGTACAGGAGGAGTGGCGGCCGTCCCTGGACAAAGGTACCATCCGCCAGCACCTGGGCGTTCTTCATCAGCATTTGATTGCGCGGTATCCGTACGTCGCGGAGTCCGAGAAATCCATTATTGACCCCATTGCCACCCATCCGAGGTCCTATGTCGCCCACATCGATGCCGGGCAGTGGTTCGTGGCTCCTCTCGTCCCGGATTCGCACCAGAAAGGACTGCAGTCCATGATGCTTGCCCTTCACATACAGCTGGGCCAGCACAATGATCAGATTGGCCGTGTTGCCTAGGCCGCCGGGCCACCACTTGTACGAGCTTTGCGTTGGCGTATTTAGGATGAACTCCTGCCGCTCCGGATCGTAATCGGCCCGCGTCTCCAGGCCACGGACAAAGGTGCCGTGACCCAGTTCCGTCTGGGCATAGGTACCGATCACGCCGTCCATGTGCCAGGCTCGGCTTAGCCACTGCACCTTCTGCTCCTCGGTGCCCTGACTGAGGAGCGTGGTCAGGAACATGGAGAAGTGCAAGCGCAGCGGAAAACTTTGCTGGAAAAGACCGGTGCCCAGAGGACCAGACAGAAGCAAACGGAAGTCGCGTAAAAGATTGACGTCAAGATTCAGCTGCGGCTGCTTCTCACGCTGCCACTGACGCAACTTGGCGAGAAAGCGCGTCGACCGGGCCACAGTCTGTTCATATCGCTCCTTGTAGGATAGGCAGCTGGGATGGACAGACTCCATCAGTTCGGGATCCTCGTAGAAGCGGCGCTCCAGGGCGCGGCGCTCGGCCAGCTCCGTTGCACCACCAGCCCACCAGAGGGCAATGTCCTCGCTGTCCAAGGTGGCCGCCGCTCGCTCCCGCTGCAGATCGCAATTTACAGACATGGCGATATCGCTTTGGCTCTCTTTGCAGATTATCTGATCTGAGGTTTATAGTATATGTACATAAATATATGTACATATATATATATTTCACAACTTCCCCCTTCAAGCGACTGGCTTGCACTGATCAAGAAAATGACTGCCAATTGTGTAGTCCCAGCAACCGGCAACAGCAGTCAGGAAGAGAGCGAAGATAGCCAAGGGCGTCAGGCAAAGGGGATCCAGTTTTCTTTAAAAAAAAAAAAGAAAAAAAAAACGCAACCACTGTATGCTACAAATTCAGAAAAACTAATTGGATATTGCGAGTTTTTTAGCTGCGTATAAAAATGCAATATTTATTTAGATATAATATGGATATAGTATTTAATCAGTTTAAGTATCCATCCAGTTAAGGCTTCCTAAGCCTTCCTAAACTAAAAACTTGAATCTTAACCAACTTAGTGACATGCAAGCAAATATTCAGGCAGCAATCCCGTAGCTAATTTCCTCGCATTCTTTAACTATACTTTCTCCTATCGCACCTACTAACATCTAAACCTAACAAGCACGTGCTTGGTGTCACAGGGGCCACTTGAGTGTACTGGCCGTAGTGCATTAAGAAGCCAATAATAAATAATATTGCTGAAGACAAACTACCAATGACTAATAAATGCTCATGGATTATGTTCTTTAGGTTCATTTTGTTTAGCTTATGCATCTTAATAATATTAATAGCATTTTGTTAACTAAACATAAATAAATATCTTTAGAGCGCCTAAAAATTTAATTTTATAGCAACGGTAGCTTCAAGAAGACTTTTATTAAGTTTAGTTTTAATAAAGCAGCTTCTGCTTTATAAGGAGAAATATCATTATTAAATATTGCTCTATCTTAATCTTCAGTAATTTCAGTAATTATATTAACTTTGTTTTAGTTTTTGAGAGCTCCATATATTTTAGATTTATATTAATTTATATTTATAATATATAATATATAATAATATAATATATATAATAATTGATAAGATCCTTTACTTTCTGGTCTATAGATATGGTTTGCTCTCGAGTTAGCCAAAATAAGTTTATATAATAAATAAGCATAAAAAGATTAGAAACGACTGAAGAATGCCATGTTTAAATATGTTTCTAAAGATATAATGTATGAAAAGATATGTTTGAAGTGTATTTAATAGAGTCCCCCCTATCGGCCATGTTAAAATTGGTGTCAGGCACCACTGTCTCGATTAACTTGCAGTTGCATACTCTCTGCAACTCTGAGCTGAGTTGTTTTTCAAGTATTCGCAAGCATGCATTTAGGGTGGACCAACATTTCCATATTTTACTAAAGACATTATTCAAATAAGATTTTATTTGAATTTTCCTTGAAAAGAAACTGTTTTAATATGTAATATATGATATAAATGATATATAACATCACATGATATACCTTGTTATATTATTCATGGCTATATTAATGCCAAACTTTATTTCTATACTTCTTAGATACATATTCAAGGCTGCTTTAGAAATCACTTGTGTTTTTAAAGCCTTAAAAAATGTGTCAGAATGTGAAAAATAGAATGTGTGAACCAAATTTAGTGTAAATTTGTGTTTTCAAAATTTAAAATTTTGTAGCATTATAATGGAAATCTCTTTAAGTGTTTTAAAAAGCCCTAGAACATTCTGAAGCTCTCGACTCATTTATTTTACTAGAACCAATTTACGAATTAGTTTTTATTTGCATTTTCCTTAGAACATCATTGTAAAAATAAGTTTGAATATGTAAAGTATAAATATAATGAGAATTTTTTTTATATTCTAATTTATAGCTTACTTTATTTCTTACCAACACATAAAATATACAAATTGAGTAGCCAAAAATATATATTTCTTTATTTCCTACTAAAAAGTTTGCAATAATATTTGAAAGCTAAATTACCCGATTGAGTATTTTTATTCTAATTTATTCCTTGTATTCTTGCTCATCGTTTTCTGTAATATTTGTAATAATAATATATTATTAATATTTGCATACCAAATATAGTCCACCCCATCGTGATAACGGGCAAAGTGCAATCCTGCTCCAAGGGGTCTCCAGCGACCGATCTGGCCGGGCGCTGCTGGCTTTTTGAAATCTGGGTCAACGGGGAAAAGAAGTAATCTTAAATATAATAAATAAAACAAGTGAAATATTGACTATATCTTTCGTTTTATTTCGTTTAGAAAAAGCGACACCCATTATTTTTACTCTTAATTGTTTCTGTTTTCTGGACTTGTTCTTTGTGCAACATTAAACAAAATATAAATATTTGATTTTGTTTCCATTCGCTAAAACCGTTTACTTGACTAATTCCTTAGCAGATGCGGAATATTTATGTAATATATGTATATATGTATATATATACTCTTTTTTTTTGCAGTGTGCAACAACAATATTTGACTTAATCCTTTGTTTGTGGTACACAATTTCTTTGCTTGATTTTAGTCGAAAAGAATAGCTTGTAAAGATAGTTGGGTGAGAGATAGAGGTTTCAAAATAAATCTCAAAAATAAATAGACGCTTCTGGGGTTGTTGGAAAAAATAAAAAAAATAGGGCAATGGCAAATATGTCCCTCGCTTAGCATATAATAGTTACATTTCTCAGCGGTATCTCTTAGTTTTCTGCCTTTGTTTAGTTCTCTGTATTTTTTGTTTCTGTTTCGTTTTTGTTAACAATGATTTCCGTATCCGTCGCTCGTTGTTCTTGTTCTCCTTCCGTGCTTCCTGACTCCCAGCGTCCTTTAAAAGTGATCTTTCGTGGTACAGGTAGCGAGTTAGAGAGAGATGGCCTTAGACAGCTAAAGGTACACGAGTACAAACACAATTACAGCAGCTAACAACAGCTTTATAAATGTTTAATTTCTTATTTTGTTTTTTTTTTACGTTTTTTTTGTAGATTTTTAACAGATTTTTCCTTTGAACATTTGCCCATTTTCGCGCCTTTTCGGGTCCTGCCCAGGCTGTATATGAGCTTGAGAGTGTAATGTGTGTGTGTTTGCTTTTGTTTTTTATTAAAATGGTTCCACGTTGTTTCGTGTTTTGTTTTTATTTACATATAATAATAGTTTTACTTCATTTCAGACATTTGTTGAACATCGTTATCGTTATTTTTACGGCCACATACATACATATGTGCGTTTATTATAATATTGGGTATTATTGTAACAATTATTAGGTATACATACGTATATAAGATCTCGGCAACATTTAACAACAATTTTTTACTTATTCGTTTTTAAGGTTTAAGGTATTAGTTTGTAGTTTTTAGTTTTTAGTTTGTAGTTTTTAGTTTTTAGTTTGTAGTTTTTAGTTTCAGTTTGTTTACATTTACGTTTAGGTTTATGTTTTTTGCATTTTGCGTTTTGTTTTCACTTATTTTGTGGCTTTTTGTGTGTGTGTGTGTTTCGCTTTTGCTCTGCACTCGATTTACATAATTCTCACATTTATTGCACAATATATATATATATATATATAGAGATATATATAAGATATATGTATATATTTCGATATACATATATAGATTTCATTAATTAAATAATATTATGTTGTACTTGAAACTTGCACTAAACTATAAATTGTACAAAAAAGATTTCTCAGTTTTCGCTTGTCCGAACTTGTCCTATTCATGTTGTTACTTGTTCGGCTTTCTTCACTCTTCTCTACTCTTCTAATCTCTTATAGATTTCTCTTATATTCTTCGTTTATCAGCTAAAGCGTTCTACATAACACGTAATCCTTTCTTAATCGCTCTCGTTCTCGCTCTCGCGTTCTCTCTTAATCCTTTTCTGTGTGGCGTGCTCTGGGGAAAGGAGTTTCTTCTAAAAGAAACACACTGGCTCTCTTTTATGCATGCTCCACAAATCCCTAGGGTCTTTAAACCTCTTAAAAAAGTGTAATGCAAGTTTTTGAGGTACCAAATTTGTGTTAAATTTGTTTTTAACTTTACGATGTACAATTTTGTAGCATAATTTTTAACATCAGTGATGCCCTGAAAGTCTACAAGTTTAGCTGCCCGAGCTCTGCTCACACCGGCAAGTGTAAGCGTTCGTATGTCCTCGGCAAAAGGGCAGGTTCCTGAAAGATGCATACGTCTGGGCATCACTGACTTAAATCTAAACTACAGCACAATATTTGAGATTTAATTATTAGTCTCAAGAAAAACGGTTGACTCCATGGAAATGTATTTATTGTAGATGGATTAGATTAACTGTCACTTGGGTAGCATAGTAATAATAGTAATAAAGACAAAGAAAAATGTACAATATAAGATTTTGGACCATCAGTTTGAACACCTTTTTAAGAGTTTTAAAAACCATAGCGATTGCTGTATCACCCTGCGATACATGGTGTATTGTGTGTAGGGTTTATTCTCGTAAACAAATAATAAAATATTAAAAAAAAAAAATTAAAATAAAAAAAGGAATTCTACAAACTAAATTCTCAACATACAAGTTAATTACCAAGGTGATAAGGAGGAATCCAAGTAACCCAGTATACCTTTGTATATATATATAGAAAAAATACCTCATATTATAATCATATATCCTTAATATTCATATATCAATTTCCCCAAATTTTATTCATTCTTGCTTCTTCATTTTCATCTTCTAATTATTATTATTATTAAATTTCTCTGTTTTGTTTTTGGAGGCACAGCCACCATTTTGAACTTTAGGCCCTGTTCTGTCTGCTTCTTCCATTCCTTTCTACACTCTCTTCGGTTTTCCGTTTTCCGTTTCCCTTTTTCTCTGTTTCCCTTCGATGTTTTCTAGTAAAAGAATTTCTAATAAAAAGGATCTTAGGTTCCAAGGATTGAGCTTGAGCGAGAGCGAGCGCAAAACAAGTTGGGACTTGGCTATAGACGATGAATGACAACGACAACAAATTAGCAAGCGAGCGCCACAACAACAACAGCAACAACAATTCAATTCAACTACAACAAATATAACTAAATATGTGCATTGAGCAGCTATCCCCCCCATCCCCCTCCACAGGTTTCCCTTCCCTCAGCCAGATCTCGAATTCCTGCCGCTTCTCTGCCTGCATCGCCGTCTATTTGGTTTCATCCTGATCCATTGGCTCCTCGGAATCATCGCGTGAGAGGGTTCTGTATATAAATTGTATAGCTAGAGAAATTGAATTCAAGGAATGTGTGTGAAGAGGACCCACCTGTGCATCGACTGCATCGAGAGGCCGGCCATGGCGTTGATCGTCTCGGACTCATCGTGCTCCACCTTGAGCGTTTCCAGAGCGGACAGACCCACCGTGTGCTCCAGCATCCGCACACAGGGCCAGTGCGTTTGCTACAGATCCGAGAGGGATGGAAATAAAGATAAAGAGATAGAGATATAGGTCAGAGATCGGTAAAGAAACTGAATTAGAATCGAAACCCACCTGAATGGCTATCGTCTTCTGTAGCGTATTGATGGCATTCTGGCAGGGCGGTCGCTCCAGCTCCGCCTTGGCTATCGGTGCCGCTGGATCGCCTAGCAACGCCCGCACACACTCCTGGGCGGAATCACAGATGGCGGCCAGATCATAGCCACCCTCGAGGGCCAAAACCACCTTACCATTGGCCAGCTGGAGAAGTTCGCGGGTCATAAAGCCAAAGCAGGCCGGCGATACATGGTAGCCGCCCAGCGGTGCCGGATGGCCGGTGGCCGCATCGAAACCGGAGGAGACCAGCACAATGTCCGGATTGAAGCTCCGCGCGATGGGCATCACAACGGTACGGAATGCAGCGATATATTCGGCGTCGCCCAGGGGCGGATTCAGTGCCCCCGACCATGAGATGTTCACGTTGAAGCCGAGACCGGCACCGGATCCGCACTGTGAATTATCGTACAAAGGTATAACGAGGGGTACGAGAAGGAGAGGATCGGGCAAGAAACATACCTCTGTGGGTCCACCTGTGCCGGGGAAAAAGTTACCGTCATCGTGTCGATGTATGGAAAGATATAGAATGTCGGGACTTTGGTAGAATGCTTGCTGTGTGCCATTGCCATGGTGCACATCCTGCAACAGATCAAACAAGATTTCATTTCATTTAATTGATTTTCAATGATTACTCCTGACTATATAGGGGGGATTGGGTCAAAATGCATCAATAATGTAATTACATAATACATAGTATATTCCCTAAGATAATATTATATTATACAAGAAATTGCTTATTTTAGTTGGTGAACTGAACATTTCTTTGAAATGAACACTGAAGCCACTAAGTGAACACCTAAATGAACAGCTGAGTAAATAACTGAACAATATGAATGATCAACTGATGAACTTAGCGAACGTCTAACCAAATTATTTAACAACTGAATGCCTAGAAGAATGAACAACCGAATGAACACCTTAATAGTTAACAAAATAATTAAACAACTGAGGGATTTAGTAAGTAACATGTTCACAAAATGAACAACTGGCCTTACTAATCTTATTAAACTTTTAAATTAATTTAAATTATAATTATATAAACAACTGAATGAAAATGTAAATGAACACCAGAATTAACAACTAAATAACATGAATGAAGCCTTGAAGAAAGTAAAAAACCTGAACAACTGAAAGAATAGAAAAATGTCCAACTGAATGAACAACTAAATGAAAAACTAAATAAGCAACCGAATAAATAACTAAATACTTAACAAAGTAAGCAAGCAAAGAAACATGTGAATGAACCATCCACTGGAATGAACACTTAAATACCATGAAAGATCTCCTTATGAACTAAGTTATCTATTTTGACAACCAATTAGGCAATTGATCAAATGGATGAATAGAAGAATGAACTACTAAATGAACAGAAGAATGAAAATCTGAATGAATAACAGAATAAACAACGGAATAAGCAACTAAATAGTTAATAAAAATATTCACTTAAATGTACAACGGCACTACCAAGTGAGCAAGTGAAGAAACATAAGAATTAAGAACTAAATAAACCTTATGATCGCTTAAATAACTAAGTAAACAAATGAACAAATGAATGAATGATGAATGAACACCTAAATAAACAAACGAAGGATTATATGAACAACTGAACAAAGTATCTGAACTATACAACAGCTTAGTGAACATAAAAACAAATGGCACTACTGGGCTGAGTGAACAATTGAACATGTTTGTAAAGTAGACTAATTAGAGTATGTTTTTGCTTGCTCCTATGGTCACGGATACATCCGTGACTAGCACGGCCTTGATTCGTTTAAGACCTTTGGATATGGTTTAGGTTTTTTATTTCCTATACTATATTTTAAGCAAAAGCAGGGGGCACACTCACCCAATCGACGATAAGAATACGCCGCATTTCGGGCATCCGCTGGCGCAGCAACTTGGCCGCGATGGCGATCGAGTTGAAGAAACAGAAGCCCATGGCCAGATTTGCCTCCGCATGATGTCCCGGCGGCCGGACCACCGCAAATCCGTTTCGCAGATCCCCCTTGGCCGTCTTGAAGGCCAGATCGATTACACAGCCGGCCGCCATACGGGCGGCGGTGGCCGTATGATTCTCGTTCCACGTGGTATCCAGATCAACGCCCAAACCGCCGCACGACAACCGAACAAAGCTCGCGGAGAGCGTGTTCTCCAGCTTGGGCCTGCTCAGCTGGCATTGGTTGGAGCCGAAGAGCATGGCATGCGCCTCCGTGTGCACCGTCTGCAGCTCCTCCTGCGTGGCCTTTCGCGCTCGCAGGCGATCGCAACGCTTCACCAGATCCGTTTCGATCAGACGCGCCCACACGCTCTGCAAACGGCCGCTGTGCTCCGGATGCTGGGCGTTGTCACCGCAGATGCACGCGTGCTTCATCATCAGCGGATCGTAGGCCAGGCCGGTGGTAACCTTGTGCGGCGGCGAACCGCCAGCGACCAGCGGCTGCTGCTGCTGCTGCTGTCGCAGCTGCGAGGCGTACAGGGTGCTCATCATCTGTCGATGCTGGCGATGCGGCAGCGAGAGGTTCACGGGCGGTATATGGTCGGCCGACGAGGAGGTGGCTATCGGTGCCGGCTGCTGTCCGGTATCCGGTATCTGGCTAAGACCATGCGGCCCCAGCGGCACCAGCGGGCTACTGAGCGTTCGCGATAGCGGTCGCATCAGACCCTTGGCCAGCTCTTCATCCTGTTGCAGCAGCAGCAATTGTTCTCGCTGCTGCTGCAGGTACTCCTGGTCCCGCAGCTTAATTGTGGACTTGGTGGAGCTGGCGGTGGATGTGGAGGGTGGGTTGCGGTAGGCGGCTGCCGCCACCGCTGCTGCCAGTGCCTCGGGCAAATTCTGGGACGTACTGGTAGCTATCGTGCTCGTTAGCACCGTTTTGGGCGGCTTCTTCTTGTCGGTTAGGTCCATTACCTCGGCGGCCGAATCGTCCTCCTCCTCCTTGAGCTGCGGCTCCCGCACCACGCCCACTCCAACGCCGGCAGCAGCAGCCGCCGCGGCAGCTGCTCCGCTACGTGTGAGCACAGTCTGGCGGAGCTTCTGGTTCAGCACCTGGTGTTCGTAGGCCTGCCGCTCCGCCTGGATAGGTTGGGGGATGAGGAATAAGGCTTTATAGTCATGGAGTTTCGGTACAGAATAGGCTGCGCCACTTACCTCGCTATTCTCGTAGTGCGTCTGCACGACATTCAGCTGCCCGGCTCCCGTGAGCATCGGATGGCCCAGAGGCAAAGGTGCGGACTGCGTCCGGCCCAGCGGCCGGTGTCCCTGCTTGTGTAGATGCACCTGTGCCACCTGGGCATCCGTGATGGGTACATTGTGCTGATGTCCTCCATACAGAGCATGACCGTGGCCAGCATGAGCATGCCCGTGTCCATGCCCGTGGCCAGCATGAGCATGTCCATGCCCATGGCCATGACCATGGCCATGACCGTGGCTATTGGTGGGTGGCAGTGAGCCAGCGGCCGCTGCTGCTGCCGCCGCTGCTGCCACGGCGGCCGCATGGAGATTAACAGCCGAACCGGCCACGCCGCCCAGCTGCTGCATGTAGGACGAGGACGAGGGCAGAATGGTGGAGGCGGCATGTGCCTGCGGCGGCGCCACATCCCCCACCAGCGATGCCTGCGACGAGGACGTGGAGGTGGCCGAAGCGCTGCGCACCACCGGCGACGGCTGCTGTGGCGCTATTCCAGTGGCCGGGATCATGGCAAGCGGCGCTGGTGGCTGTCGGCCCACAAGCGACATGCCCAGCGGACTGTAGTAGCCGCCCGGCTGTCCACCGCCACCGGCGGCGGCCACATGTTGATGCAGGGCCGCAAACATAGCATAGTTGACCTGGGCGGCATGCGCCTGAGCCTGGGCCTGGGCCTGGGCCTGCACCTGGGCGTGCGCCTGCGCCGACGCCGAATTGGGTAAATGCGGTCGGCCCAGCGAGATGTTCGGCAGCGACGGCGAACTGAATAGCGGCAGATCGTTGATGCTGCTCCTCGGGCCCGGCTGGTATTGGCTGCCCTCCTCGTTCTCCTCCTGAATGGGGGCACTGGTCGGCGAGCCGCGGCTGCCCACCACGCCCACGCTGAGGGCAGCGGCCGAGGGCGGTGAGTTGGGTCCCGAATCCGGAGTGCTGTTGCAGTCTGTGGCAAGAGGGGGATGCACATAAGATTAGTTGGAGTCGCGGCATAAGTATAGATCAGATCAGCGAGTGGGGATTAAAGGCGGCAGCCGAGGCAGTTGTTAATTGAAACAGCGGTATAAAAAACAACAGCGATAACGGCGATAACAACGATTAAACAAAAGACAACAAGGTTAGGAAATGTAAGAACAACAATTTTAAATTAAATCGAATTTGTCAGTTTTAATAATAATAATAATAGGTCACCTAATACTATACTTTTGCCCGTTCTATTTACATGTATTCTTCGTATTTTTCATTGTGCTTTATGTCAGTATATCGAGATTTACTCGTAATTTATCGAAATTATAACCTTGTTCTTCATCAAAGACACTGGGAACATCTATAACAATTTAGAAATTATTAAAATATGCAAAGATATCGGTAAAGTAAAGATATCTTCAGTTAAAAGGCAATTGATAATTCATTTTGGGGTAAAGATGGCAGAAAATATCGTTTTCATATATCAAATATCGATATTTCATATATATGTGCAATAAATCGATATTCTCTTTGATACAAATAAATTAAATTAAATTGTTTCAATTATATTTTGTGATAATTGGCATATTTTAATGTTAAATAAAATATTTTCTAAATTTTAACCTTAGATATATTCGATTTACCAATATTTATCAATATGATATTTTTGCCCATACTTTTTCTTTCGATATACATTTTTTGAGAACATATTTTAGCATTTAATGCCATTGTTTCCTATATTTAAAATGTCCTGATATCAAAGTTTGGGATATGTTATGTTGATCACTATTTAAAGCGATTTAACTTTCGCTATGCACGAGAAATGTATATATTATATCCGATTATTATATTAAAAAAATTCGACAGATAAATTAACTCAAATTTTGTCGGTTATATATTTTGATCTTATTGATATTTTAAAGTTTAATGCAATAATTTTAATTACTTTTAAATTTGATATATCAGTGTTTAGGATATTTTTATCGATACATTATATCGAACCCTTTTAGATATACATTTTTTAATAACGTATTTTAACATTAAATTTAATAGTTTTCAATATTTAAAATGTACATATATCACAGTTACCGAGAAGATTTTTAGTCAATATTTAAAGCAAAAGATAAATAAAGTTATATTATGTTAGATATGTATTTCGGATCATTTTATCGGACAGTTACGATAATATCCATATTTAAACGTTATATCCCGATACTTAAAAAGTCAAAATTAAAGTTAACAATAGTTTGGATATAACATAGAACGTAATATTGTTTTTCGATGATAATTTGGGACTTTTCCCTAGTAGAACTTTGTAAAATTACAAGGTAACATGTTTCCTATTTTTCACACCACCTAATTATAATCCCAATCGCAATGAGGAAACCCTTTCGATTCGTTTTGGATACGTACTTGTGAGAACAGAGTTCTTTTGCTGCCTGCGCTGCGCCGCTTGGAGGAGGCGCTCATGGCGCCTCGCACCCGCCGGTCCGCCGATGCGGGCCTTGCGCTCGATGACGCTCTGCTTCAGCCGGATCTTCAGCAGGTTCGGTTCGGATGCTGTTTCGAGAGCGGTGCACACAAGGATGTGGACAAGGGTTAGTGTTTATTGAGGGGTTAGAGTTAAGATTTAGTTAAGATTAAAGCGAGACTTTGGCAAACACAATCTTGCAGTTAGTAGACTTTATCATGCTTCTGTGGAAACTCCTGTACATTCCATTCTACCCACCCTATATAATCTAGCCTTTGAAAGTAATAATCTGTTTGCGACAGGAGCGAAATAACTAACATAATAAATATTATAAGCAAACTTACACCGAACTATGTAAGTTCATTTATCTAAATCAAATCGACACTCATTTTACTTTGCAACAGTTTAGTTTTTCCTTAGCATTTAACTCGTGAGACGTTCAATTATTTTGCTAACATTTCTCCTAGAAATTCATCAATTTATCATCAATTTAACTATTACAAACATGTACCTAAAAATAAGTCATAGCTATTATTACTCATTCCATAACAATTTGTCGTTGAGTAACCTCAACCTTGTCCCAGAGAGTTTCATAAGGTGAACTGGAGCCAAAAAGACCCTATAATATATATACAAAATTATCTGGGCTGCTTATCCAAGAACCTTACGTCCCCAAACACAAACTTATCTAACATATTTATCCCTCTAGGTTTCCTATATTTGTTGCATTCACAATCTGTGGTTAGACAATAAAAATCGGCAGGCAAAAAGGCGCGTAAAAATGCTAAAAAAAAAAAAATTCGCAGGGAGTCCATGGCCACAGACATGGCCACCTGCTGGCTGGCTAGCTGGCTGTCTGTCTGTCGGTCTGGCTGGCAGCATCACGTTCGCAATTCAAGGGCGGAAGCAGCACTCACCTGTCTTCCTCAGCGGAAAATCAGATTCATATTTGAGCAGTGAGGAGGGCGGCTGAGGTATTTTGTACGGATGCGCACTGGTCACGGTACCGGCTGGGAGCGATTCGCCCGAGGAGCTCTTCACCACGCCGCTAAAGTAGAACAGGGAAACTATTTTAGTAACCAACTAACTAGGTAAGTAATAACTCCATTATAAATTATATGAACTATTATAATAAATTAAATTCATGCTAACTAGTGCCTTATTCTTACCGATTCCTATAGGGTGACGTTGTTGTTGTGCCATTGGATGCCGCCGCCTGCGACTTGCGGCTCATGATGAAGCACTGCCAAAGGAATACGAATTGGAGCTGAGTAATTGGGTCTTTGGGGGAGGTGAGAAGAGGGGTGGGACAAGGCTTACATTGAGAATCTGTTTGACCTCGGGACTGGCGTTGGCGCTGCAGTTCTCCTTGCGCTTCATCACCTCCCGTTCCCTGCGATCGCGCTGTTGCTGCTGTTCGCGTTGCTGCTGCTGATGTTGTTGCTGCTGCTGCTGCTGTTGATGCTGCTGCTGTTGCTGCTGATGATGCTGCTGCTGCTGCTGATGCTGCTGCTGCTGCTGTTGCTGCTGCTGTTGATGACGATGCTGCTCCTCGGCCACCGCAGCAGCGGCAGCGGCGGCTGCGGCGGCAGTTACCATGGTCTGATCCCGCAATTCCTGGAAAGCGCCATGTGAATTCACCGCAAACTGAATAATTAGAATAAATTCGAAAGATATTTGTTTGTTTGTTGCTTTTCGTGGTAGAGGAGGGGAGGTAAGATAAATTAAATGCACATTTATTGGTTCCCTGCTGGTTGTTACTGCCGTCAAAAGGAGTTTATCCATCATTTTATAATAATATCAACCGAATTTAAGTCTCTATTCGAATGCCTTTTATTTGCCACATTTCTGAGCTTAAATGTAGATGCTGTCGACTTCAATGAGATTAAATATTTTCTTCTGGAATACACAATAGACAACACAGGCTGAGAGTGGCTAACAACGGTTGGCCTTAGTCATCGGCCAAGACAGTTCAGTGCTCAGTTCCGACGACACTTCCGGCACGATAATATTATATTATAAATATATATTTATAATTTCATTCCATTTCAATTCTCTTTTACTTCTTGGCTGCTTGGTTTGTTTTTATTTTCGATTTCTGTCTGCCCACACACAGCCGTCACATCATTCACATCATCGTCGTCGTCGTCTCGCCGTCATTATTATTATTATTATTTTGTGTGAAGAGGCCAGATTTTAAATAGAGAGACAGCAGCAACAACCAGAAGGAAATATAATAAATAGAAGAGGCCTGGCCTCTATACTCACTTGATACTTGTGCTCCAACTGGAGTTTGTGCTCCAGTTCCATTTGCTTCGACTGCTCCTGAAACGTGTGGAAAAGCCGCTGCTTCTGCAGCTCCTGACTCTTCTTGAGCTGCAATTAAATAGAAAAAGTGGTTTAAATAAAGTAATAATGGTAAACTTTATAGAAATAGCCACACGTGGTGCCTGTAAAACTTATTGGTTATCAATTGGCGCTATCTTACCCTCCAAAAATCAATCGGAAATTCGGGAACTCCCTTAGATCTATTTTAAACGTGACTTGAATGTTGAAATTAATATTTCTTTGGCATATGAGGAGACCAAAAAATAAGGGTAATAATAACAACAAAACAATAATAAATAAGCGAGCTACAAGTCGGGACTCGAACGCATATTTTTTGGTCCTTGCGATACCAAGCACGTGCTTGTTAGGTGTTGCTAGGCACTATAGGAGAAAGTATAGGTAAAGAGTGCGAGGAAATGAAGTATTGCCGAGCTTCCTGATTTTTTTCTTGCATCAGTACCAAGTTGGTTAAGATTTCAGTTTACGTTCGAGATTATTTTGTACATATCGTTACAATTTGCACATAAAACCCAAAAGGGTTCAGGTATTTCCTTTAACACTGCCACTTAATTGGCTGTCATGGCAATAAGAATACTCCACGTGTGGTTTTTTATACGTTTATGCATACTACCGTGTTTTAAATCCCAATTAGTAACCATCTACGGAGGACACTTTGGCGAGCACACACATAAAATATAACATAATACCCTGACCTGTGGTCAGGGAGCCAGAGCAGGAAGTCGTAACACAAGTTGCAACTGCAGTCCAAGGCCAAAAACTCTCTATGAAAATCAAATTTATAATGAAATTCTTGACTTAATGAACATGTTATTACGCCCCAAAAAACATATGCATAATACAAACTGTATGTTGCTTTTTTGTAATTGTTAAAATTTGACATATTTGACCTTTTAAGCTGGCCAAACTTGCAGTAGGAATCAATTAAAATATAATTACATTAGCCTTTAACCAGACAGACAAAGAATTTACCCGATTTAAATAAATACGTTCTTAGCATCAAATTGAAAGCCCAAATTAAACTTAATTTAATATAATTATATTGCATGAGAAATATGCAAATATTCATGGAATGCACCTTATTCTTTTCCTGGAAAATAAAAGGTGTACCCACAATATTTCTTTTAGTTCTCGTGTGGTTTTCCCTGCCAAGAACTGCTTCTGCTTGTGCTACTTGTAAGTTCTTCAGCAAATAAGACAACATCCATTTTAATGGGATTCATGGGAAATACATTAAAACTTGGACTGGGGTCATAAAAACCGCCAAACTCAGTCAGCCAAACGCAGTCACTCTTGCAACAAAAAATGCAAGCTATAGTATACAATATTTTGATAAAAGTTGCACATACAGATGCCGGAAACAAACCATATTTTCAGGATTAATTAAATTTAATTTGGCTTGACCAAAGAAAGTGCGAGCGAGATGGATAGAAGATGGCAACTTTATGGTCGAATAACTTCAATGGTTATCATCTTGTGGTGCTCAGATTTAGAGAAAATATCCACACATAGGTTATGTATTTATATATCTATAAAATCTAGGCTACATCGAACCCACATTAATTTTCTTTTAAATCACTATTAAAGCTTAGTTATCCCTTTTTTTATTATTTGTAAGGGCGGAAGTGGGCATGACCTATTTAAAAACAAACTTGATCTGCGTACAACAGGTATGAATGTTGTCACCAAATTTGGTAACTCTAGCTCTTAGTTTCTGAGATCTGTTGTTTTACACGAATGGATATGGCTAAATCGATTCGCCTGGTGATGCTGGCGAATATTCTTTATAGGGTCAGAGAGGTTTCCTTCTGGCTGTTACCTACATTCTTGATTGGCACATTGCTGTAATACCCTTGTACCCTATGGGAAGTTAGGTCTTGATCTTATAGTTTTTGAAGTTCAGGTGTTCACACTGATCCTCTGATTAATCCAGCTTATCAGGAATATAAATAAACATATATGTATAATGTGGTCAGCGATATCTCCTTCTGACTGAATTTATATAACAAATATTTAGATAAAAAAGACAACTCATAGACATCTCATTAATAATGCGATACAAGAATGTTGAAAACATAATAAAATACAAAACATATTAAGTTTAATATATAGTCTCACATTGATAAATGTCAAAAATAAGATGTTCGTTTATAAGAAAAAGCAAGAGCCGAGAGCGAATGAATTAGTTTGTATATATTTTGGGGATTATAACATAAGAGCAGGATCTTCTATAAGAATTATTATAAGTTAATTGAATGAAAAGATTTTTTTCTAATTATTATAAATATTCTATAGGAATTATCATAATATCTTTAAGATAATTGATTAATTATTTTGAATTTGGTTTTATTTATGAGCAATTGGAATTTCCCTGAAATTTAGAAAGTATTTCTAAAACAAATAAATAAAGTATGGAATTTTATTAAGAAAATACAGCGGGTATTGATAATAAATCAAATCATTTCTAACAATATTATTTTAGCTGGATCTGTTCTTCTGATTCTTTTGATTCTTCTCCTCTGCTTTCCTGATCTTATCCACACTCTTTCTACATATTTGTCATAATCATCGCGAATTTCCCCATGACCTTCCTCTCTCTCTCGTATATGTATGCCCTAGGTACCCCCCACGCTCTCATTTATATTTATATTATATTATTTATAAGAAGAAAGAAAAACATACAACTTGTTTTTATTTTGATTTTAAGATGCTTCCTTCGTTCTTCTCACTCACTTCACTCAATAAAGAATAATTCTTTGGATTTCTTTGTTCTCTAGTTGTTAGTTTCTCTGCCGTGTGATTTTGGTATTTGTATTATTTTTTTTTATATATAGACAGGCGGCAGGCAGGCAGGCAGGCACACTTTCATGGATTTTCGCGTGGAATTTTTGAAAAACTGCGTGTTTGGTTTTCGTTGAGTGGTGTTATGGTTTTTCAGTTCTCCTGTTGTTTTGCTTCCCATTTCCTATTTGCGCTATTCGTTTCTATTCCGTTTTGGCCTCGGCGTTCGCAGCAGCAGCTGGGAAATGAGGAAAATGGAGGAAATGTGGCGGCGCTTTCATTTCAGTTTCACTTGGCCGACTGGCCCAACTGGCGAAAAAATCAAATATAAACACGAATTTCGAAACAGTTACGGCGGCGGCGAAGAAAGACCGATCAAAGCGGAAGAGAGGTGAAGAAAGATAGAACTTTGGCGAGAGAGAGAGAAGATTTGGGCAGACAAATGGGCGGTTGGGTCGGTCCCGTGAGATTAAGGAGAGAGAGAGTCATCCTAAGCATTAACCCCATCCAATGATCGTATCTTACACGGGAATTAAGTATTTGTTATAAATATTAAAAAAACACAACTCATTTACCCTTTAATTTAGATTGCTTTTAAATAATATTGATTAATTAATTAAATAATTAAGGTAAATTAAATTTATATTGTTAGGATTTGTTCCTTTATTAAGAACAAAGCAT
The DNA here is from genome assembly GCA_008042475.1 of Drosophila kanapiae. Lineage (NCBI taxonomy): Eukaryota > Metazoa > Arthropoda > Insecta > Diptera > Drosophilidae > Drosophila > Drosophila kanapiae. Next base: position 304,716 of record VNJM01001375.1, read on the forward strand.
TTGCAAGTTAGAATAAGAACGAATTTGTTCTTAATTCAACAAATATTTTAGTTTCGATAACAATTTGAATATCATATCGATATTATAACCGACAAAATAATATTTCACGTTACTATCGATAACATTATCGAGTCCTTTGACTTGCACTACTTTTAAATCAGCAAATAAATACTTTATTAAGATGTTTCGTTGCTTTCATGCAATAATACAAATAAATAAATAAGTCGACCATATAATTTAGTTTCGATAAGTATCGATTTGATGAACTGCAATAATATTTTTGAAGAACTATTTACATTTCGATAACTATTTAGTTAGAACTATTAAGTTATCGATACTAAATTAAGTGTTTCCAAATCGATTTTATGATATTTCTGAAGACCTATTAGTTACTATCGATAATATTATCGAGCTACTCTCAAAATCAATGAAAACGTATCTGCAAAACTGATTTTTTCCTCACTATCGATAACATTATCGATCTTCTCTAAATATCAAACGAATTAAGCCAATTTGTCGCAGTGCAATGTGAAAGGAACCTTTTGCCATATGCCATACCACGATCCACCCATCGATTCCTAGAAAACTGCAGGCCAAAGCCCACCTCCCACATCCCTCTCGCTTTCCCCATCCAAAAAAAAACACCCACCACCCCCTGCAGCTTGCACAACAGCATACATACATATATTCGCCAGTTGCTATGGCCAGTGGTATAATTATAAATACCTGCGCTATAATTATAGCGGGGCAGAAGACAACACACAGACACGCCCATATAAATAGAAGCAATGTACGGATCGGAGCGGGCTAAAAAAAAAAAAAAAATAGGGAGCCGGAGGCGGAGACACAAACAAATGAAATTAATAGCGGAAAATGCAGTCCACCTTGCCCACAATGATGACGAGGACCGTGCGAGGTATTTCCGGAAAATGGAAAGAAAATAAATTCAGCGATTCGATCGGTAATCGATTCTAGCTTGATCTATATAGCGCTTGTTTTTCCATTCCGTAATTATTTGGATACTACAAATAAATAATTTATAATGATTTATAGTAAAACCAAGTTGACTTAAAAAGATACAAGGATTTGCGTTTTATAGTTAAAACGTTATTAACATTTTTGATGATATCAAAAATCCATAGAACCTTAAAAACAGAATGCTAATAAATATTTGTTATTTCTCGTTATATCCCAATGATTATAGTTTGTTGTTTGATTTGAAAATCTGATCAAAGATCTTTTGTATATTCATGGATAATATAATAGTATCTTATAATAGTCTTTTTCATCTACCAATCGAATTCTTTGCCATTCGCTATTCTTGCCTAATTTGTGTGCGAAGATCAAAGATCAATGATCATCTTCATTAAGATCTTGTCAACCTACCCTCTCAGCCCCACCACCACCACCACCACCCACTCTACCATCAATTTTTGCTAATTTGCATTTTGCTCGTGCCACCGAAACCACAAAAAAAGATACAGAAAAATAAAAACAAAATTTAGAAAATAGAAATTAGAAAAAAAAAGAAATACAAAACAGAACACAAAATACTGAAAGAAAATAGAAGGCGGAATTCTATAAAACATTTTCACTGATTGGCAATTGTTGCTGTTGTCTGCGTGATCTAACCAGCCAAGTGTGTGCGTGTGTATTTATGTGTGTGTGTGTGTGTTTTAAAAATATAACCCGCAGAGTTTATAAAAGAACAAAAATAAATTCAAAGGAAAAACCGAAAATAACAAAAACGGCAAACGCGTTGATGATGAAAAACGAAGGCAAACTCAAATGGGATGTAAATGGAAAATGGACAAGCTACAGAGAGCAAAAAGACAGCCGTAGTTCTTTACATTTTATTAATCTTATTTATAACAAAGTTAGTATTTAAATTGTGTTTACCAAAGATTAATTACAAAAGGTTAAAGAAAAACTAACTTATTTATCTGTATTTGTCTATACAAAAAATAGTTTTAATGTAAAAAAAAATAAGTAAGAAAGCATTAAGTAAAAGTCGAAAAATATATAAATATTTAAGAAACAAAATATTTTAAAGAACTTTCTTTAAAAACCAGTTAAAGTTAAAGCCAAAATAACATATTTTTCGGGGTGTCAATAAAAAATAACAAGTAAGAAAGCTACGACTCAGTTAAAATAAAAATACCACAAAATATTAGAAGAAATAGTAAAAACATATTTACATATTTAAAAAAAAACTTCTTTAAATTTCATTTTAAATTGCACCAGTCCGAAATCATGGTTTGAAACTTGGTTAGCAATCTGAGTGAGTGCTAGTGTGAACAAGATGGAGATATAAGGTTAAGGCATTATTGTCTTAATAATACCCATATTTATCATTATCTGTATTACAGTTTACATCATTATATTACATATACTACATTTAAATCTTTTTACTTCTTAAAGATTTTAATAAGGAATAAGAATATATTTTCAATTTATTTAAATTAGATCACTACAATTAATGACTTATATTTCTAGCGTTAATCACCATTATTCAAATTTAATTCTTATAAAGAATAGTATAAATTATATCAGAAAACATTTATTTCAAACAAAAGGAATAAGTTTAAGATTAAACTGCCTTTTATAATTTGATAACTATTACTTGATACTTATTTTTATATAAAATAAAAGTGAAGTATATCTTTGATTCAATTCTTTCTGTGTAGCGCGGATGGGTGGGACAGTGGGCGATGGGGTGTGGCAAAAAAATAAAAAAAAAAAGAGGAGGAACAAGAAGACCATTGGGCCGCATATAAAACACTCTTTAACCCTAAAAATAAAGATTTCAAACGAAAACAAAACAAACGAAATGCGACGAACAACAGCCGAGAAAAGCCGAAGAAGAAGAAGCAGGGAAGAGAGAAGAAGAAGAAAAAAAGAATTCGACAAAAATAAGAAAGCCAACTGCAGCCAAAAATCGAGGCATAAATAAATCCCCGAGACTATAAATTGAATGCAAGCAGCACCAGAAATACGAGGAAGAACAAGAACAAGAAGCTGCACAAAGACCAGAGGGGGGAGAAGGGGGGAGGTGGGTAAAGGAGGGGGTCTCAAGCAGGTGGGCCAAATGCACATGCTGGCCATCATATGCCCCAAGTACAGTGGGCACACACACACGAGAGCGAGAGAGAGAAAAAGAGAGAGAGATCGACCGATAGGGAGCACGATAAAACGGGACATGAACAGGGGGGATTAGCTAAGGGAGAAAGGCATTATCAGAACCTAAACATAAGCCTTTTTCTAATAAAAAAAAAAAAATTAAATAGATTTATATGCCGTACATATTACATTTCCCATTTTTTCCCACCCCTATCCCATTTTCTTAACTCCTCCCCTTATATAATCAAGAGTAATCATTAAAGAAACTCTTCCCCTATGATAAAGTATTTATAAAATGTATTTCCCCATAAAATAATACCAAAAAAACACTGGTTAATTATATAAATTTTTTATAAAAAATTATTGCGTAATCATTGTTTTAGGGCACCTTACTCCCCCAATAATCAAGCATAATCATTTAGCTGACGCCCTTCCTCCCCCTAGGTGATTAGTAAACAGTCCCAATTCAAAGTTATTTTTTTATAAAACAATTTCTATGTAATAAAAACCTACCAAATTACTTAACTTACCACAAAAATCAGATAATCAAAAATCGATTTCTTCTTATTACTTAACAAATTATCGTTTGTAAATAGATTTCAAAGCCTAAATGTAATTGGAAAAGGTCCATCCCTGAGTAATTAATATCGATGAAACAGTTTAACTGTTAATCGAAAAACTAACGATTTAACTATTAATTTATATTCTCTTTGATTCTTCTCGCTAGCGATACCAAAAACCCTAATAAATAAATATATATATAAACAATATATAAGGTATCATCCATATGGCTAAACTTGTAGAACCTCATCTGTCAAGCATGTCCATCATAGGCAGCGGCGCCTTCACATCCCATCGTTCAGATATTTTCTCGCTCGCTGTGCGGCTCTCTTGACTCGGTTTCCGTCTATTTTTAGCGGATTTTATTTAAAAAATGCGCAAAAACTCATACATATTTTCGTAGTGAAAACAATAAATATAGAATCATTAAGTTGTACACGCGTTTAAATTTAGACTCTCAACGAGAGGAGCCGCAGCATCGGCATCGGCATCGCCATTGGACGCACACATACGGCTATGGAGGAGAGCATGGGCATGGGCATGGGCATGGCTAGAGCCGGAGCCAGAGCCCGAAGAACCAGGCGAATAAAGTATAAATAAAGCGGAAAGCGAAAAAGCTCAACAAAAATAAAACAACAGTCGAGCAGCAGCAGCAGCAGCCACAGCCAAATAAAACAGACAAGAAACAGGGGAAAAAAGCCAACCAGCTGGAGGAACTGGACACAAAGCTGTCCGGCGTAACGAGGCTGCTAAATGGAAGTTATGCACAGAGCTGATCAACTACTACTAATAACTAATAACTAATGAAGCCTTTGAGATACTCTTCAAGTTGAAATTCAGAATACTTTAATCGGAAATGGTCCATTCCTAGGTTCTTGATATCGATACAAAAGGTTAACTGATAATCGAATAACAATTTATAGCTATCGATATCAAATTCTTTTTGGTTGTTTTTAGTAAACTTGTATTTCTTTAAAAAAATTTACTCATATTACATAAATAGAAATAAATAGTTTTAAAATAATAATACAGTTTACAATAATAATAATATTTATTACACAAATATTCCATTTCGATTTTTAGGCTTTCGAAATTGAAATAAATGCTTTTTTAACTTAGTTTAAACTTTCTTTCGTACTTCTATTATTCAAAAGGCCATCAAAGTATAGAAATACCGATAAATATCGATATAGAGTTCCTTTTCTATTATTTTCCTGTTCATATGTATATTATATGAAAATTTTGGATTTTATTTTTGTATAATTAGTCGCCTGAAATTATATAGCTGTCTAAGAAACAATCGGAAAATAATATAAGAAGAGTGTATGATATTATTTCATATTATTAGTCAAATTTCCGGTTAGATCAAATTGAAAACTTATCCGGAACCAGAAAGGAAGCTTCCTTTTCTAGTTTCTAATACATATAAGCAAATTATACAACTTCTTTAATTTTATTATATTAGGTTTACTTGTAAATCATGTAAATTAATACAAATAAAATGCAAATATCGCTAATTAATCGGAATTAATTTGGGGAAAACATCGATCGATTAACGAATTGGTTTCCAATGTCCCCCTTAATGATTTCTCATCCAACGTGAAATTATGATCAAATGCTATATTTTTAAGACTATGACAACCCCAGAGATTGTTGTGGTATTTCTTCACGAACCAAAGAAGACGAATAGAATGGAACTTAAAAGAGGGGGGAGGGCGGTAAGGGCGGAGATTCTGAGACTTACCTCCATGATCTGCTGATCGATATCCACCGCTGGATGGGGCTTGAAGTCCAATGTCAGTGTGCCCGGCGTTATGTGCAGCAATCGCTCATCGCTTCCGGCTTCTGATGGCAGATCTGCGAATTGACAATGTAAACACACAACTGAGCGAGCGAAATTGAATCGTTTGGGAGCGGGGGATATCTCTACATATATTCATGTACTTATGTATGTATGTAGTGGGGAATCGAGAGAGAGAGAGAGGAGAGAGAGCGAGCTAGAGCAAGCTTTGAGGAGGTGTGACACGGGGCCACACACCTTCGCTACCGCTACCGCTACCTCTGCCGCTCCCGCTCCCTTTCTTGCTCTCGGCTCTCGCTCTTGCCTGATTATGTAGATAAGGCCGCGCTTATCAGACGCTTTTAAAAATAAATCTAAAACGTATTTAGTCGACGAGTTGGACCTCGATGGTCTGGTATTTGTGTGCGTGTAAGTGTACAGTGCACAGAGAGAAAATATTACATGCTAACGTTATTAACGAACATGAAAATATTCCCTTCTTTTTGGAGATGTTATAACTTAAAAGAAACGATTCATCTGGAGTTTATATACTAGTATTTATGTATACAACTATTAGAAAGATAGCATTATTTAAATATATTGTAAAAATCTAGCCAAGAATTAATCATCATTTATAAATATAAGCGGTTTCTTTCACTGTACGCTGCCTGTGTGCGTTGACTATTTTTAGTAACCTTGTACAGTACAAGTTAACAGCGATTACAACGATTTCCTCTTAGCCTCTCCCTCTTCTTATTCTTTATAAGCTTCTTCTTCTCCTCAGTTTTGTCGCACGTGACGCCCAATCAACTTGTCTTCTCCTCTCCCTAGCTCGCTTACACTTTATCACTCTCTTTAAAATTAACTCACTTGCCGTTTGTCCCCTCCCTTTACCACACTGTATTATAGCACTGCTCAACTTATTTGATTTGCTGCCAAAAAGGAAAATGATGATGAAAATTCCACCAATATAGGGGCTAGCTGAAAATTGGTTGAAAAATATTTCATTGATAAATATTTGGTGGCGGCTCTCTTTCTATCTCTTCGCTCTCCCATTTTCGCCTGGACTAATTGCGCGCCAATAAAATGCAGAGCAACACCAACAACGACAACAAGACAGTATGACTAACCGAAAAGTCCAATTAGTAGTCTCTTGCTCTCACGCGCGCTCTCTCAATATATTTGCTGATCTAATCAGCAAAGTCGAGTTTTTGGTCTAGAATTGATTCCAATTGAATATTGGGCTATGTGGCTAAAAATAGAATCACAAAGAGCGAAACCCAAAAGCAGCAATAAAACAAAAGCACAAACGCATGTGCATAAGTCGGTTATGTGTAAGTACATACGTATGTGTATGTATGGACATATATGTACATACAGTTACGGTCAATATAATAGGATTGCCATTATTTATTCATTTATTTCAGTAGTTTGAAGTCAGCTTTTAAGAGATAGGTTTGATCGAAATCAAGTTCACTTTACGATTTACTAGCTTTACTGTAGAATAGGTAGAGCCAATTCCATCACAATAGAATATTATAAAGGAATAAATGAGGAATTCAACTTTGTTTTAACTAGGGTTCTAAGAATTTATTAATTTAAATATTCTCTAATCTTTAGTACTATTCTGTTGGGCGTAGCTGTACCCATACATGAGTGTGCTTCTGTCGGTGCATATCTAACTGAACAGGCCATGACCTGCTGCGCTGCTTGCTGCGCTGCTTGCCGCTCTGCTTTGCCGTTCTATTTTTAGACGCATTTATAAATCGTGCATGGCTTTGGGAGTATATTTAGAAGTGGCAACACACTGCTACAAAAGCGGCAACAAAAACACACATCAGCGTAGCAGCGCATATTGCACAAAAGCACGGAAAACGGAAAAACAAGTACAAGCAGTGAAACAAGATAAAATATATGGGAAAACAAAACACCCAAACACTGGCAAGCAAGCAACATCATCCAACGTGTTGCGTAGTATTGTGTGAACTTAAGACGTGAAGAAAAAATCCAAATTGAAATTTCATGCAAATGCAATAGGGGAATGTAGGGCAATGTAGAAGTTCGAATACCCTTCTTTGCAAGCTATTCAAATCAAATAATAAAAAAAAAAACGGGTGGGTAATTTGATTAATTAGTAAGGCATTTTTAATTTTAAACTTTATAGTTTTAGATATTTAATAAAAGAAAATACAAGTTATTTTATTTTGGTTTATTTACGTGTTTCGATCTCTAGGGTATTGCCAAGTGTATCTGATCTCCGCAAAGAAAAGAGAGACATTTTTGCTCTTTCGCGCACTCCCTCTCTGTTTTTCAAATGCACTCCAATTGCAGGTGCAAAAAACAGATGGAAGGAGAGCGTGAGAGTTGCTTTCAATCAGCTGTTCTTTCCATTTTTTTCGACAACGAAGTTTTTAATAAAAGTAAATGCGTAGCATTCTGCCTGCCCTGCCCTCTCTCGCTCAACCCGTCTCTCTCAAACCAAACACTTTCCTTCCTTCTGCTGGCTTTTTCAACTTCAAGGTCAATTTCTGTGTTGACATAGAAACCAAGCAACCAAATGGCACAACAAAAACAAAAGCACGTGTATGTATGTGACGGAGGTGGAGGTGGAAAAAAGAGAACAAGAAAAGCACAAAAGCGGTATAAAATTTTATGAGAGGGGCGCTGGTGTCATTGAAATTGAAACTGAAATTCAATTGGAAATTGATACGACAACAACAGAGAGAGAGAGGGAGAGAGAGCAGCTTGAAATGCTCCTTCTTCTCCTGCCCTGCCACCTCACCCAGTTCCCACCTATCACTCTCTTTCGCCGTCTCTCTTTTCTTCCTTCCTCAATAAGTTTGTTTTGAGTGATAGCAAGGTGTGTATGTGTGTGTGTATTGCTTGCGATTGTACGCGTATTGTGTGGGTAAATTTCCAGCGCGCGCATTCTAAAAATAGAAACGACAACAGCAAAAACAAAACTTTTGGGCCAGGCCAAAAAAAAAAAATAAAAACAAAAAAGAGCGCCGGCAAACTGATGTTTTTTTTATTGTTGTTGTCTGGGGGAAAATGGGCGGCGAAGGGCGTGGCATTTGATGAAGTTCTAGGCTACTACGCGGCTCCACAAAAATTCACAAAAAAAAAGTGAACTCGCCACTCGCCTATTTACATATGTATGTATGTATGTATCTGATTTTGTGTGGTTTACCTTGGAAAATGTAAAAAAAAACTACAGCAACTACGGTAAGAATATGCTGAAGGTTTTTTTTAATTAAAGTTCGAAATACAAAAATTAACTGAAATTTCAGATAATCAATTTTCAAGATAAGTAACAAGCACGTGCTTGTTACGGTTAGGTGGGATAGAAAACAATATAGAATGCGAATGATTATTAGCTTGCATCACCTTAATTAAACCTCATTTCAATTTTTTTTTAATCTAAGCTGTACATTTGGAATTTTCAGTATTAAAAAAAAAGGCCAGAATCGAGATAAAATATTTATTTATTTAACATAAATTAAATCTAGTATGAAATACTAAATCTAATGAAACGACTCTAATTTATATAAAATATCAAGCACTATTTAATGAAAAACAATGAAAGTTCAATATTTAAGGGAAGCACAAAAATAGCTCGTTATAATTATAAATAATATATATATGTTTATATATATATAATTAATTATATTATAATATATTATATTATAACAAGTAAGAAAGCTTCCCGGTACCCATATTGGCTAAATGACATTGCCTTTAGTTGACAATGAAGAAAACATGTTGCTGGGAATATGTTGGGCAACAGCCGGATGACGACAAATGTTGCCAGAAACATGTTGAACAACCTATTGGTGCTGCCAACACAAATGTAGAAACTTTAAAAACGCCCATGTTTATTATCAAATTTTACTCAAATTTCCAGAAAACGACCAAGTTATTGGATATAAATTGAATTTTAAACGATTAAGTCACTATAATAGCTTAGTAATCCCTCTAAATCGACTCGCCTGGCGTGAAATATGTAAAATATTTAACGGAACACCTGTAGACACATTTTGAATCTTTTTTATTTATTTATTTTGCACAAAAAATATTATACATAAACCAGGTTATAATATAATAACTAATTTAGGAAGAGAAACAGCGCTAGCTTCTTTGAACATCGTCTTGTTTTTTATTTATATTATAATACACACTATCAGCGATGCCACAGAAATAGCTACATGTACCTTTTTTAAAATCAATTAAGAAAGAATGCAATGAAATATTTAACGTTGAAAGCAAGTTAAATGAGAAACTGATAAGCCGTTCTTTTGTAAAAACAGTTTTCCAATTCTTATTCGTTATCATTACATTCCTTGCAAAAATACCAAAGCAAATTTTAGGTAGAAGTGTAAGATGAACATTTTTTAGTTAATTAGTTAACTTATTTTTATGTACATATATATACATAGTTTAAATAACAGTCAAAAGGGTTCTATGTATGTATATGGTCAATGTTCAAGGTGGCTTAATTTAGTAAATGATTCATCTAATTTCTGGCCATTTCGGCAATACCTAAAAAAAAGTTGAAATTTTCGTTTCGAGCTGGCACTGTAAGTAAATGAAATGAATAAATAAACGCAGCGTTGGAGGAGACGCTGCTCTCGATGTGATTACCCTCTTCCCCCCCTACGAAGACAGTGGTGTGATGTGGGGTTTTTTTTTGGGTGGGCTTAGGAGGTCTCTACACACAGGCGAAATACATACATATATAAGGCCCTAACGATTTTATATAACAGCTCAAACGAAACCAACACACCGAGCCAAGTTTTATTCTTGGAATGCCATTACAATAAATGCTCCACTGGCACCGGAGAAATGGCAGGGGCGGCGGCAACAGGGGCCATAATGGGGGGGGAGGGTTCGAAAAAAAAGGGAGGCTAAGGAGAGCCAGTAGTCGACCTTCTTCTTGCAGGTGCTGCGTGTTTCACAATGGTAGCAACAAACCAAGGGAAAAACTTTTCACTTATTGCGTCTTAGACAATCAATTCTCCGCCCCACGAGGCATACGGTTGGGGGCAATTAATTTCTATATATAAATATACCCCACACCCCTAAAAAGGAATTTTGTACCAACGCAAAATGAGAAACTTCAGTGCTAAACTTTCGATTTGCTGATCACTGCCAAAAATATCAAAGAAACTGCACAAATGCTTAATTAGTTTGAGTGAGTGTTTTAAAACTTTTACGCATTGTTGGCAATGCAAACAAATTTAACAATTGAAAGTTACGAAGAACTCTTTGAAACTTTGTAAATAGTTTTCATTAGCAAACTTTACACTTGGTTTGTAATGAGTTCTGTCGTTGTAAATTTGCAACAAAAGTTTTTAATTACGCTTGTAGTTTCGACAAAAATGTACTCGTTACAAACTTGTTAATAATATGCTTTAAGTTAGCTTTACAGTAGTAAGAATGGCTCATTAATTGGTGAATAATTGATGTTGAAATGTTCCATACTCTCGATATTTGTATTCTTTAAGATAACTTGATTTTATTTTATTTTTTAAAGCGTACGCTTTTTCGGAAATACTAGTTCTGTTACGATATCACTTATTTATTACTTTGAAAGAATTTTAAACCAAGTTATGATAGAAGTTTGGCTTTTAAACTAAATTGTTATGAAACAAGTCATGGAAGAAGTTATACTTTTTAAGCCCTGGTAGAAATTAGGCTTTTGTTTGACGAATAAGAAATAAGATGGGGAGGTTAGGCAGTTATAAGTAATATTAGTTATAATTACTGCAGTACTCTTCACTGCATTTTTCTTGTAACCTTTTTCATGTCTTACAAGAATGACTTAAAAGTGGTCAATAATATTTTCGTAATGGATATGGATGAGGAGGGAATTTGAATTAATAATGAACGGCGCCCAACCAGTACTTGTGCGGTTCCTCCACGCAATTAGCCTCGGACATTGGCGGAGCCCCGGTTTTTCCCGGGACCTCCGGACGCGTCTGCGGATTGCAGCACGTGGAGCCAAGGAGCTTAGGCCCGGGTCTCCGGGTCCGTCAGTCAACATTGCCGTTACATTACACACCCAGTACACACACACACACATACACATTTACACCACTCATTTGAAAGGCAAGTAAATTTTGTTGCTGTTGCTTTTTGTGTCTAAAAATAGACGAAAATCGATAAACGAATGTTTTTCTTTTTGGCTGCAAACAAACAGACACAGAGAGAGAGAGAGAGGGAGAGTAAGAGAGGTAGTGAGTGAGAGGGAAGAGCGCTGAGCACGAAGCGAAGATTACGGGGCTCCAAACCATCTCCCGCCTCAGAAATTCCACCCATTTTTTTTGTTTTTTTTTTTTGCCGCCCATCCACGTACTTGGCATTGACAGTGGTTTCGATGGATGGCCAAAAGGAAAAGCGTCCAGAAGCAGTGCTGGCAGCTCAGCTGGTTTCGAAAATAAAACTGGCTTTGTGCGGGCGTATCTATTGGATATAAAAGTATCTCTAAAAGGGACCTTCCTTAAATATATGCATTTTCTGCCTCTTAAAAATATCTTAAACCTTAAAGATGCAATATAGATTTGTTTAGTTTTTATTATGTTATGTTTTGTTAAATCTAAAAATAATATAAGAGTACCTAAACGATTCTTTGAAAGTAGTTTAAAAATGTATTACAAAGAGTGGGGATTACTTTTTTTTAAGCAAATCAAGGTCTATCTTCGAATATATCAATGCCCGACGATCTCTAACTTATTTGTTTTGAAAGTTTACTATATTTTAGTTCGACCCACCGAAAATTGGAGGGAAAACCAGGACAGCACTGGCCAAGATGAAGACGACCAACCACCAACATCAGACAAGTAGCCTTCCCATTTCTCCTCCCCCGCCCATCTACATATATATGTATCTATATCTATCTGCGTGCCGTAAAGGAAACCGAAAGAGACGTTGACGACCCGACCATGGACAATGTTCTTGTTGTTGTTCTCGGCCTGCCCGGGACAAAAAGTTAGTAGGCAGCACCCCTCCCCCCCAGCACTTCCCCCACCAAACAGGAGCAACAAACGCACAGTGGTCCCAAGCTGTGCAAATATTTAACTGATTTGATTGACAGACGCAAAAGCGGGTGCGGGTGCGGGAAGCGGGAAAGTACGTAGTATTATTCACATCTATACGGATACACCACCTGTCACATAAAACAATCGCAACTGGAGTTGGTTACTTAGGGAATAGTTTTGGCCATTGTGCTCCGGGCCATTCTGTCAACTCGACATGGACTTCGACCTATATAGGGGCTTAAACATTTGCTTAAATGGCCAGAGTTTGAATGGATTGAATCAACAAAATCGTAAAGCATAAAGCCAATAATAATTATACTCCACACAGCTAGGGCTAGAGCAGCTAACACGTGCCTTTAAAAAGTAAGTGTAAAAACAGGCATGGGCTAGAAATATATCGGAAAGAGCAGCGGGAGCTTATCAACGGTTTTAAAACATTATAGATTTACTTGTTTTTTAATTAATAAAATAAATGTTTCTATAAAAACGCTAGGGTTTATAATTTGAACCAACTTATAGGATGCCAAAGAGTGCGATAGGCTTATTCTGTGTGTTATAATTCCCAAGTTGCTATTCGCAAAGGGCGAATATAAGATAATTCAAGTGAGACCTTTAAATGGGAGTGCAGTTTATATCCCTATGAATTATCTTTCCGATTTGCGTTTTCATTGGGTTCTCCGGTCAGTAGCTACTTGCTTTTTGCTTTATAATTCCCAAGTTCTTGTTCTTGTTCTTTTTTTTTTTTTTTTTTTTGCCAACTTTGGACCAGTGTGCATCATCATTGACAGCGCAGTTCTGGCCCGCTTTTGTGTATGTGCTTATTACAGTTATTTTTGGAAGCCAACAAACACACACACAGGCGCACACGTGCTGTGTGTAAGCTTTTGTTTGAGCATGTGTGTGTGTGTGTATGTGTTTGTGTGTGTGTGTGTGTGTGTGTGTGCGGTCTGTGTACATTTTGAGTTATGTATTCCGAATGTTTTTAATGCTATATGCAGGTTACATACGAACATCTAACAAAGGAGAAGGAGGTGGAGCATATAATATAATAACCGCCCAACACTGCCCTGAACTAAAGCCCAGTTTATCTAGGGTTGGATTGCAGGGACCTTCGTTCCCACTTACCGTGTATTGGTATTCTATCGTCAGGACTAGACATTTTGCATGTGGAATTGGGGGAGGGCGGAACCTGCAACAAATCAGAAAATCAAATTAAACAATATTCCACAAAAATCAATTTAAGATCTGAATTTTTAAAAGGATTTTTTGATTCAATTTCATGGTTCACTCTATCTAATCCACAAATTGATAGCTCAAACCTCACTAAATCCCAGACACAAGCATTCGTATTCCTTTCCGAAAAGGGCCTTTCAACTTTTGTCCATAAAATATTTTAAGCTTTAAATTTACACTAATTATTAAAATCACAGTACATATAAAATAGTTTCCCTGCAATATGTTAAACATCCCTAATATTAAGGTTAAATACTTGTTGCATATTTCTACAGAGTTAGCCTCTGGCTAACTAAAAGATTAACTTTATCTGGGGCTCTGCTGACTCATTTCAAGAAGAATCACAAAGCGTAGGAAATACCCAACTTCCTCCAACAAACAAAAATATGAAATTGCACATTATAATGTGTATATATTCTTAAAATGACGCCAGATTTTGTTGAATTGAAACGAAATTTCATTCAAAATAAATTCACAAAAAAAAAAACAGATAAACAACATACAAAACAAGTGAGTTTTACTGGGCTGCTGATAAGAGAAGAATTTTTGGAAAATTTTCCTTGTCAGTTTCGGAATTCCGATAATGATATATATACTATATGTATATATGCATCACAAACTCTTGTTTGTTTCTCTTTCGGTTTGTTTACAGTCGGCAGAATATGATGATAGGAGGGGACTTTACTGCTCGGAAATAATTTGAATATTTTTTGTATAATTTATTTTTTGTTTTTGCCTGCTTGGTCTGACTCAGGTGCGCCTTTGCGGAGGCGTGGCCGTAAAACGATAACGAGTTGCCCCATTGACCTTCACACACACACACACATCCATATATATGTGACGCACAAAACAATTTCCGTTCACTAATTACACGAGCAAATAGAACAAAAGCAGCCGAAACCCGAATCAAACCAAAAAAAAAAAAAAACAAAACAAAATCAGGACAGGGATGGCTGAAATTGCATTGTAAATAAATTACCAGTAAATCGTTTCCAATTAAGGCCAAAACCGATCGGCCATGTCCATAAATAATTCAAGCAATTAATTACATACGGACCTTTTGCAATAGTTGAATAATTCAAAAAGGAAGAAAAGGGGGGAAAAGCGACCGAAGGACATTCGAACAGACAAGAAAATTGGAATTAATTGGACAAGGACAGACTCTGGAAAAGTGCATTTCACTCTCTAAATATAAATATAAAACAATGACATCGAAAATATACATTAAAATTAGACCTACTCTACTGTAGCGCAAACTAAGAATATATGAATATAAAAGAATGACATAAAATAAGGTCGCATTGTAAAAAGAAAGTGTTATTCGTCAAGGTTACCCAAACACTACTTTATTATTAGAAAATAAAAATAATTATATATTTATTTGCACGCTGTAAACTTAAGTTAAATAAGTAACTTACAGGAAATGGAGGTTTTCCGCTGATAAAAATATACTTTTTGCTTAATTTGTTAAGGCAAAATTTGGAAAATTAAGTCTGGCAGAGGAAGAGTGAGTCGTTTAGTACGTACATATGTATCTATGTATGTATATCGTGGCAAGTCACATTAATTATAGTCATCAGTGGACTGCATTGTGAGCTGTAATGCGTGTTTTCCCACTAATACAAACATCGCTGGGAAATAGTTTAAGAAGATAAATAAAGTAAATGAAAACGGGAACAGGCAGTAAATGGAAAGTTAAGTTATTGCTCTTGCGGAATAAATTACGAATTTTGGCTGTGTTTTGTCATTACAGCGTTCTTGCGATTCCCAAAAGGTTCTTTCTTATCTGACCCATTTTCAATGTAATTAGCCCAACAGTGCGACCCGCTGAATGTGAAACTTTCACCTTTCTTCTCGCTAAAAGAACTTGATTGTGGTTTGAATGGTTTTATTTATTTTTATGCATCAAATTTATTTGTGTATCTCTTAGCTAATTTATATTTATTTCGATTAAAGGATATAAATACATATTTAAACAATAGTTATTCCCAATAAATTGGCGTAAAAAAAAACAAGGCTGTATTGTTTTTAGCTTAAAAAGTGTAAAACAAAAACCAATTTGTGACTAATCAAATGTTCAATGTAATTTCTTTGTTGTTAATTGTTACAATCAACGATTTTGGCAAGGGTTGATCGTAACAGGTAACCACTGTAGTTGAATGTATGGATACAAGATACGATAGAAGCGGGGAGTGGAGAGTGCGGTGGGCAGAAGAGAAATCCCAAAGAAGAATGAGAAGTTCGGCTCAAAAGATCCGCAAATTTCGCTCTGTTGCTGCGCTGCCACGCCGCTGCTGTTGTCGCTGTTTCTTCTTCTGGCATCATTGTCAATGTTGATAACCAAGAGAGAGAGAGAGAGAGAGAGAGAGAGAGAGAGACAGAACGAGACAGGGACAAAAAGAGAAGAGAAGAGAAGGGAGATCGGAGCAGAGAAGAAGCGAGCACAACATAAACCAGTTCAATGCGCTTTGCGGTGGAGCTTTTTTATTTTTATTTTTCCTTCTTAATTTTTTTTTTTTTTTGGGTGGAAGCCACATTTACAGCGGACAACAATAAAAAATAAAAACCAAACTTTACTAAGTGAACAAAATCAAATCATCAAATACAGAGAGCGAAATATAGATGGGAAGGGGCAGTGGAAACGGAGGGGGAGAGAGAGAGCCAGCAAGCGAGCGAGCGAGAGCACTTCATTTAGCACGCACACACTTGTTACATAAATAACGGCGAATTGAGTGAGAAGCAACAGAAGCAGCAAAACAGACGAAAAAGAAGTCGCTGGCTGCGAGCTGATCTAATAAGAATATTCCCTGTTCTTAGTGGACGAAATGGGGTATTGGAATGGATTGAAAGCAAACGGGGGGGAAACAAACAAACATAGATACCTCTTTCAAGTGGTGCAAACTGCTTGGCGCTGCTTACTCTGTTCTGCTTGTCCGTTGTATATTTGTATTGTTGTTTTATTGTCGCTTTTCCCCAACTTGTTCGCTAAATGCGAAAAGTGATTAACGAAAAAAATTAAATAAATAACGCACAGCAGCAAACACAGAGCGCTCTCGCTCACACCACTAGACGAGCTCACACATGTGCAGCGCGCTTATGGATGTGTGTGTGTGTTTGCATTTCAGTGTGTGTGCGTGTGTGTGTACGATGAATTCACGACTTTTTAAGTTAATTTTGGTTTTATTATTGTTGTTGTTATTGCTACTTTTGTGGACGTATATTTTTGCGCTCTTTTTACTTTTTCTACCTTCCTCCTTTTTTTTTTTTTAAATTTATTTGCGTTTCTTTTTTTGTTTTTGGTTGGTACGGATTGTTGTTGTTATTATTATTATTATTGTGTTTGTTGTTGTCACTTCACAAGCAGTTTTCGCAGTTTCTTTTTTGTACTAGTACTACGACAACTGCCTCTGCTTTTGCCTCTTCTCCTCATCATCGCTCATTCTCTTTTGCTTGTTGATTCGCCCACAATTTCTTCGTTTTTTTTCTGCACGCGCACGCACTTTCTTGTTGTTGTTGTTGTTGCTGCTGCTGTTGTGGTTGTCGTTTCTGTTGCTCTATATGTGTGTGTGTTAACTATATTTCAATCTCATCGCAGAACCACAAAAAAAAATAAAAATATCGCAGTGTGTAGGGAACAGAAAAAAAAAACAAGAAAAAATTCTGCTATATTTTTCGGGTTTTAATTCGCCACCACAGCACACACGCGGCCCCGGAGCGACGCAAAAAAATTTCGAGTCAATATTCCGACTTCGTTATTTAATTCACGACGTTAAATTAATTCTGTTTTTTTTCGTGGCCACCGCTATCGGAGGTGGAAGCAAAACGATTATTTAATCGATTGATCGATACTTTTTCATATGCTCTTACATGCGATATTATTGCTGAGAAGCAATTTAAGCGGAAAACAAAAGCGCCTGAAGAGCAACTGCTGCGGAATTTAAAAAAGAATTTGTTTGATGGTCTACTCATTTGTACAAGATTTTCTGTACGCATAGATCGAAAGAAGAAAGGTCGCAACTTCAGTCTGTAGCAAAGCCAGCTTATGGCAAAGCTGCAATTGCCAGCTAGGGTCACACTTGAATATTTAGCTCAGACCCCAACCGTTTGTTATTGTTTACTGTCCCGTTCTGGGTTTACTTTATTTTTTTTTGTTGGGCCCAAAAACGCGCGACGTGGACGTGCCGGAGAGGGAGAACCGAACAGATCAGAAGAGAGCACACAGCTTGCGCGCCACTCACCTGCTGTCCCCCCGTCAGCGCACCACCGCCAGGTGTTTTCATTCCCGTTCCGCCTGCTGTTTACACAACCTCCAGATCTCTGGATCTCTCGATCTCTGGATATTTCCGATCTGTGATCAGAAACCGATCCGATCTCTGGTGGTGACCTGGCAAGCTGACAACGCGCTCGCTCTTTTTTCTCCCGCGCCACAATTCCAGTTTCCCATGAGCGCGGACACGATGAACGGACGCTCCATACGCATCAACCGGCTGCCGGCCACCATTGTGGCCATTCTCCTCACCATTGTGCTGGTGTACTTCCTCAATTTCCACCAGGAGGAGCGACCGGCAATCTATGGCATACTGCGCAGCGACAATCCCAATCGTGTCAATCTACGCAAAATGCTGATCGCCGCCATTCAGGCGGCACAGCGCGGCGGCCTGGAGGTGCTGGACGTGGCAAGATCCCGGAAATTTAAGGAGCGCAGCAAGGGCAAGACGGACGAGGGCGTCAACGATCCGTTCACCGATGCCGATGGACGTTCGCATTGTGTGATGAAGCTGGGCCTGCAGCGCATCTTTCCGCGTGTTCGCATCTTCTCCGAGGAGGATAAGGAGCACTGCCGGCAGGCGCATGGCTACGATCTGGATCCCACGGTGCTGCACGAGACCGCCCAGGTGCCGGCTGTGAGCGTTAATGCCCAGGATGTGACCGTCTGGGTGGATCCTTTAGATGCCACCAAGGAGTTTACAGGTGCGAGAGAGCCGCGCCAGGTTAATCCCCTTTCAAAGTAATGTTTTCTCTTTTGAATCCCCACAGAGGAGCTGTACGAGTACGTGACGACAATGGTCTGCGTGGCGGTGGCCGGCAGACCCATCATCGGTGTCATTCACAGTCCCTTTAATGGCCAGACCGCCTGGGCTTGGGTGGGCAACTCCATGTCCGAGTATTTGGCCAATCTGCATCCGCAGCATCCAGCGGTTAGCCAGGCGCCCATTATAACCGTTTCCCGTTCGCATACGGCCGGTGCCAAGGATCTGGCGCGGGGGATTTTCGGTGAGGATGTCAACCTGCTGACGGCCGCCGGTGCCGGCTATAAGGTGCTTCAGGTGGTGGCCAACAATGCCACCGCCTATCTGCATACGTCGAAAATCAAAAAATGGGACATTTGTGCCGGCGATGCCATTCTGCATGCTTTGGGCGGCACCATGACCACGCTGAGTGATCAATTGATTAACTACGGGCCGGAGGAGTCGCCGGTGAATACGGAGGGACTGCTGGCGACACTGGAACGGCATGACGAGTACATGGACAAGCTGACCAAGTACCGGGCCGAGCACAATGGCAAGCTGGCGTAGTGTTAACCGTCTTCCGCTTCCTCCTGCTGCGAGGAGAACAGCCTCTCACTGATCCGTTTAGGCAGCTTTCAAAAATAGCTCTAAGTTCTAAAGTTCCAAAAACCTGTTTTTTTTTTCTTTTGTAATCTCATTCTTTGTTAGTGTGCCTCTCGTGTGTTTTATTTATTTTTTCGTAGCTTTTTGCATAATTACGTTGGTTGTGCGTCGGCGGCTTTTGGCGAGGGTCGTGAACCCCAAAGTCAGAAGCCGCCCAAGTTGGCTCAAAAAATAAACCTATTTTAAATTGTACACATTTTTGTGATCTTCGCATATTTAATTTAATTTAATGGCTGTTCATATTAATTATTACAGTGGGGGAGAGTCTAAAATGTAGCTTCTAATTTTGGATTTCTAATTTTGCACACATAAACTTTTAAAACTTCGTTTTATTTTCAAGGCTACTGAATAAATGCAAGAATATCGAAGTTAATCGATTTAAATTGGATTTTTTCTCACAAAAACATTGAAGTTAGCGTTGAATACAAGTTTCGCTTATATTTATAGTTTCCCTTCTATAAAAAATATGGAAAGCTTCAATGTTAATTAATTTAAAGTTAATAATTTCAATAAACTTTGATTCTTTTTCGAATCTGGAAAAATACCAAAGCTAATCGATTGGAAATCGGTTTTTGCATTCAAAAACGTTTACATCTTCTTTGATTCCAAGTTTTTCCTAAATTCCTAGTATTTATTTCTTAAATAGATTAAAAATCATCAATGTATGTTGATTCAAAATTGATAATTTCAATAAACTTTGATTCTCTAAACTAATTGATTTAAAAACATTGAATGAAACTTTCGAAAAACATGGAAAAGCATTAATGGTAATTGATTTATAATGGATCATTTTTGCATAAATTTCGATTCTTTTTTAATTTAAGTTACCCATTTGTTCAGCAGCCTGAAACACATCGATGTTAAGGCATTTAAAATCGATGTTTGCTTACTTTTCCTTTTTTTAACATAGAAAACTACAGTTAATTTACATTTTCATTGTTTATTTTATACAAAGGACTATAAATGTGAAGTGGATTTAAATTATTTATTAAAACCAACAATTGCATTTATCAAAGAATCCAAATTACATTTTAATTTGATGCGAGAGTTCTTTTGAGTTACTTTTTAAGCGCTTTCTTTGACTTCTTATGCCAGCTCGTTTTTTTATTTATCAAATAGCAACTAATTAAAATTAGGGCTACCGCAGCTAGGGTCTTGAAGCTTTTATTCTATTTAAGAGGAAACAGAACCTAAAAACAGCTAAAGATAAATACAAAAAGTTAAACAAGAATTTTTACGTTTTTTGTTATTTAACAAATTAAATTAAACATATAATATTAAACGTAATAATTAGTTTAAAACGAGCACTGGCATTGGAGGTCTTCGACTCTGATTGTGACTTAAATCTCTAATTTCTTTATTACGTATGTACGTAGATAATTTTATTTTATTATTTATTTTCTATATTTATATATTTATGTAAGAAACCTTATTAACTTATTCTTAATATTTCCCTTAATAAAGCACATTAACAAACATCTTTAAAACGGACTACATAAATATCGATAAAAATACAGAAATGCATATTGAACCACAACCAGTCACGCTTATCGCTCACGGACCCTCTCTAGTTCTAAAAAAAAAGAAGAAAAAAATTAGAACATTCGAACAGTAGAGCAACACTGGCTGCGCGTTATTATTTTTTTTGTTGTAAACTATTTGCTGTGTTCGTGTGCGTGTGTGTGTGCTTTCATTTGTTGTTTATTATGCATCGTCTTGAAAATTGTTAAATTAAATGCGCGCCCGGCATGTATACAATCGTATTCATGGATATGGGCGGCCTAAAGAATGCGGGGCGTGGAGATCGCAGCACCAGCAGCAGCAGCAGCAACCGTCCCCGCCCCCCTCTGCTGGCGTTGCTTGGTTTCCTGGCGTTGACTTTGACGGCGAGAGCGGAGACTGGTGGGGGACTAGGAGGAGCCACAGCGGATGTCCCCGCGCCCGAGGAAACTGCAATTTCGACTGGCGGCGGCGGCGGCGGCGGCGGAGGCTGCCCGCGCAAGTGCAGCTGCAAGAACATCTCGGAGAACATTCACAGCCTGCGTGTGCGATGCGATGAGCAGCAGATAGCCAACTGGCGGGAGCTTACCTTCGGCGAGGATATCATCGCCAGCATTGTGGGCATGTAAGTGTTAGCCCAAAGCCACCAGAAACCCATTTAAATGTCGCTTTTCGCAGCAACGCGAGCAAGAATGCCATTGCCCATATAAGTGGAGAGGATTTCCGGAACTTTACGGAGCTAAAACGTTTGGATTTATCGTTTAATTTGCTCACCGAACTGGACAGAGAGACCTTTGGGGACAGTCTGGGGCATGTGGAGCGCCTGAAGCTGGCGGGTAATGCCATCAGTCACATATACGAGGGCACCTTCGATCGGATGCCCAAGCTCAAGCAGCTGTAAGTAGTCGCAGGCCATTCCCTGGCTTTACACCTACAGAGATTCCATGTTTCCTTTTTGTTCCCCCCAGCGATTTGAGCGGCAATCCCTTGGCCTGCGACTGCGGCTTGATCTGGCTTATAGCCTGGTCCAGTGCCCGCGATGTCCGGCTGCAGCCGCCGCCCAAATGCGACTCGCCTGTGAACTTTCGCGGCATGCCATTGAAGAAGCTGCGCGTGGGCAAGGATTTCCATTGCGAGACCCTGCTGCAGCCGCTGCTGGAACTGATACCCAGCCAAAATCAAGTGGCCTTCGAGGGCGATGAACTGCAGCTCAAGTGCTATGCCCCGCGGGTGGCCATTGGTGTGCCGCGCGAGAGCGAGGACTTGCCCACCCGTGCCTATGTCTTTTGGGGCTGGTCGGAGAAGATCCGAGCCAAGAACTCCACCGAGGACATCGTGTACAAGGATCCCAGCAAGGTGTTCGAGGATGTTAGCCTGGAGACACGGCATTCCACGGACTCGGGCATCTTGCAGTCGATCCTGCGCATTGGCAGCCTCACCCAGAATCATACAGGTATGTGGGATTGCACGCTGCGCAGCCAACAGGCCAATCTCTCGCAGGTCATTGTCCTGCATGTGGTGGCCAAGGGGACGCTGTATTGTGAGGCACGGGTGGTGCACACTAACAAGGGCACCTACCACTGGCCGCGAACCATGCGCGGTGAGACAGTGCTGCAGGATTGCGTCGAAGAGCCCAGCGATGCCATCGCCCAATCGCGGCGTGCCTCCCACGAGTGCGGACCGTCGGGCGAGTGGCTTAACCTGGACACCGAGAGCTGTGTGTATGTCAGCGAGACAACACGCATTCTCGAGCAGTTCGCCAAGGTTAATCTAACGCTGACCAAGGGACAGAATGCCTTGGAGATAGCCCGACGCCTGCACAACTTTACCCAGGCGCAGACGCAACTGAATAGGATCAGGGATCCCATGGATTTGGAGTATATAGCTCGCACCCTCGTCAAGTATCTGGATCAGTTGGAGCAGCAGGAGATTAGTCACCTGCTCATGGACATTGTTTCGCAGCTCCTGAACCTTCCCCTGCATCTATTTCGGGTTGCCCAAGCCGAGCAGGGCACGGGTCAGCGGCTCCTCCATGTGGTTGAGTCCAGTGCCATGCGTTTGGCCTTGGCCAGCACACAGGCGGAGCTGGTGCCGGCAGAGATAATGCCGTGGCGGAACGGAGCACACGCCTATCGGCAGCGCAATCTCTTCGTGGAGTTCTTCAACATCAGTGTGGAGGCCTTTGTCAGCCTGAGCTGCGTCTGGCTGGAGCAGAGTCCGCGTGGTTTTCAATGCAACAGCGCCAACGACACGATACCCATGTACGAGCACGGCGACATCGATGCCGCCATTCAGCTGCCCTATATGGTAATAGGGAATAGCTCTGTCACATCGGGCACGGCGCCGCGAAGCTTACGCCTGCTCATCTCCCTGCACAGGAATGGCAAACTCTTGCCCAACTTGCGGGGCAGCCACAACGAGTCCTTGTCCTCCGCTGTGATTGGTGTCCTGGCCTACAGTGGCGACGGAGAGCCGCTTATGTTTCAATCCGGTGCCGGCGACCTCGATCCCGACGAGGATGTCTATCAACAGCGGGTGACGGTGATGCTGCGGGCCCATCCCTATCACAATCCGTTGAGTGCCCCGCAACCGGCCTGGTGGGATGCCGAGGAGCAGCGCTGGGTGACGAGCGTCTGTCAGCAGCATTACCAGCATCGCACCCTCGTCATGTTCAGCTGCAGCCGGACGGGTTACTATGGTCTCCTGCAGCGCAATCGCTATCTCAATGATTACCGAAGCGAAGAAGCGGGCGCCCGATTTCGTCATCCGCCTGCGGCGATCTATGCCGGCTGCGGTCTGCTCTTCGCCTGCTGTGCCTTCAATGCGGTCACCTTTGGGGTGTTCGGCAGAGCCGTTCGGATTAATCGTGTGCAGCGTCATGCCTTGGTCAACACCTGGCTGGCATTGGGCGCCTTGGCTTTGGTCTTCTCGCTGGGAATTTATCAGACGGCCAGCCAGTTGCAGTGCCGTTTGCTGGGACTGCTGATGCACTACCTCGGCCTGTGCGTCTTGCTGTGGGTGTGCGTCAGCCTGAGTAGCATGTACAAGCGGCTAACGAAGACCACGACGACGGGACAGGACATGGAGTTGCCGCAGCGCGAGCGCAAGCCAATACTGGGCATCTATCTGGTTGGCTGGGGCATTGCCTTTCTCATTTGCGGCATCAGCAGTGCCGTCAATCTGGCCGAGTATGCGGCCTATGATTTCTGTTTCCTGCACAGTGCCACCACGCTGAATGCTCTCCTAGTGCCCGCCGTCATTTTGGTCATCTTTTGCGGCATCCTGGCGCTGTGCATTTATTATCAGCTCAGCCAGCAGGCGGTGAATGTCCTGCAGTTGCATCAGCATCAGCACCAGCAGCAGCAGCAGCTTCAGCATCCTCCCCGCCAGTACTCGGACACGCAGGCCACGGAACACATCGATCTGGATTGGCTGGATGCGAATGGCAGCGCCACAACTGCTGTTTTGGGCAGAAAGGAGCAGCAGGATCAATACAGCACACTGAGCAATCCCTTGAGCAGCATCGTCGACGACTTTGAGCGCTCGAATCTCTCCCATTTGCGTGGACACTTCATCTTCCTGGTGCTGTATGCCGGCGCCTGGCTAACGGCTGCCGGCTATGTCAGCGGCGGCCAGCAGCTGTACGTGATAGCCTTTGCCACCTGCTCCTCCAGCCTGGCCATCTTTCTGCTTATCTTCTACAATCTTAGCCGGAATGATGCCCGGCAGGCATGGTCGCAGGGCAGAGAGGGAAGGAGCAACGGCGGCAGGTCCATGAAGCCCTTGGTCACCTACAACAATGGCAGCCAGGCGAGGAGCACTCATCCGATGCCCGGACCGGGCACCACGGCCATGATTAGCAACTCCATTGTGGCCTACAAGGCCAATCCGGGACCAGGGAGTCTCTATGAGGCCAACAACTCGGCGGGATCGCGCTCGAACAGTCAGTGCTCGCGTAGCATGCGCAGCCAGACGCGGAGTCAGACGAGGAGCCAGCAGGAGCAGCTAATGCAGGCCAATGGAGGCAATGGAATGACCATCATTAATAACAACACCACCAACAGTGGTCAGCAGGGGGCGCAGGTTGGAGCGGCTGCTGCCGCAGCATCTGTGCCGCCGCACAGCCTCAATGCTTTGCTGCATGGCTCTAGCCACGACCTCATACCCTCGGCGGAGCTCTTCTACAATCCCAATCAGATCAATGTGGCCCGCAAGTTCTTCAAGAAACAGAAACGTCTGGCCAAGCGCAACAACTTTGAGCTGCAGCGTCAGACGATGCCGCAGATGCAGCTCCAGATGCAGATGCAAATGCAGCAGAGCCTGAGCGATGCCAGCTCGGAGCAGCTGTACAGCAGGCACCACAATGCCATGACTCTGCTGGCCGGCGGCAGTAAGGTGAATAACACGAATCTGCATTACAAGAACCAGGGATCGCCCAAGGAGAGTGGCAGCCAAGGTCAAGGTGTAGGCGATTCGCTGCAGTTCAAGCGCTTTGTGCCCGCCAGCGCCTCGTCGGCCACGAAGATTATGCAGGCGAATATTTACACCAACATACCGGAGACCCTGACGCCGCAGCACGAGGTGATCAAGCTGAGGGGACGCACCAGGACGCCATCGTTGCTGGACGAGACACTGCACGAGCAGGAGGACGATGAGGAGTTGGAGCAGCAGGAGGAGCAGCAGGTTCAAGAACAGGCGGCACCCGAACTGGAGGAGGAAGATGCCAGCTCCCTGGACGAGCATGCGCCGCTATATGCCAATACCTTGCCACCGGCCAGTGGGATGAGCAGCCTCTTCCGCCACAGACACCAGCAGCAGCAGCATCAGCAGCAGCCTCAGCCTCAACTCATTAGTTCCACGCCCGTTAAGCAGCCCAGTTTGGAGGCCATGAACAGCCTGGGCTTGCCGGAGATCAGCCTCGAAGAGCCCCTGCTGCAGGTCCACGAGATATACGTGTCCAACTCGCTGCAGGTGACCACCAACAACAGCATCGAGCTGGACGATGACTTTCCCAGTGTCCTCATTCGGTTCAGTCAGCAGCAGCAGTCCAAGTCCCTCAACAATATCAGTGAGATGTTAGGCGGCACCGGAACGGGAGAGGCTAATGGAAAGGCACCGGAACTGGCCGATGGTGTCCAAGAGGAGTCCAGTCAGCTGGAGGCCAGCACACTGGAGGAGCAGCAACTGCGGCAGGGCGGCTACTCTTGTTCCAGCAACAATCTCAGCCAGCTAAAGGCAGCTGCAGCTGCAGCGGCAGCTGGAGAAACCGAGGACGATGGCCGCCTGCTGTCTGGCAGCCCCACCAACGAGAGCGATCTGAACTATCAGAATTCGGAGATTAGCATACGCAGCCATGGACTGTATGCCCCCCAGGCGGACAACGATCTTAATCTGACGCTAACCGATGACTTTCGTTGCTATCAATCCTCCAATGCCAGCGATGCTGATGTGGATGTGTTGAACGAGTTCGATGATGAGTTTGTGGCCGCAACGGGTGGCGATAGGGTTGCAGGGGAGCCGGAACAGGATCATGATCAGGACACGTCCATTGATGAGCTGTACGAGGCCATTAAGTGCCGCAGTCCGTTGAGGAGCAAACAGGATCAGGTCGCCGAGCGCTTCGAAAGGGAGCGTGAAAGGGAGCGAGAAAGGGAACTAGATAGGGAGAGGGAGAGAGATCGGGAGAGAGACAGGGAGACAAAGGAGGCCAGGCAGCCACTGAGCAATTCACACAACGAAAATCTGAACGAGACCATCGAGGACGATAGCAGCCAGAGCAGTGTCATCTCGTACATTGATCCCAGGGCCATTAGCGAGCAGCAGCGTCCCTTTCCCAGCTAGCTCATCCGCTGGTCATTTGTCGTCCCCCTGCGCCCAGTTAGATGTATATAGAAGATATACAGCCCCAAGGTATGCCCCCAAAAAACCCACCAACCGCAGACACTCGCCGATATATATTCCTTCTACAAATCCCACATAAACTGAACTTGTAATTATAGTAAGCACCCACCCAAGCCCCCTCTATTTATTATGACTATAGTATTATCCCATTGAGAGCGAACTGTACGTTAATCACCAGACACACAGATCTAGACAGAGAGAGAGAGAGAGAGAGCTGGTTCCCTAGGCTAGAATCGTTTCCCACATTTTCATCACAACGCATAAGGCATAAACCCATAAAGCATAGGAATAAAAACCAAACCCCCACTAAGAACTCCTTCAGAAAATAAGTTTTAATTTGTCGGTTAAGCAAAATGCATTTAATTGTAGGTCTAAGTTTATATTTAGATATAAATAAATGAAATGTTCACATAAAACAAATGGTTTTTCACTCAACTAAAGGCATCTGCGGGAATAAGCATACAAAAATCGAGAGTTTATGATTTATAGACAGAACTCTTGTCGTATCGTTTGATATCGGACAAGGAATTGTATGTAAAGTAAGTTTTTGATCTTTTTAGGCATTCCTGCATTTATTTGGAGGGATTTTTAGCGTAACTCAAGGTCCAGAATTCAGACTTTGGAATTTCTGCGGTCCTCATTCCAGCTTGGACGGTTCTGGCTGGGACTCGAGTCTGTCTGACTCGGAAAAGAGGGTCTTGAAAAGGTGTTCTTGAACAACTGCATCCGGGAGAAGCCAGACTTCTTCCGATACTTCTGGACGATACTGTCTCGAAAAAGGTGGCCTTAACAAAGAGGATTCTGAAGAAGACTGGCTGGAACAAGGCTGGCTCGGACCAGTCTGGCTTGACAAAGGTAGGCACCTTCATCCCGAAGCTCGGACCAGTCTGACTCGGAGAATATCCCGGATTTTAAGAACCTTTACGTGGTTAGCCCGACCCAGACTGACTCCCCTGTGTCGCTCCGCCAAAATTATTATCCTCTAACCATACTGGCTGTGCTCCGAACCATGCAGCTTACGTTGGAAGAGCAAAATAAATATTTAAAAGAACATTTCCTTAAGGCACTGCTGTGGGAAGGCCGTCCATACAAGTCTAGCTTGGACAAATATGGTTCTTCTGATTCTATAGCTTGGATGGTGCTCTTCCTTGGACCAGTCTGACTCGACAAAGGTGGCCTTGCAAAGGTTTATCCCGGAAAATAGAAGACGTATCATCAGAAGACCATCAGCGATAGATATAAATCGTCCTTTGCCTAATCTAAAGAAGGAAACCAAAGAAGAATTGACTGGAGAAGACTTACGATGGCTGCTCGAATGATAAGCAGCAACATTAGCGATTAATATCAATTCCATCACACAATTGTTTGCTTATTTTCTTAATAAAGCATTAAAGGACTGTATGAAACAAGGAAGTAGTTTTTGTTTTAATCATTTTGAGGGTTCTTTAACAATATTGCCAATATAAAGCTAAAAGGTAATTCATTTAATTATTTATATAGTTGGGTAAAAACTAAAACTGGATAAGAACATTAGCTACTAAGCCCTACCACTGTTGTGGGGTTATATTGTAGTTGAATTTGATTATCTCGGAAGAATGATGTGGTTCTGGGTTGGGAAAAGAATATGTTTAATGTCTACTGCAGCATTATTGCATAGCAAGCAAACAGTAGTTAGCAGCATAATAGTAGTGAATTTCCTTGTAATCTTTAGCTATACTTAACACCTAACCCCAACAAGCACGTGCTTCATCAACTTCCTTGATTATTTCCAAAGTTATAGCAATTGGAAGTGAGCGCCCTTTAACCAAGCTTCTGCATAGATTCCTTCTTTAATTTTTCAATCAGCACGCAGCATAAGTATAGAGGAGACTCTCATAAGGAGAATGCCGAACCTTTATTCCATTCTCAATCGCGTTCCACATGTTGGGCACTTCTAGTGCATCTCAATCTATCTTTAAGCAGCTTTTCAAATACTTAAGAGCGTTCCCTAGTGACCTGACCCGTTGTGGAGCCCATTAAGCAATAGAATGGCTTCTAATGTTTATAAAGAGATTACAAATGTTGCATTTTATTTCGAGGACAGACACTGAACACAGATTCAACAAGCTACTTGTAAAGTAGATACAACTTCTAATAGCAATTATTTACCATAATAATACAATAATATGATATCCGTTCGACGTCGTCGTCAATGGAGTGTGTGAGTGATTGCCCTTCAGTAGAAATCCTTGAAGATTCATTGAGGAATGCTCAAGGAATCCTTGAGAAACCTTCGGGTCAGCAAAAGGAATTTCAGTACTGAAGGGGAGCGGATGCAACTGCTCCGGATCTTGGTGATGTGACCAAGTTGGAACGTATTATCCAGCAGCTTGATTAGCTTAAAAGGGTTTTAGCTTAAATTGTAACAATAACAAGAAATATGTGTGTGTATAAACTATAATAAGATAATACGATATTGCTGATGCCTCTGGGCAGCAGGCCTTCTCCATTCTCATTCTATTTGTCTGCCTGCCTGCCAGCCGGGGCTGTTGTGCGTGTTTCTCATGGCATTTGCTTCTCTTCTCACTCCGATTCAAGGGATTATTGCAGCTCTGATGATTTCAGAGATTCACAGGCTGCGTATGGACTTCCAGCGTCGCAGCAACAGGCAGGACGACGTCAGTCCACTGGAATATTGGCTAAATTCGCTAATATTTATGTTGCGTGTTGGAATGTCGATTTTCTCCTTTAAAGTCTGTGCAACAAAAAGCATTCAATTAACATTTTAGACAGCCGACATTGTAATTAACCTAAGCTAACCTTGTAGGCCTTTGGAATTTCCGCTGGCGATCTGTGCACAATCGTTCCGTTGATATACAGCATGTTGGCCGCACTCTCCTCGGGCAGCGTCAGCTTCTGGTAGGTGAAGCTAGCCTCCCGCTCCATCCGCTTCACGATCTCCTGGCAGGTGGGGCTGCTGCTGACGCACAGTACATCCGGTCCGGCCATTGTCACGTAATATTTCAGACGCTTTGCACCATTCACCTGGATTTAAGAGTAATATTCAGGCTATAGCCAGCTTAATTAGCTCAAAGAAAATAGAAACGCACTCGGATTGGCGTCACTGGATACTCCGGATAGGCCATGGCCACCGCCCGGGCGCCCTCCTCGTTGGTGTAGCCAGAGATGCCAATAAAGAACTCGCGACCTGGAAAAATAAAAAGGGAACTCAGGATAAACAGACGCCGAAGAGATGTGGCCCAGTCAGGGACGACGTCTTACCCGTGAAGAGCACATCTCCGCCATCCAGCTGTGCATGCTGATCCTCAATCTCGATGACGGGTATATCCAGCTCCTTCTTTAGAATTATGGCCATGCTCTCGGCCTCGCGTCGCCGCTTGGCATTCTCCGAGCGTCCAATCAAGGCCACGCCATTGCAAATAACAGCGCTATTCTCCACAAAGACACCCTCCGGCAGCTGGTCGTCCGGCGGCAGCTCAATCACGTCCAGGCCAATGGTCCGTAGCAGAGTGCAGTACTGCTCATGCTGCTGCTTGGCCAGTTGCACATCGAACTCCCCGTTCTCCAGCAGGGCGTCCGAGATTCTGTATGAGAGGGAGTTTAAAGCGATTAACAGACGTACAATAGTCTCAATTAATGTGTCTCTGAATGGATGTCTCAGGAGCATAACTAGATTTATATAGTATATATAGTATATATGCTGAAAATTGTTTAAACGTGTATAAGAATGGAAACCTAAGCTCCAAAGTACTTAATACATTCTTAATCAATTTATTTAAAAGCAGAGTAGAGGAAAAATCCAAGTAGAGAAGGAAAAATATAACATTTTCTTAACTTAGAGTTAAACTTTGTCAAGTCGAGAAAAAGGCAAATGTTTTGATCGAATTTCTAGTGGGAGTTAGCCTTAATTTGATATATTTCGGATGAATTTACTAAAATCATTTACTTAAAACCTTAAATCCAAGTTATTTTTACTATATAGAATAGGAAAAATATGAAATACGAATCGAGAGGCTGGCAAGTTAAGTTCCATCGAATTTAAAGTGAGAGTTAGCCTTAACCGGCCATTAGGTAGTGAGAGTTAGCCTTAACCTGCCATTAAGTAGTCTCTAAATACTGATACAATCTCCACATAGCTATAGATATAATATAGAATAACCAAAAGGATTTATAAACTAAATATTAAATGTATTTAGGCCTTAGGAATGCTTTAAACCCCATAAAAATACATGTTTCTACCTCTGTTCATGTTTATGAACCACCCAAGCGAGTTGTAGTTGGTATCCCTGTTAATAATTTAAATAAAAATTGCATCCTGATCCTTCGTAGTCCCTGCAGTGGCTTGATTTGGTCTAGTGGTGGCCCCACCCACACCCGGGCATGTGTACACCCACGAAGAGTTCGGTGGGTGACCTAATTCGCGGCCACTATGAGGGGACATGACGCTCCCTGCCTCCCACCACTTAACACCACTTGCGCGCTTCATTTCCGGGAGATCAAGATCCTAAGGGTAAGTCTGCACTCACCTGGCCACAATCGCGTGCGTGTATTTGGGCGACATGATGGTCGGATTGGCCACTGGCTGCGCTGATTCCTCCTCACCTGCGGATGCGGGACGCGGATTTCAGATTGGGATTCAGATTCGGTTAGCCTAGTGTTCAGTGTAACCGCGCTACAAACGCACAAAATTGCGGCGCGTAACTGGTCACACTGAAAGGTAGCAGAATTAGGGTATTGCCTATATGACAACATTTATAAATATATTGCCGATATATTTAATCGGGAACGGCGCAAAAAAGTCAATTTGCGTATTAAATGGGTGTAAACACTGAACGACAGAAAAGAGTCAGCAACTACATTTTCAAACATATGATTTTAAGGGTTCTCTGCTACATAAAAGTAAGAAAAAAATAGCTAATTGCCGGTCAAAACTGCTTTACTTTAAGGGCACCCTTCACCTTTTGCCATACCAAGTCTAGCTTATATAGCTAATGCGCTTAACTATACTGAAATAAAAGCAGTTTGTATGGAACAGCTGTTTTCTGCTGCCGATATATTTAGTTATTTAGTCCCAAATATTTCTGGCTATTACTTAGTTAATTTAGTTAGTTTATTTTATAGTTATAGTTTTGATTTAAACTTTCCCTTAGAGAAAGCATATTACATATCTTTTATATACACTTTACGGTTGCCACCATATATCTATAAACTAATATATGTCGTATATATATAGTGACAGAAATAAAAGCACATTTCACCTTTCAGTGAACAGTCACGGGGTGTATCGCAAAAGTAGTGAACGCTAACGATAGTGATAGGCCGGTGTGATAACGATAACTGTAACGATAGGCAATGCATACACATCGCCAATTTTGGCATTTTCTCGCACATAAATTGTAAATTTTAGACTTTTTCGCGCGCTCAAACCGACTGCAGCTGTGGGAATTGATGATCGCAAGTGTGGATCAGCAGTAGGCATGGATGAAGGTTAGTATGCAACTCTGGCTATGACTCAAATATCTGTTAATTCACGGTGGCGTCTCGCTTCCTCCTTCCATTCCATTTTGTGCGGACTCACAGAGTATTCGGCGTCATGTTCGGCCGGCGGTGGTGGCAGCGGCGGCGGCGGCAAGAAGGCCGGCATGGGCAAGCAGCACAACACGCTGCCCTTTTGGGGCAACGAGACCTCGATGAACCTGAATCCGCTCATCCTGGCCAACATCCAAAGCTCCAGTTACTTCAAAGGTAAGGCATCAGCACCAGTCCCACGCAACCAACGTGGTTATTTCACAATTTGGCCGCCTGGCCGCCATTAATTCATTGTTTCTTGCCATTTCTCTCTCTCTGCTGCAGTTCACTTGTTCAAGCTAAAGACGTATCACGAAGTGGTCGACGAGATCTACTACCAGGTGAAGCACATGGAGCCGTGGGAGCGCGGATCCCGCAAGACCTCCGGCCAGACTGGCATGTGCGGCGGTGTGAGTGGTTTATGAAATGTAGCGCTAATCGTTGGCGATGCCCTTGCTCTTGGCAATAAATCAGAATTTACTAATTTATGGTCATGCATTTTCCAGGTGCGTGGCGTCGGTGCCGGCGGTATCGTGTCCACGGCATACTGCCTACTCTACAAGCTATACACGCTCCGGCTGACCCGCAAGCAAATCAACGGACTGCTCAATCACACGGACTCGGCCTACATCCGGGCACTAGGTAGGTGTTGGTAAGTCGCATGAGTGCAGCCGTCAAATGCCGTCGCTTGCTCCTGCTCCTTCTCCTCAATCACACAGTCCACGATCCCATTTCCCCATTCCACCAACAAATAAAGAAACAGAGAACCAGGGTGGGTTGATTTCAAAAAGCGCAAAACAGGCCGGCAAATAATAGGCTTGTTCTTCGTAAAGACAACAATCTGGTTTATTTCGAGGCCACTCGTTCAAGTTGCTTCAAAATTTGCAAAGAATGAAAGCCGCCAGTCATCTTATTCATGTTGCCTTCCCTTTTTTTCATTGCAGGATTCATGTACTTGCGTTACACGCAGCCGCCCGGTGACTTGTACGATTGGTATGAAGACTATCTGCAGGACGAGGAGGAGATCGATGTGAAGGCGGGCGGCGGCCAGGTGAGTCAACTGTATGAGCCACCAATCACACGTTCCCAGCAGAGAGACTGCCTTCGCAATGAGCCCCATCCACTAACTGATGGCTACTTGCAGGTCCTCACCATCGGCCAGATGGTGTATCAGTTTATGACCAAATTGGATTGGTTCTCCACGCTCTTTCCGCGCATCCCCGTGCCCATCCAGAAGCAGATCGAGAAGAAGATTGAACAATATTGCAGGGAGCAGGGCATTACACTCAATCAGTTAAGCACGGGACGTTCGGCGACGGGTCCCAGTGCCGGAGATGGCCAGGATGGGGATTACCAGGAGTACGAAGGCGGCTCTAATCGTGGAGGCGCCGGCGGCGGCGGCGGCGGCGGCTCCGGTCGTGGCGGAGGACACGCCATGACAAGCTCTGGCTCAAGGCCCGGTGCCTATCCACCCACGATGAACTATCGCAACGATCATGATGATCGCGATCACTATGCACCCGCCTCGGGTTCTTCCTATGGCCGTGGACGCGGTGGCGGTGGCTACGATGATTATCCCTCAGCGCCGACGCTCTTGTCGTCGTCGTCACAAATGCCATATGGCGACCGGGAGAGGGGGAGAGAACGGGACAATGACTATGACCGACATCGCAGTAGTAAGCACAAGAAGAGGCACAAGCACAGCCGGAGCAGAAGCCGCAGTCGAAGTCGCCACCGGTCCGAGCGGCATGATCGCAAGCGAGATCATGGTGGCGGTGCCAGCGGCAGTGGCGGTGGCGGTGGCTATGAACGAAGCAGTAAAAGCCGCCACAGTGAGTACCATGATGGGCGGGAGCGACGCCACCGGTGAAGTTCCGAAGTATCGCCTTCCGTCAACTAGCAACGTCTACAGTTGTGCTGCTGCTGCTACTAACATTGTTTCACCACCTACCACAACCACATATTTTTTTCATTGTACAACTACTCTACTCCACACACTTTGGAAGCCGCGGACATCTGGCCAGCAGCTTCTTACTCAGGTTAAACACTTCAAGAGCCGATCTAGACACAATTACACACAAAAACACACACACACACCCTCTGACAAGGCTACAGTGGCTTCTGGCTTATTGGCAGCAGAAGTAGAATTCAATTTTAAAGCTGTTTAGCGTATAAACTAAATGAGAGATACAACAATGTTAAAGATGTATTTTTTTTTAAGTAGTGGTTGCTTTTTTAAAATATGAGTAGATACTATTTGAAACAAAACGACAACTGTTTTCTTTTTCCGTGTCACAGCATCTTTGGCTGCTAGAACTTTAGGTGTAATTCGTGTAATTCTTGACTTTTATCGATTGCTTGCACTTGGCGAAAGTTTGTAGCACTTTATGGTTTCATTTTTAATTGAAAGCCCAGAGGCGTATTTTTAACTTTTTAAGAAACAGACCGCTGAGAACTGGGCCTAAAGTAAAGCGGAGCCAAAGTGTCGCGTGTGTATTGTAAAGTCGTGGTAAATCGGTCCAGTAGTGTGTAGATACACTAATGAATACTTTTTTCTAAAAGCAGCGCTAATAACACCCTAGAAAACCCCTAAAAAGTTGTTATTTATTTAATGGATTTTATAAAACTAAAGGAAGATTATTAAACTATTATTTATAAGACAAAGAACCTAGCATTGAATAAGTTGCGATGTGGAAAAAGTCAATTCGTTGTAGTTTTAAGTATTTAATATCTAAAGTAAGTGAAAAGCACCAACATTAACATTTGTTTTATATCTCATACAGTTTATACATTAAGTTTTAATGGCTTTTTAAATTATGATATTACTTTAGCATCGAATAAGTGGCAAGCCAATGTGTATAATGTAATTTTTGACTACACTTATGCTGAGATAAAATAGTTTCCAAGTTGTGTTTTATGCAAATAAAGTAAAAAATAATTTGTTTATAAATGTATAAAAGCGTTGAGTTTTTCTTATTTTTTTTTAATTGAGTAGGAAACTGTTAATATATTACGTGATTACCTAGGGGGAGGTATGTTTGAATTTTTGGGGTGTGAGGAAGTCTGGGACCATCAGTATTTCATATACAAATGCTATGATAACGGAGGTGGGGTCCTTCAATGATTACTCTTGATTACTGAATATATAAACAGACCCTCGCAAGGTGAAGTCCCTGCTCGGACGCCTTTTGGAATTGAATACAAGAAGGCTTTATCAATGTTTTAACGTGCGATGTTTTAATGAACTACGCCATTTTGGTAATTTTTGTAATTTCCAATAATTATGTATATATCATTATTAACTTTATTAAAATTATTAAGCTATTACAATTTGTTTTGTTTAGCTACTTATTTGGCCGGAATCATGGCATCAATTGGAGAAGTTTGTTTGGCATCTCCGAAAATCTAGCTGAAAATATACCTAATTATGTCCAAAAAATATGAAAATGATTCTAGAAAATACTTTCTTTTTGAAAAAATTCTAAAAAAATCGGCTGATTTTACTAGGCACACAATTGGTATTGCCCCTTAAACTTAACAATTTGCCCTTAATAAATAAGAGGTATTAAAGGTTCGTTTCACTTGGCTAGCAGGCTAGCACCACCACCAACTGGGCGTAGTGGGGGATGCGGTGGGAGGCTTGGTCGGTTTGGAAGCTTCGAAGCGAGCGCTGAATTTGTAATCAACAGTGCTGAGCAGATTATCAGCGGCTGCCGCGACAGGTGGGGCAAAGTCAAGCCAAGCGAAGCCAAGCCTCCTGGCCCCGGCGGAGTCGCCGGTGTCCGAATTCCGAATTTCGAATTTCAGTCAGTGTGCAACGCCTGCGCCGTGTTGTCGCCTCTCGCGCCGACCGTTACGAACAGCGCCGGGGCGCACGAGCGAGCAACCCGAGAGCCGAAAGCCGAAAGCAAATGTAATTAGCATGAGCCAGCACTTAACTAACAGCGCCAGCAATTCACCAGAGCGCCGCCAAATCCGTACCAAAATCCCATCCACTTTCCAGTCTTCCTACCCTCCCTCGCACCCAGCAGCCGCCACACAGACAGAGTCAGACAAAGGCAGAGACACCCGACACAGACGCACCTTGCATACGCACACCGACGCAGGCGCGAACACGAACACGGCTGGCATATCAATGTCAGGCAGTCGGTGTGAATGAGACGGCCATAGAGCGAAAGAAGAACAGTAAAACGGCACACAATTCACGGCCCGTTTTGACCATTTTCGGAAAGCGAAATGTTCTGTGTGTATGTGCGATGTGCGTTGTGCGTGTGCGTGTGTGCGATTATGGCCATAAAAAATGGATAGCTCAAAAGCAAATGTGCAAAGTTTATGGTTGGGCCAGCACCTTTTGCTCACACTCCGCTCTATACCTCTCCCTCCCGCTCTAATTGTGTTTAAGCTGGGGTTAAGAAGCCAGTGCTGACAGGCTTTGGGCGAGAAAACAGCCAATTGTTACGGGAAGTGATCTAAAAATAGCTAAATTGAGCATAAAATAGCTAAATTGAGTATAAATTAATCCAACATCACTATTTTCTTATTTTTTTTTAAGGAATTTAAACATAACAAGATATCGAATACTGATAATATTGGATACTTGTAAGGTTCTTTAGAACGTTGCGGGTAATACGATTTTAATACCTTTCTTTTACTAAAAACTTTCTCTACGCCTTAAACTCGTCTTTAGGTTTAAGGCCATAACACTCATACGTCATGTTGCCTTTTGTGTTTTGTAATAAATAATGTTCAGTGGCCTACGTGTCGAATGAGTAATTTTGGTCTTCCTACTGCTATTAAACTTGTAATTATGGACAGCATTTCTGACAAATTCAATTATTTTCTATTGTATTTGTAGATTCCTTGAAAAACCATGGTTTTTATATAGTTTCTTTGGTATTTATTCGCAATGCCTAAAAGCTATTAAGGGTAAACCTTCCCAAGCGTCTCCTTTTATACATAAATATGTACAGATCAAGCTAGATGATGATCGGACTATATATATATACATAATCTGAATAATTCCAAGCGTTTGGGAATTACTAAAATAAAATATTTAAAATAATGCGGGGGGCCTTGTAAGTTCGATGATCTAAAACAGTGGTTCCTACTTCCATACATTGGAACGTTAGACTTGTTCTTGTGTAAGTAAGAACGTGGTGTCTTTGCCGACGAACGCTTACCCTATCGGTGTAGGCAGAGCTCGGGCAGAGAAGCTTGCTGACTTGCAAGACGGGCATGTAACACTGACCTTAAAAAAAAATAAGAAGAAACTCAGAAAAAGCTAGATTTGTCGGAAAAAAGACTGAGCTGGTAGCGCTGGCTGTGTAAAGCTTTCCAAAGCTTCAACGCCGATTTCGGTCACTAGGGCAGAAGCGTTAACCGAAGCTGCCGGCTGCATAGCGAGAGTGCGAACTGCAACTGGTCATTATCCTTCACTATTTAATTTTTAAAGCCTTTTTTTTTTGTTCTCTTTTTTCTGTCTGTTTTTTTGTTTTGCCTATTTTCGTTTCTGTTTAATCTGACTTCTACTGCTTCGTCAAATGCATTGACGTAATTGCCCGAGCGCAAAACTTGGCCGTATATCGATCTCGATCGCAGGTGTGTAAACCTAAAGTGGTTTTGATTTCACAACTACCGACGACGCGGCGGCGGAATGACCGTGGTGGGGGGGGGACTAGCTTTAAGCTGTTACCACGTCATTCCAGCGGGCGGGCGGAACGGAGATGGACGGCCGTCCCATCAACGTCAGCAGCGTCAGAGGCTACTGGCTGACTAGCGTCCGTGCGTCTTGTTAGTCAGTCAACACAAAAACAAAAAATAAAAATAAATAAAAACATACAGCAACAACGGGCAGAACGAAAATGAGAAATCAAAAAAAAAAAAAAAAAAAAAATCACATAAAACAATAAAGAAATGGCATTTTTTAATTGCCCCTTTGTTATTTATACATATAACGCATACGACGTGGGGGACAGAGGCGGCGGAGTTGAGTAATCACACCGCGCCCTTGTCTACTTGTCTACTCCGCGGGTAACCAACCCATCCCCCATCCCCCATCCGACTGTCTCGCAGCTCCGGAGTGTCGGTTGCGTCTGCGTTGTTCACCGCCACCACTGACGTCATGGCACCGTGGCGTTGGACAAAGTGCGATGCCGCACCGTGGTCACCATCATTATAATCATTAATCCAATCACCATTAACATCGTGCGACTATCACGCACCGTGGAGCGATTGCGGGAATTTCGCAATTCGTGAATCACGTGCATTCATAAATTCCGGGCATACCAACAAAAAAACAGTTTAGATAATACAACGATATTGGTATGTCTCATGCACTGGTTGCGTTTTAGTTGGGGTATTTGTTCTCCAGAAGGACAGGTTACCGATTTTTATACTAGTTTAGTTTTTATAAACATTTGCAAGAGTTTTTTTTAATACTAAATAGGCTCTGTTTGGCATGTAAACTCATCTGTTGATGGCTTATGGTCCTCCCTGAAGCTTCAAATTAATGAAACTCCATAATTTTGGTTTGTAAACCAATAAAAGCAGTAGATTTCTATATTATTCTGCTTTACATAAGTAACATATTTATCTATCAAAGAAATTGTTTCCGATTAATGTCTTTTTGACCATTGAAAGCAATCAATGTGCAGCCTGAAATGCTCAATACAATTAAGGTTCTTAATTATATGTATACTTTTAAATAAAGTGCAAATATGCACTTATCGTGTGTAACTCATAACCATTTCTTTAATTGCATTGTAATTTCTGTTGGTACAATCAGCTTTTGACGTCACGTTGCTTATGAGCGATAAGTGCTTTGGACACTATATAAGTGGTTGTTGACGAAAGAGCAGGCGGGAAAGTTTTCTTTTTAAATATACAGTTTTTTTTTTGTGTTTTTAGCTTATAAAATGACTGTTAATTTTGTAAACCTTTTTTTGTAGTCAGATATCGTTGTTTGTGTTCTTTTTTACTGGGCATAGCTCGCGTTGTGAGTTCAGAACTAAAAATAGTTTACCCCTTTTCTTTTTATTATCCAATAAATCAAAGATTTGTCCCATTGTGCGTCAATCGGAGTTTGTGCTTGTGTGCGGTTTGCATCATGCATCGCCTGTCAGTCTGTCACTGTGTGTGCTGGTATGCGTGCGTGCGTCTGCTTTGTCATCGTGTCTGTGTAAATTCTGTGCTCAAATGCAATTTACAATTACGCGCTCAGTTTAAAAAAAATAACAAAAACGAGCATACGGCCAACAATTGGAGCACTTACGTGTAAATAGCGGTTACTGTGTGTGTGTGTGTGTGTGCGTGTGTACGTGCGGGATCATTGCACATTGCGTCAACGTTTCAAGATCACAACAGCAACAACAAGCACAACCACAATTACCCCGCAGCTACCGCTACAGCAGCAGCAGGCAGCGCCTGTAAATTACGAAAACGGCGCAACCAACTTAAAAAAAAAAAATTAAATAAAAATATAACTATCAACCGTGTACGCCCGCAACAGCTGCTTTGCTCCTCCTCCTCCTCCTCCTCCCTCTGCCTCTTCCTCACCCGCGCTGCGTCGACTATCCCCCTCCCCCGCCACGCCGCAGTGTCTCTCCGGGGGAACGAGCAGAGCTGCAGAGCCGCAGAAAGCGATTTCAGTTCAGCGACGGCAGCGCACAGGTGCCATTCGGAAAGTGCGGACGTAGAATGTTTGCCGGCGTTTCCACATCCATATCCCCATATCCAGAGCTACCACTACCAACTGCCTTACCATCCGTTCCACTTACCTTTCCTTTAACACTTTCCACTTCCCCGCTCGGCCCTAGCGCATTCCTATATCAACACACACATTCCCTTGCCCACATTCCACACTGCCACACTCCTTTTGTCCCAGAAGACATCCATGTGAGATGAGTGCGTGCGAAGCTCCGGGAACGGAACCGTTAGTTTCGCGAACGTCTGCCGCCCCCGCTTTCCAATTCGATGTCATGCCAAAGATAACGACAGCGACGCCAGCCGCGACAGCGACAGCGACAGAGACAGTGACGCCGACGCTGGTGCGGGCAGCGACAACGGTTAAAATTGAAAATAAATGGCCGGCGGCAGAGGCAGCGGCTTTCAGTTATCAGAGAGCAGCGAAGCAGATTGGAGCTACAAAAACGGTCATAGCACCCACAAGGCCGTCCCTGGAAATTGGAATAGACGAGATACCGTTACCGTTGGAATTACCATCTTGTACCTTCAATTCAATACGCCAACCGATATCGATACCGATAGCGCCCATAGCTGGCGATAATCCATGTGAACAGTTCTCCAGCAATTTGGCCCTTCGCAAGGCTCGACTGAAGGCGGCCTTTTTTGGCAGCAAGCAGCCAGAAGAAAGAGAAGTAAACCAGGCTCCTACGACCCACAGCCGCATCAGTGCCAGAACTGAGGCCAGGAAGCCGGTTCAAGAGCTAATTAAACAATACCAAGCCATGATTGTCCAGCAGCAGCAGCAGCAGCAGCAACAGCAACAGGAGGAGCTGCAGCACCAGCAGCAGCAGGTGCTGAGCGAGTCAAACTCCAAGGTGACGGGTGCCATTGCCTCCAACTCGGACGAGGGCTGCAATGTGACTGGAAGCGGCCTCAGTCCGTACAGCAGCGACGGCGAGGATGCAACAACTAACTCCTCCGGCAAGCTATCGCCCCGCCAGCGTAAGCTCAAGGTCACGCGATGTGCCAGCAGCGACTCCGCCTTGGGTCTGGAGGTGGACGATGCCAGCATGGACGTCAGCCCGCCCAGCATTCCGCCCCAGCGAAGGATGACGCTGACCGTGACGGATTTACCACTGCGACCGGCACTCCTGCCGCTAGCAGAGCCCACAGCCCTGCCAGATTCGCCATTAACGTCGCCCACAGGCAGTGCCGCCGCTGGCGCCGCCATCGGTACCTCCAGTGTGCCCACCAAGGTGCTGCTGGAGGAGCGCGTGGTTGCCGCACCGGGATCGCGACGCGAGTCCACCCAAAGCTCCTACAGCGAACTGGGCAGCGGCTTTCCCCTGGGCGTGCGCTATGTCCGCACACCGTCGGTGGTGGTCAGTGACTACTCCGATGATATTACCGCCTGCGGCATCAGCATGGAGGAGATGGAGTACTTTCGCCTGCAGCGGGCGCGCTGTCAACGGCGTTGCTCCCTGGAGGCGGGACACGGGCATGGACATGGAGCGAGCGGTACGGGATCGGGATCGGGAGCGGGCGGAATGTCGCCGGGATGCGCCAAGGATGAAGGCCAGTCGGATGTCAGTGCCGCGAGCAGTTGCAGCAACTTATACTACTGCGGCTCCACCATTTCCGCGCTGGATGGGGGCGAGTGCATTGTGAATGGCATAAG
The DNA here is from genome assembly GCA_008042475.1 of Drosophila kanapiae. Taxonomy (NCBI): domain Eukaryota; kingdom Metazoa; phylum Arthropoda; class Insecta; order Diptera; family Drosophilidae; genus Drosophila; species Drosophila kanapiae. Next base: position 346,449 of record VNJM01001375.1, read on the forward strand.
GGTGGCGCTGGCCAGGAAGAGCAGCACGCAGAGCAGCAGCTTTAGCGGCGAGGAGGAGGAGGAGGATGACGACGACGACGACGAGCGCGACTTGGAGCTGGAGCTGGAGCAGGAGGAGTACGGTCGGGGGGATGGCGATCGGGAGCGGGAGCGGGAACGTGAACGTGAACGGGAGCGTCAGCTCAGCGAACTCCTAGCGGCCACGCAGCTGGGCGAACGCCAGATCAGGGATCGCTCCAAGAAGGTAGGCGCCCGCGACGACGTCACAAACCAGGGAAATCTCAAACTAGACTAAAGCTAAAAGGAAGAGGAGAGCTCGTGGAGTGTGGAGATGGCAACAGGTGCCTCCTAGGACATTTCATAATACTTTTTTTTTTTTTTAATCTGCAAGACACACATTATTCTATTTTCAAGGCAGATCGGTGCATATATACACTTGGAAAAAAATAGGGTTGATAGAGCTTTCAAAATCAATCAAAAAGAAGTAAGAATTACCTTAAAAAAATAATTAAATCATCACCAAAGATCCCCAATCGCTGGCCAGATCTAAAGCAGTGGTGCCTCGCAAGCTTCGCTGCCCGAGCTCTGCTCGGCACACAACGAACGTGTGAATAGATGCGTGTGGGCACCACTGATCTAAAGCATAATGTAATACTTTAATATCAAAATCTGTTTAGGCCTAAGAGCTCTTAATTAAAAGTCAGCTCCATCTTGTTTTAAAGGTGGACTGGCGGGACGAGTAATATCAAAATCAACAGACGGAGATCGTTGGGTCTTAACTTAAGGCTTTTCAATTCCATTATTTGCCGACTTCAGCTGACGTTTTTTTTTCCGAACGTGTATGTGGTGCGTGAGTGTGTGTGTTTGCTTAAAAGGCTGTTAATTAATTTGATTTTTATCTTATCACAAAAATGAGGTTCTGCTGCGCGGAGAAGTCTTTGTTTTTTTTTTTTTGTATTTTGTTCCGCTTGCTGTTGTTATTATTATTATTATTTTTGTGTTTCGCGTGAATGGGAACGATATGGACAATGTTGTTGAAAATTAGGGGGTGCCTATTGATAAAAAACCAGCTAAAAAAAAAGAGAAACAAAAAAGAAAAAACAGAAACAGCAAAGGCTAGAGAAAATCCTCGCTTATTTTCCTTTTTTTTTTTTTGTTTATTTTTATCGAGAAGTGGAACAGCGACGGCGACGACAGAGCTTATCTTAGTTTAACTGTATACTGTGTATTATATAGATAAATATATATTATGTACATATTAAGCCAGCACCTATTTACTATACATTTATATATAAACATACTTATATACCATAGAGAATGATGGCATCTTTTTTTAGTGGCGCTGAGAGGCAGACAAAAGTCGGGTCTGTAAAGCAAATAAAAGTATTAGAAACCGAACAACAACACCCAACGATGATGATAATAAAGCAATCCACATGGATATGTACCCCTACATATATATGTATATATATGCCAGAGATATGAGCCTGTATCTGTGGTCTGAGTGTCTGTGTTTGGTTAATAATGTTATGCGCTTATCAAGCGGGTTTATCTCTGGCTATATAGTACTATATACACTCGCCATTGCCGACAAAAGCAATAATCGGAGGGATCCCAGAAATGTGGCCTGCTGCTGCTGCTGCTGCTCTTCTTCAGTCCACGAGGGTGGAGTGTGCTAAATATATATATATAATCATATATATATAGCATATAGCATGGTGGGCTTATATCTACGATCATCCCGAACCGAAAACCTCTTGGCACATCCCTCCCACCAAGTCAATTGTATAACCTTACTTTATATTTATTCTTGCTGCATTTTTTGTTGTACTCGGGAGGGGGATGAGTGATATTGCGCATACGTCACCGTTCCCATTATATATGTTTATATGACATACGAGCCCTCGAGCCGGAGGGGGATTACTCCATAAGTATATCACGGGAATTGTGTTTACCAGCACGCCAGTCTCAGATGGCGAAACATAGCCACATATTTCACATTTAATTACGCCAACAGCTCACCATTTCGTTTAAGGAATTTCAGAACTCAAATGGAAATTGTAGTTTTCTTGACAATAACTTTAGCTTGGAAGTCTGTTTCGAGTTCCTTAGGTAGTTCTCCTGGTTTTTATCAAGGAATGGATTTTAATTCCTTGAGATGCTGAAGGAATCGATCGTGAAAGATATATTCTTTTTAATAAGGTTAAGCTATTGAATAAGGTTCAATAGAAATCCCTGCTTTAATTTTTAATATTAAAAGAAATTTTAGATGTGTTTGAGTGACTTAAAATATTTTACAAGTTGCAAGCTATTCCAGACTTCTTTTTTGGGGGATTTCTTGGGGTTGTAGTTGCATTTTTCAAACTAGTTTTGTTTCTTTCTTTTTTGCAGTTCAGTGAAAGATGTATTTTTTATTAGTTTAAGCTATTAAATAAAGTCTTAGTCTTAGGGGTTTCTTACTGCAAGTAATCGCTGCTTTAATAAAAAATTTTAAAAGGAATCTTAGATGTTTTTGAAGGACTTCAAATATATTAAAAGTCACAGTTTCCTTTGTTAGAGTACTAATTGCAGTTTTCAAACTAGTTTTGTTTATTTTTCTTTTGCAGTTCAGTGAAAGATGTTTTTTTAATTAGTTTAAGCTATTAAATAAAGTCTTAGTCTTAGAGGTTTCTTACTGCAAGTAATCGCTGCTTTAATTTGTAATATTAAAAGGAATTTAAGATGTTTCTGAGTGACTTAAAGTATTTTACAAGTTGCAAGTTATTCCAGACTTCTTTTTGGGTGGTTTCTTAGAGTTCTAATTGCCGTTTTCAAACTGGTTTTGTTTCTTTCTTTTTTGCAGTTAAATGAAAGATGTATTTTTTATTAGTTTAAGCTTTAAAATAATGTAAGTCTTAGGGGTTCCTTATTGCAAATAATCGCTGCTTTAATACAAAATTTTAAAAGGCCTTTGTTAGAGTTATAATTGCATTTTTCAAACTAGTTTTGTTTATTTCGCTTTTGTAGTTCAATAAAAAGTATAGAGTTTTCTGGAGATGCAAATAAAGTACCCATTAATGTGCACTTTGCGGAGATCCATTAATATTTGCAGGGGAATTGGAATCTGGCTTGGATATATCTTTATTCCAAGCGGCACTAGCTTTGGGGATCTGCTGGGTGTTTCGCAAATATCGCCCCGATATCGCCAGAGTGTGTGTGTGTTTGTGGTCGACATTCTCGGGACCCCCGCTTCCTGGTATCCTACTCAACCGGCCTGTCACCGGGCCTTATCACGGACGGTTGTCATTACGGCGACAGGGTGGCAGAGGAGCAGCCGCCAAGTGGATACCATCTTTGTTTAGTTGTTCTTTGCATTCCATTTCGGTCAGAGATTGGAACTCAGACGGGGTACCAAGAGACTGGTATTGTTTTTTGTATTTGGTGGGCACTCCGGAGTCCGGACAACTGCGGCGTGGGCTTCATAGGAATAGTTAGTGAATGCCTTTTTGCTTGCTTTCAGATAAAGCCCCGTCGCCGTTGTCGTCGTCGTCTGTGTGGGTGCCCCAAAGTCGCCGACAAAATCACCATTTGACGTCACTGGAGGGCCTTTGTTTACGATCCCAGTCCGAGTCATGATCATTAATAATATCAGCTCAGCCAAGGGGTACAACGGAGGGGCAAGAGTCGCAAGTCAGCGACAGATTCTCTTCATGTGCGCAAAGGGGAATATCTTCTTAAAAAGACGAGAAGATATTGATACAAATTAGACCATAATAAACAGGAAATGTGACGCAGATGGGAACATGCATAAGTTTCAAGGAACACCAAAAATTACAAATTGTGCCCATTTTATTTATTTACTTTTTCCACAAAACAAACTCAAAGTTCATTGTTGTCGTGGGCAAATAGAACGAACATAAAAACAAATTCAAATGATTTATATTGAAATGTACCAAGAGAAAAGCATTCAAGAAATTTGGAAATATTTCCTTAATTTTCATAAAGTTTAGTTGGGTTTCTGAACAGAGTTTCGCAACTATTTATGATCTATTTGGTATCAACGTGCGATTTTAGTTAGCGTTGTGGTTAAAAGCAGGAAAAAAGCGGTTCTATTCGGTTCGGTGTCGATTTGTGAAAAGTAATGTCTAGGGATTCTCATGGGAGCCCACCTGAATTATTCATTTCCCGATATCACCTGTCGCCGGAAAGCGTAGCTGATCTTTGCTTCTAACATTATGATTGGATCGTCATGTGCTGCTCGTTTTTGTTTTTTCTGTTCTTTTTAATAGCCTTTATGGTCTTCGTGGGTCGTGCACATCCGTCACAGTCCGATCAGCCCGTCCCCAGACCCAGTCCCAGTCCCAGTCCCGGTCGTAGTCGCAGTCGCAGTTCCATTGCCAGACCCATTCCCAGCGTCATATCTAATCAACACATCGCGACGCGACGCGGCCTGGGGTTCGGGGGATTCGTCAGAGGAATTGGAATCGAAATGGGAATGGGAATGGGTATTATGACGCCCACTAATTGTGTGAGAAATCGATTTAGCCGCATAACCCCCATCCGTAAGTCGGATCTGGGCGCACTTCTTGGGACAAAACCGTTGACCTTCGTCGCCAGCGGCAACTTCCGTTGACGTCAGCAGCTCAGACGCCCATCAGCGATCGCGGCGAAGATCGTCGCAAGTAAATTATATTGCCACAGCCCTTGTTCCCCTGCCCCTTGTCCGGTTGCCACTCAAAAGCCACAAATAAAACACTCATAGGAATTAAAGACCAGCTTGGGATACTCTAGAGATTCGAGTCTAACGCGGTGGGGCTATGTCGAACAGTCGTTCATCGATGATTTATCGATTGTGTTATATGTGCTATCAAAATAATCGATCGTTTGGAAGCATACTACTGCGATTAATTAATTTCCTTCCTTAAAACAAACAAAACGGAAGCATTTTTCGGGGTGATATCGAAAAAATCGATAATTTTAAACCTTAATTACCGTAAAACAATAATTATGTCAACACTTATCTGGTTACCTACATTCTGGACACTGTAAAACGAGTAAACCTGCTATTTATATAAGGCTATACAATGATGTCATCATTTATCGGTTACTTTATCTGCTGATATTTAGTGTCGCTGTCGATTAGGGTGTCGGCTATCGAAATAATCGGTAATTTAAGTCAATAATGGCATTGAGTGATCGACGCAGAACGTCGCAGGCATCCTACCAAGATAATAATATTATTAAAAAATATCTAATAAATAACAAAGTGTTTAATCTTTAAAAATATCAGAATTTGTAGAACTTTGTCTAAGGAAGAATCTATTATTTTAACACTACTTAAATGGGGTTTTAAAACACTAGAACAAATCTCTGTCAAGTCAAAATTTATAACTATTTATCGTTAAGTTCGAATCGGGTTTTGATCAAGGTAAAGGATGTTTTTTTTTTTTTTTAATTTTTATTAAGGGTATTTTTGCGATAACTTAGCTTACCCGGCTTGTGAGGCAAGAAGCGGTTTTGCAACTGAGTCTTTCAGCTTCCAGGCTTCAGGTCCAATCCCAGATCGAAGGCCCTTCGGAGTCGTATCTCGGGTGTGCGCAATTTGCGTCATTTGCTCTTGTCGAAGTGGTTGTTGTATCTGTTTTTATGTTTTGTTTTTTTTTTTATATATTTTTTTCTGTTGGCTCACTGATTCCACCAACGGCTGGTTTTGTTTGTTTCGCGTTTGCAATTTCCACTGAATTGAATCCGAGCCGTCGATCTTGCCGGAGATCCAGTGGTCGGCACATAGCAAAAATAAACTGTGATTTTATTTGGAAAAATTTGCCAGTTAAACCGGGCGTCAAATATTTATTTTCTGTCAACAAACAAACAAATTAATTGAGTTCGATTTATAAATTTATATAAAGTGTAAAGTGTAAATAAATTAGTTATTAATACAGGTCAAGGATCTTGATAGATTTTGATTAATATTTTAGCTTAACTGGTGATTTAATATCAGTTTAGGCGGCGTTTAAAAGTATGTTGCATAAATATTATGCAGTTCCCTAAATTAAATCATTTATACTGCATACTTTTGGGTAACTTTTTATTGTCAGAAGGACCTTAAATTATATTACTTTTTATCTGCCATAAAATCAAAAATAAATTATCAATTATTCCTGTGGAATTTCTTAGAGACTCAAAAGGATTTTAAATTAGTTACAAAAGTATGCTACAAAATGGTACATAAAGTTTGCTATTTAAAATATTTTAAGTTGCTTTTTTAATTGATTTCGATTTGATTTGATATTATTTTCTCGCTGTGCAAGGCAGCAGGTTGCGTGCCAGCATTTTTGTCATTCCTGTAAGTGCAGGCAGTAGTTTCCCTGCTGCGGCGATGGCCTTAAAGGTTATGTAGTTGTGTTGTGCATGCAACATCCCCCTCGTGCCCGAAATACACGCGCCACACCGGCACAACATGCAACTTGCCACATGCAACACGTGGGATGTGTATAGGTACTTACACTGGCCAGCCAGAGTTTCGGCGAGAAACAGAATTTCCTGGATTTCCTGGGCCAAAACAAACCTATAATATGTTTGCATTATTCGATTCCAACTAAGTGCAGTTGCAGTTGCAGTAAATTACCGAGAAGCAGACATTTATGTACTCTAAAAATAAGCCTGAAAATAGTTATTATTCGATTTCAAGGCTATAGTCAAGTAAATGAAATAATAAAACTCTAATAATATCCATTAACTTCAACAAACATAATGTCGGAGTGCCAAAAATAGATACACTCGGAACTTTTCCATGCCAATTCCATTTTTAGTGGCCATAAAAAAGAAATCAGTCAGTAAATTGGCAAATATTGCCTGAATATACCCCAAGAAATCATGGCAGTACAGTAAGGCCTCGAAACCGAGAAGACGCTCCCCGAAATTCCGAGCCTGTTGTGGCAATTGTCGATAACAAGAGCACTTGTACAAGGCAATAGATATCGCTTTCTAATATTAGATGGCCTCAGGGGAGATAACCGAAGGGGAGATAAAGAAATTGGATAGGTCTCGCTTCGATCAAATGGTGGGGCAAGCTTAGGGGCGGGAGGCGTCAACTACACTGCGAGAATATTCATATTTTATTAATAAGTTTATCTCAACAAAAGTTCCAGTTGTTTCCCTTAGAAAGAAGTTTATAATAATGTTTATAATGGAGTTCTAAATTATTTTATATTGAAAGAAAGAATTAAAATTGGATGAGACCATTTAAACTCTCAATTTAAGGAGTTTTTGTACCTTTTTTGAGAAGTTTTCAGTGTTTTATACTAACTTTGAGTAAAAGTTATAATATATTATGTTCTTTATCCTCAATTTGAGTTATTTTCAGACTGAGGAGGGGCTTAAAAAAGAATTCTATTATTTTAGAAGCATAAACAACAAGTTATACAATTTCTATAATATAATAATAAATAATTCATATACAAGTGCTGGAAATGTTACTTCTCTTGTTATTTTAATACTGTACTTAAGGTAACGCAAGTATTTCAAGATTTAAACAAAATGTACAAAACATTGTACATATATGTTAACTAAAACCACTCTTAATAATAAAATAAATAAGCAAAATATATATACAAATAATAATAATAAGTCAATAAATACCGAAAGATTAAAAATCAAAGCCAGCAAGCCTCTCTCCTTTAATCAAAATAATCATTCCAGCAATTCAAACATATTTCTAATTGAATTTCATTTATATTCGTAAGATTGCAGTTCTTGGTATGGATATGGAAACATTAAATTTGTTGTTAGAAGAAACCGATTTCCATTCCCATACTCAATCCAATTTCCTGCCTCATTCCGTATGTATCTTTTCATCTTTTTTGCGGCCTTTCCACCTCGGTTATGAGTCTCGGAATAGGTCTGGGTTTCATGAATTTGATTTGGGACTCCGTCTTCACATCCAGTCGCCAGTTGCCAGTTGCCAGCTGCCTGCTTATCGGTCTGAGCCATCACAGCGACTCCATAAAACACTTAGTGCAGCCCAATTGAGGGCGTGGCAATTGCGGGGCGGGCGTCAAGTGGCCAATTAATAGCGTACAAATATACAAATATTGTGACAGCCGCCGCCGCCGCCGCAGCGTTCTCGTCATAAAGTCGGGCTCCCACCTCCAGCCTGGCCACCTGGTACTCGAGAATCGGGCGGCTTGGGGGGAAGATGGAGCGCTACCGATTAGAGAAGCCGGTAAAATTTGCATTATGCAAATCAAATGGCAGCGGCAATTTGCCGATGCAATTAGTCGCCTTGTCGGAAGATCGGCCAAGACTAAGACTAAGGACTAAGGAGTCACAGTTTGGGTTTTCTTTACACGGCGCAAAAATATCTCATTAAATGCCATAATTATATATAGTAAATAGCAGATGGGGATACTTTCTTCACGTATTCCTGACTCTATGCTTAGATAAATAACAAATATTCCATAAAATGTTATAATTCCTAAGAGTTTGTCTTTCAAGAATAGTAACTTAAAGTATATAAATAGCAGATTATAATACTTCCTTCACGTATTCCCTACAATTGTTACAGATACAATAAAAATATTTCGTAAAAAAATAAATAGTGTTTTGAAATATCAAATTAATATTTGCCGGGAAAGTCGATATATAAATCTATATTTTAACAGTGCGTTATATAAATCCATAATATGTTTGATTCATTAAACCAATTATCTGCAAAAATAAATCAAATCAATTAAATAACATTTCTAAGATATTTTTGGATCGTGAATTTTTCAAATATATCTATATCAAAGCTTACGATATTTTTAATAATATAAAATGCGAGATAGTTTTGAAGATTTATCAGGTAAAGTGTTTCAATAATGAAAATATTTATATTCCTATAATATATCGATATATAATTTGATCTTTTAACGTTGCGATATAAAAATCGATATTATGCTTGATATATCGAATATAATAGTAAAAAGAAGCAAATCAAACAAATAATATTTCTGGGATATTTATCGATCGTTACTTGCGATATTTTTCGAATATTTTATAATATATTTAAGCTTTTGATATTTATTCGATGATAAAAAGCGCGATAGTTTTGTAGATTTATCGGATCTAACGTCTGCCCATATAAATCTCTAATTTCACTTCAAAATAGTAATCTTTTTGTTTTAAATTCAAGAAAATAATGTGTGGAATTTTGTATACAACCCTTTTTCTCTGAGTGCACTGAAGGAGTTGTGTGGCAAAAGGGTCTTGGGCTGGAGCCTGGGGCCTGGGACTTGCCATGCCTCAATCAGCGTCATTATTCCATCATGTTGTCGTGGCTTTGTGGCGGTTACTTGGACTTAGATTTGGAGCTGGTTAGTGGCCCAGGATTAGTGAGAGAGTTCAGGCCTGGCAGCCTCTGGCTACCCCCCCCAAACCCTCTTGGAATTCCCAACAGAAATGCGAAATGCGATCGTCTAGCCGCCGATTCGATCACTTCGGTTTTTAACTTCGTTTTTGCCATTCGTTCGGTAGTGGCGGCCTGGGAGCTTTGCTCGCGGTCACATCGACATCGGTGCCTCAGTTGCCCGAGTGCCGTTCCAAAGTCAACAAGCAGCGGCCCGATCGCTGCTCCCAACCGATTCGATTCCGCTTCGATTCAAACCGATACCGTACCCATATCGATAACATAACCAACCGTACAACGGATCGGATCCGACGCGAAAACAATTTTTTGTTTTGTTTGGTTTTTTTTTGTTTCCCATTTTTTTTGTATATTTACTTTTTTCTCGCGTCGAACGAAACGGGAAACTGCACAACTTGGATTCCCAGTGAGTGTGTGCTTCGGGCATATCCATCTGCCACAAACAATATATTTTATAAGCTGACCCTAGGGGCTTAGCCACTGGACACACTGGACACACACACACACTGAACACTGGACATGCAACTACCATAAAGAGCAGTTGCAGTTGCAGTGCCTGTCTGCGATGGCAGCTGCGCTTTTATGCACTCAAAGAAATCCACATACAAATATTTAAATATTTAAATAACGTATAATTTCTTTAGGTAGAAAAAAGCAAGTAATTCGGTTAAAAATCTAAAGTTTAGATATAAAAACAAAGGGAATACTCTGGCATTATTTTTGTTTAAGTAATATATATATAAAATATATATATTGTTAAGATAAATGCGGAATACCCGAGGCATCATTTTTCTTTCCTCTGTGTGACAGTGGAGCCTGGCCTGCCAGGCACCGACAAAGCATCGGCATTAATCCGACGTCGATAAACTTTGACATGCCATGGCGGCAGCCAAATGAAGCGATCTTCATAAATCACGGCGGCCACAAAGCCAAAGCCAAAGGCGTAGTGGCCATAGCCAAGGGGGAGATGAGGGGTATAAAACGGGTGCACTAACTGGGGACTCATTTGATTTATGAGATTTATGGAGCTGCGGCTGCCCGCCGCCAACAAGTTAATTGAAAACGAGGCGTGACAGTGAAATTTGCCACCGCACGCCAACTGGGAAATATATGGCCAAAGATGTCCCGCCGATCGCAACTGGATAGCGAAATGCACATTGAAAAAAAATGTATAAAACAAGTAGAATATTAATATTATAAGGGGGAAAACAAATCAACTCACAGTTTAAAAGTTAACTTCATGAATTGCTTTATAGTTGATCTTTTCTTTGCTTGTTTCTTTTTACATTTTGATGATCAAAAGTTGTTGTTTATTAACAATCACTAAAAACTCTATTATTTTTCCACTGAATATAAAATATATTAAGAGTTCATTTTAGTTTTGTTTCCGTGTAGATATTAGCATAGAGGCTGAGTTGTTTAGGAGCCCCAGGAGTTAAGGAGACCTACCCTCGGTTTTTTTTTGTATACAAATCTTTTTTTATTTCTTTTTTATTAAGCACTTTTCCAAATGTGCCACTAAACTGACAGATTTGGCCATAATAAAAAATTTAAAAGCCAAATACAAACCGCCGCACACACCAGCGGACAGGCGGACAAACGGACAGGCGGACAGAGTGTGTGGAGTTGTGTGGAGTCTGGAAAATAAGTTGCCAACTTTAATTTATTGTGACATAACGGTATAATCTGACATAAATTATTGATAAGACGAGCGCCCATAAAAGTACAAGACAGTTGGCTTAAGCAATACAACACACCGCACACACACATCACACACACATCACACACACACACACAGCACACAAATGCAACTCACACAAGCGTAGCAGAAAAGCTGGAAAACTAAAGCGAAGCCAACGCGTTGGTTGGGTGGCGGGAAAATCGAAAGAGAGAGCAGACTCCCAACCGAAACAAAACTCTATACGAATGGCGTTTGCTCTTTTTCATTTTCAGTTTTATGAACTACTGATGAAGCAATGGACTTAGCATAATTATTTATTTCTTTATTTATAAAGCATTGCACTTAGCATAATTATTTATTTTTTAATTAGTCCAACTAGTTCTTTATGATATATCGGTAAAAATGATCGCAAACTATAATATATCGAATTTCAAATATCCAAATATGTCGCATTTAATTAACTTATTACTGAAATATTAAATAAATATATAAATAAATAAATAAATAAATATAGTTAAGAATCTAAGTTTGTATAATAACTAGATAAATGATAGTCTAGAATCTAATCTAGTTCTTTACGATATATACAGTTAAAAAACATTGCAAACTGTAATATATTGAATTTTAAATATCGAAAAAAGTCACATTTAATGTTAAAATATTGGAGTTATCAAAAAATATGCGACAAATTTTATTTGAAATGTATCTATTATCTTTCTATCTACTATATTGATCTGATATATCAAAGAAAACATCCATTAATCGCGAATACATAAATGTATGTATATTGCAAAGTTCAAATATCGATATATATATCGACTTTCGCGTAAATATCAATATAAAGGAATACATCGATGTTTTCTGATATCCTTATTGTTGAAAGTCTTATTTTTAAATTGAAACTACATAAGTTAGAATGATTTCTTTAAATAAACTAATAATCGAATTGAAGACATTAAAGATATATCGTAAAACTATAGAGCATTGGCCTTTTAAAATATAATTTTTAAATAACTAATGAATTTTCCATATAACATAAAATTACTCTCTTACTAAAAAAGATATTACGAAAATGATAAAGTCAGTAAAGATATATATAAATATAGTAGAACTCTTCGCCAACACAATACTTCTGCTCAGAGACTCCTTCTCGTCCTTTTTCTGCCCACTAAATTGTACTTACCCTTGTTGGGGAGGGTATAACAACGGGCAAAGGCACCTCCAGTCAGCAACAAATACCAGAGCCGCTTATAAATCATTTGGCTAACAACAACAACTGGCGGCGGACCAGCAACTGGTCGGAGCTGCAATTGGAGTTGGAGTTGCTGTCCACCGTCCGCTGTCCGCAGTCGGGCTCCGCAAAAGTATCTTTTGGATCTATTATTTAACTTTTATGTGCGCATAAATGCGGCGATATGATGCCGATGACGACTGGAAAACTGGCTAAGGAGGCAGAGCCAGTTTTCCCCACACCCCACACCCCACACCCCACACCCCACACCACACCACAAGCCCGGCTTCAACATTTTCACTAAAAATCCCGACCGTGTCTGCTGCACTTTCATGTTAATTAACAAGAGACTTTTATCAGCTGTGCGATTAAGCGAATGCCACTTCTGACGCCCCAACTCCCAGGCTCTGGATCCTCCTTCAGAGTCAACTTCCCTCCTTGGTAGTGGGTTCTCCCCTGCCCCTTTTGGCCATGCGATCATCCACTCAGATAAGCGCCGACACACAACAAATTGTGGTCCATAAATTTGTGAATTTTGGCGGATAGAAGCCAGCCAAGAGATTAGATATGGCTTAGGCTGGGCTTGGAGAACGTAAATGGAGATCGGAGTGGCGGAATACCCAATACTCTCAATATTGATACTGCACATGTCAGCCGGAAAATGTATGGCAATGATTAATTAAAGCTGGCGAATATTTCCAAGATACGCAATCGAATCTCTGGCAAATATTGATACTACCTGTCGTCTCAACTAGATTGCAGTGATTCATTTCGGTTTTGATTTCTGGGTGTGGAGTTCCAGTTTGCGTTAACAGATCTCTTCGTGGCTTCCCGAAGAGTCATAGCCATTTTGTGATATAGAATTGTTAGTTATATGGTCCGATAATGATGGGTTTGTTCGGCTGATTCATTTCTGTTTTGTAAGTCCTTAGGTGTGAAATATTGTTTTATGATGGAAGATGAATGCAAATGGGCTTGTAACAGAGATATATGGCGGTAATTAATATTGACAGATAGATAGCTATATTCTTTATATGAGCGAACATAAAGCAAGTTACTCATCATTAAGTCATTAAAAATAATTGTTTGAGTTTGAGATTTCCCGAAGGAATTGTAGTAAAATCTATATTTGAATTAATATCTCATTTTGGAGTAATTGTTTAGGGTGTTGGGCTGTGTAGACTTTAAATCAACAGAAATTAAGCGCAGATCATTTTAAATTGCAGCCAAAACTTGAGAGATTTTTCTTTATATTCTTTAAATTAATATATTTCTAAGCTTACTCAATAAATTATAAAAATAGTTTGTACTAAGTGACCTAGATACTAGATTTTGAATGTTTTTTTCAATTTCGAGTTAGAAATTAAACTAATAAATATCAAATTCTCCATTTATTTGCAGGTATGTTGCAACTCCCTCGTAACTAAAACACAATATTCGGAAATCGCGTTCCAAATAAAAGAGTAAAAATTAAAAAAAAAAATACAAGAAAGTGGCAAAGGCAAAGCAAACGAAAGACTTAGGCAAAGAACTCGGCTGCTGCGGCAGTGGAGGCCAGAGGAGCGCCAGGGGGAGCAGGAGCAGGAGCTGGCGTAGAAGCGGCATCGGAATCGAGAGTGGGTGTGGCAATCGCTAGGCCAACAGAGATGGCCCTGTTTCCCTCCTCATCGCGACCGCGGACGCTTATGGAGCAGCTGCTGGCCCGCAAAATCGAGGCTGCCGCCGCATCAGGCGGTACTCCCTCCGATACTGTTTCCGCTTCCTCATCCGCTTCACCTGCTGCCACTGCCACTGGCTCAGCCACAACCTCACCCACATCGCCAACATCATCCATGTTGCCGGCAAGTGTGGGCGGAACGGGTATCGGAGCCGTGGGCCTCGGTTTGGGCCTGGGTCTGGGCGTGGGCGTGGTCAGTCGACTGAGACGCACCGACTCCCTGGACTCCACCAGCAGCCTGGGCTCGCTGGCCTTCGGTGAGGATGTGTGCCGCTGCGACGACTGTCTCCTGGGCATTGTCGATCTCTACGTAATAAGTGCCGCCGAGGCGGCCAAGAAGAAGGTAAGCGCCCTTGTCCGTAGCTGTCTTCTTTTCTGCTATAACGTTCTGTAGAAAATGTTGTTAAAGTTGGTGAATTAAACTGAGAATTTCTGGTATTTGGTTAATGAATCAAGTCCAAAAAATGTAGTAAAACGAGGAACTTCTTAGAACATTGTTGACTTCCTTGATGAATATTATAATTTTATACCAAAGACAAGGCCGGCCCAGAGAGAAAGAATTCTACATTTTGAAGAATTCTCCGAAAAGCTCTTCCTGGGTGCTGGTCTTCGCTGAACACAAATCTAAAAAAGCTCTCTCTCTCTTCGAAAAATGTGAGCAGCGGACTGAGATTCGATCAGTGCTGTTCAAGTGGCTTAGAAATAGCTGAATCAAAATAATATTAATAATAAGTAATAATAAGTTACAAGCTAAGATATATTTATTTAGGGTATTTGTATTTTATTTAATAGTTGAGAAGTCACTGGGGATTTAAAATCTATTTATGCTGTGTTTAAAAGTGTGCTTTAAGATGTTACGCTCTACAAAACCAAAATAAGAAAATAATTTTAATAGTTAAATATTTTACTGCACACTTTTAAACCCTTTTTTTTTTAATAGTTTTTATGTTTTTTTGATAATTGTGCCACAGATATCGGCTGTATTTTCTGCATTTTTAGTCAATTTGTTATAAACAATTTAATATAATAAATGTCATAAAGAGATATCCGTGGAATACAATCTAGAAACAAGTTTAAAAGTAAATAGTAGCTCTTGAAGTTTTCCTAAGGAGTTTTTTAGTGTACTGCGGCATCAGTTTCTTTCCAAAAACGAATTCTATATGCTGTAACTAGGTCTTAGAACCTTCTCGTCAAGTTTTTATAGAAACCCCTGATATTCAATAATAAAAATCAACATATTGCTTTTTTTAATAATATTTAAATGTTTTAAATTTAATGTTGAATCTTTTTGTACAGGTTGAGATAATTTTGGAAATAAATGCAGTCTTCTTTTAGATATTTGCCATTCATTATTTTGATAACAATATTTTTTAAAACGTACATTCTAGGAATCTAGATAATATATTTAAAATTATACGTAGACAAAAAAGTTCAGCTATAAAAATATGAAATTAGAAAAAAAGCTAGTACCTTTTGCATCTTAGATATTTGTAGCCAAAGATACAGCACCAATGCAAACTGTTGGACCGGTCCAGCCGGAAAGCTTTGCTCCCGCGACGCGGTCCATTGACGTCACTGTGAATCCGTGAGTTTGCGAATCCGTGAGAGCGTCGAAGAGCAGCCGCTCATGCGTAAAAGCGTGGATCGTGTGAAAATGAGATCGTTCAACTGATAAGGCCTGAGGTAGTCAGAGAATAATGGGAGGGGTGTGGGGGTTAGCGAGCGGTCTGTCGATCTCGGAAGAGATCGCTCTCTCGCACGATCGTTCTTCCCCAAATAAAACAAAACGAGAGGAGATTCATGTGGCGCAAGACCAAGGATTCCCACGTAGCTTCCTACATTTAATGAAGGCCTTCAGCTTTCTCCTGGAGAAAGTTCGACTGCAATGACTCATATTTAATAAGGATCTTGTTTGGCGAATCTTCGGAAAGTTTTCTTTTTATTGCCGCTTTTTTTATCACTATGACTCGGCGCTTTTTCAGCATTTCTCTCGGCTTTAAGCCTAATGTTTAGTGATTCTCCAAGAGCACGCTTCCCAATAGGTAAACAATGAGATGTAAGTATGGGAACAACAGGTATTTTCTTAGGTTTATAGGCTAGATCACTAGCCCTAGCTAATTTATGAATATTTAATACTAATTAATTAATATTTGAATATTCTAATTCTAAGAAGTTTTAGGGTTTGCAAATGCTTTTTTATAAGCTTTTATTTGGTTAAGTGTTCATTAAAATTTAGTTTAAAAACTGAAATGTATTTTATTGATATTATTGGAATACTATAAATGATTAGGGGAATTGCTTTAAGTTCTTGTAATGTCATGTTATATTTAATTTATGAAATAATGAGGGTAAAGATATAAGAATTCATTTCTTGTTGTATTGAGAAATAGGAAATAAAAGTTAGTAGATTAGTATTATTAAATGGAAATAACCATATTAATCATAATAAAATAGAGTCTTCTGTGCTTGTCTTCGGACTTAAGATCAGTGTACATTTACTAGTAATATAATTAATATAATTAAAGTTTGTTTTAGTTTTTCATTAGGATATGGATTCCCTAAAACTTTTCACTGCTATTTTACGAATCTTAGGGATCTTTGATGGATTATTTCCTATAAATTTGTGGAAAAATAACTGCATTTAAGAACTCTCCTAAAAAGTTTGCAAAATGGTTACACAAAATTCTTTATTTGAGAGTTTAAATCCACTCAGCAAATTGTAATTATCTCAGTGTTTATATATATGTATATATATTCAGGGATTTATATTTAAGGATTTATATTTAAGCACGTTGACAGACTTCCCAAACTAAGAACTTTAATCTTAACTTACTTAGTACGTATGCAACCAAACATTAATTTCCTCGCAAACTTTACCTATACTTTCTCCTATCGCGCCTACTAATACCTAACCCTAACAAGCACGTGCTTGGTGTCGAAAGGGCCACTTGAGTGTACTGACCGTAGTGCATTAACGTCCAAAGAAAAATAAATATTTAAGGATATATACTCAAGGATTCTCAGTCGAACAGCGTGCATGATCTGCTCGTAGTCTTGGCATATAGTCGAGAATCGAAATATATATATAATTCAAACAACTAGACCTCGAGTTCCTTTAAAACTCTTCACAACATTCAAGGATATAACTGTTGGCTCTCTTCTTTGGCTTAAAGGACCTTAAGTTAGTGGCATTTTCCACTGATATCTGTGGGATCATTAGCATTGACGTCACGCCCGGGAACGGCCTTGGGCTTCGATCATTTAACAACGTCATCGCGGGTGAGTCTAGGCCAACTAATGAGCTTTGTTCCCCGGGGCCCCAGGTTGGCACCCCGCTTCCCCCTGTCACCTTGGTTTGGTGATAATTTCGAGAGACCACACACCCGCCCCCTCCTTCCCCGAAATCCCAACCAATTATTTTGGTGTTATCAGCCGGAGGAGAGCTCTCCCTGTATCTCTCTCTCTCTCTCTCTCTGTAAGTCTGCCTCTCTCCGGCTTTGATTGGATTTCGATTTCTAGTTGGAGCTGGCAATTGGGAGAGGAAGTGGGATTGGGATGGGGGGCGGGGGACTTGAACCTGGTGCCTGGAAGCTCGTGTTAGGACCTCCCAACTATATGGATTGCCTCTGTGGCTCTCGCCAGCTGAGAGTGAGTTTCGGTGGCGCGCGGTGTCGGTGTCGTTGTCGTTGTGCGGTTTTCGGTGTCTCGGGTGTCGCTTTCGGTCTCGGTTCGTTTGGGGTTCCGTTTCCAGAGCAGAGTCTCCGACCAGTTGAGCTTTTGCTGCGATCGCGTGCGGCTGGCTACCGTGGTCTGGTCTCGTCGTCTCTCGTCGTCTCGTCGTCTCTGCCCGCCTGTTATTGTTATTGTTGCTATAAACGGCTACACTATATCATTGTTATTGTTATTATTTAGTGGTATTTCCATCGGTATTGTACGCTCTCCAAAAAGGCGGCGAGCTTGTGGAATCTCTCCGGGCGCCAAGCCAATGCCAAGAGACGCGCGTCAAGCAACAAAATATTATTAACCAGAGCTGCTGCTGCTGCTGCTGCGCCGAAAATATTATAATAATTTCGGCATTTTGTATTTTCTTATTGTTCATTTTTGTTTTGTTTTTAAATCAATTCAATTTCACCGCGCTGCGTGTGCGTGTGGCTACTATAATTGTTAATTAAAGCAACCAAAAGCAAAGATCCCGACAAAAGGAAAACGTATAATTATTCTTAATTAAATCTTAATTGCTGGTGCTTGTGTGTGTGTGTGTGTGTGTGTGTGCAAGGAAGATATGATTTAATTGCTGGTGTGCGAGTGTGTGCGTGTTGCAAGGAACAAAACTTTATTTAAAGTTCATATTTGGCCCTGTTTCCCGATTAAATTTGTTTAAATATTTATTCGGTTGTTTATTTCGTTTTTTTCCCCCACGATATGCACATAAAATTTAAATTTTGTTTATCTTTCAATGTAATTGTTTTCTGTTGTTTTGTTTTTGGTAAGTTTTGTGGTTTTTTTTTTGGCTTATCTAGCCACAATATTTTGAATTAAAGAGAAACCTTGAAAAGGCACACATAAATATTTTTATTTCAAATATTTTATAAACTAAAGAAATTTACAAATACATTCCTAAAAGGCTTATGTTAATAACAAACTTTTAATATATAAAGAAATTCACCAAAATGTATCAAATGTGTATTTTCAGAGTCTTAAATACATTTCAAAGATAAAAGTAACCATGGAAAAAGAAATAAAATAATTTCTTACTCTTTTACCTTGATTTTTACACTCGTACAAAAAGTTTTTAAAATAAAATTAACTCGGGGAAATCTTAAATAAACGTTCAAACATTTTTTCAAAGCATGAAAACGTAAATAAATGTCTTAAAAATATTTAAAACATAAAAGTAACGCTGAGAAAATGCAAGAATTATTTGCGTACTCTTTTAACTTTAAAATTTCCACTGTTTCAAAATGTTTAAAGATAAAATTAACAACGAAAAAAGTTAAATTGGTGTGCAAATATTTTTTCAAAGCGTGTAAAGACAAATAAATGTTTTAAAAAATATTTAAAAGATACAAGTAACTATGGAAGAAAAGAAAATTAATTGCGCGCTCTTTTGCCTAACATTTTTTACTGTGTAAATCTGTTTTAAATGAACTTAAATATATAATATAATAATTTAATCGAATAACGTAACTTTGGAATTCTTAAAAAATGTTCTAAGCTAAACAGAACTAGGGGAAACTTGAATAAAACTCCAAATATGTTTTTAAAGCTTAAACAATACCAAACAGTTTGCTTTTTGCGTGTGCCTGAGCTTAAATAAATGTTTAATGAATATTTAACTGAAATAAAAGCCAAAATAAAATTGCAATCTATTTGCAATTAATTAAAAAATGTGAGAAGTCTCCAGAGGCAGCTCTCTGGAATCTGCAGTATGTTGCTGCTGTTGTAAAAGTGTGTTAATTGAAGCACGCGCCAAATTCTACGCCGCCAAGGGAAAGAGATAGTGCGATCCACACACAGAGAGAGAGATAGAGATATTTGGGGAGTAAGAGAGAGAGAAAGAGAGAGGGGCCAGAGCGAGAACTCTTATACTAGATGACTGAAATAGCGAACTGACTTTTGCACCGAAAATCCGAGTGTTCAGCTTTATGTAAACATTTACACGCCAAACGGCGGCAGCAACAACAATAACAAACGACGACGTCAATGAGAATGAACCCCTCTTTGAACCCCCCTAAATTAGGTGCTACGCAATTTGGGAGCGCCTCAAGCACCACCCACCTTCCACCTCGCACCACCCACCTGCCCACCTTCGCCGAAAGGTGAATTATATAATTGAAGAGGCAGCCGCAGCATTTGCGTACGAACAGCGAATTCGGCAATTGAGGCTCATTAAGTTGCCGAAAATGGAACTGAACGCCGCCTTAATTGGCGCTTGATCGTTTCAATAACATCCGCCCCAAAAAGCCACCCACAATTCCATCCCCATTCACATTCACATCCACCTCTCGAGAGCCCCAAAAAAAAACTAACCAAAACCAAAGCCAAAATCCATTCTGTGCGTCAATGGTACACAGCAAGAAAACAATTATGCAAATTATGCCAGTGATCAATTTGGGAACAGATAAAGAAATTATACTTATATAATCGAGAGAGAATGACTTTGAATATAAAGATAAAGAAATTATACTTTTATAATCGAGAGAGAAAGACTTTGAATAGAGAGAGACTAATCAATAATTACAATTTTTAAACATTTGTATGCTTGGCTTCGATCTTTATACAAGTAATATTTAAATCTTTGCAGTTAACACTGTAATAATGATATATATTTAACCACATCAAATACAGAGACTTAGTTTCAAGTATATGAGAAATCAGCATATAGAGAAGTCATTAAAGTGATGTCTGCACAAATGCTTACTTAAGGAAATTGTATACATTTAGTATTAATCGATATTAATAGAATTCAATCGATTTACTTTAAAGATATTAGTGATATATTTTTAGAACTCTTGATCCAAAATATTCAGAAAAGCAATTTTTGGTTTATAGATTCTAGTTATATATTAAATTTCATTGTTTAAAAAAGATCAACGCTTTCAATCAGTAAATATCGATACACAAAGAACGAATAACATTAAAGATATATTTACTAAAGCTATTTTTGTTTCTTAGCATCCCAAAGATCTAGATTTACGATTTTTGTTAGTTAGATTCTATCTCTAAATACAATTGGTAGGCAAATTCATAAGATATTGATCGATATCAAAAGAAATTGGCGGCAATCGATAAATATTACAGATATAGATAGGATAAGATACATATATTTTTTGAGCTCTTGATCCAAGATATTTAGATATAAAAAGAATAGCAGAACAATTCAATAAGATTAATTATATATTTACTAAAGATTTTGTTAGATCCAAAGCCAAAATATCTAGATTTAGGTAGATTCTATATTTAGATACAATTTGTTAAGAATATTCAATGGGTTTAAATCGATATTAAACGATATACGCGTCAATCGATGAATACTATAGATATAAGTAAGATATTTTTGGAAGCCTTGATCCAAGATATTTAGAGATGCGTTTGTTGTTTGGTAGATTCTCGATCGGCATTTAATTTGCTACGCATTTTCGGAAGATATTCTGGACAGAAAGGCATTTATCGATAAACAATAAAGCGATAAGCAATACATCTTGCTAGAACTCATTTAATTTATACATTTTTCGCATGAAAGTATTGCATTTTGTTCGATGCTGATAATTAAAGGGAGAAATACAATTAGTTTTCAGTGCAGTTGGAGAAACAAAAAACTGGCATTCAGAGAAACAGAGGCCGTTGAAAGATGGCAGTGGGGAACGAGAACGGGAGCGAGCACGGGGCAAGAGGGGCCTGACAACGAACTGTGTTTACTTTATTAATTTTAAGCTTTTGGCAGTTAAGCAAAAAGAAGAAAAAAAAAACAAGAAATACTGAGAGAAATTGTTATGCGAATATGAATGGCGGGCATTAAGCGCGTAGTGTCCATTATGGAGAGTGGGTGGCGTTGTGAGTTTCGGGGGGGATTTCTAAGGGGATTTCAAAGGGGCGAGAGTTACCAATTATTACGTATACCTAATACCTAATACATACAAACCCAACCTATATCTATATGCACAGTACATGCCGCAATATATCCAGTCGTTGTTATCGCCATTGTTGTAGTTGTCGCTGCTGTTGACGGCATCGAAGATTGTACAATTGTTTTTATTAGATAACAAATATAGCAAATGTTGTATTTAAGGATGGATCGGCACCGAAGCCAAGCCCCAGCCAGTTACTTAGATTGGGAATATAATGAATAGATAATAGAAGGCAGGCAAAGACATTGGTAATATCTAAGGGAGGTCTCAGAAAGTTAAGATTTGGTTCAGTGGATTTGTATACATTAATCAATTAATTTGCACAAGAAACTAGGTCTATTTTGGAAACAGAATAATAAAAGAGGAGTTTTATATTTAGTATCTAGATCTCTAAAAATATGTTAAGTAAGGGAAACATCTGAGAAGTTAGGCCCTACTTAATAGTATCTTATAATAGAGTGTTACAGCTAACATTGCGTGTCTTATAACCCTTAAAAGAGTTACAAATAACAAATTTACACTGAATTTGCATTGCATTCGTTGAGACACCTTTTAAAGGGGGGGTATTATTATATATTCTTATATTATATATATTATTATACTCTTCCTGCAAAACCTTAACTTAAAAACATTATATATAGTAGTTAGTATACCCAAGTAAATATACTAATGATGTTCTGTTGATGCTGTACCACTTGAAAGTAATATCCATGTTTGTTTTGTGTGATACAATACTAAGATGTGTAACTTAACATGGACTTGGAGCCACTAGACTCTTACAGGAAAACAATGTAGAAGTAGATGTGACAAAATCAAAGTTCAACCTAATTAAATTACTTGCCAACCTGAACTTGGATCTATTTAGGGCATAATCAGTTGTTTGGCATTAGCTTCAACCGTAAAGATCTATTGTAGATGTGGAAGAACCAAAGTTCTCCAAGGTTTCCGTGGGTTTGTCGTGCTGTTGCAGTTGCTGCTTCGTTATCGCCTTGCGGGGCGACGCTGTCAACGTTTGCAAATGACGTCAAATGTTATAAAGAAATTTCAGTTTAGGTATATAATATGTCTGTGGATATACATACATATATACAGGCATATAGTGTGGTCGTACATATGTACAGCCGTCGGTACACTGTGCACTGGCGTAACTGGATAGCCGCGCTCGCCGCCATTTCCATTATTATCATAATGTGCTGTTCGATTTGGGTTTCTGACGCGGTTCGGTTCGGTTTGGTTCGGATTGGCTTGGATCCGATGGATCGCCTTGGCAGCCCGACTCTGGGCGGTTTCGGTATTTGCGGTGGTGGCCACCATCTCCGTCCGATCGCCGAGAGATGCCGCAGATGGAGCTGTGGTGCTGCCCAGATGCCAACACGCTTCGACAATGCCTACTTAGCTCCGTCCGTCGTCGCCGTTGCTCGTCGCCGCGTTCGCTGTTCGTGTGCCGTGTGTTACATGGCACATACACATGTATTCAATTTAATCAATTTTGATTGATGTGTGCGCATTACAGCAGTGCAACCAAAAGCAGCAGCCGAAAGGCCAAAGGCCTCGCCAGCAACGAAGCGATAATACCCTCATCGAGGGTATTGCGAGGGTATTAACCATTCAAAAAAACAAACCTGATCCTTAACCCGGAATGTTAATCCTTTTCTTAGACGATCTCTTCGAGCATTGTAAGGAAATATGTCAACTTCTCGAAAAATTCAATAAGTACCAGTTAGCACTTAACCCAAATGTTAAATCACACATGCAAATTGTTCATTTTTTATATTAAAAGCCTTCAATAAATCTGGAAAAATAGAACCAGCGGTTTACCAGGTGTTAAAGTTGATCTGTTTGAGAGAAAAAACCAATCAAGCTGAGGGAGATAAAATAATTACTAACTTGCACTTAACCTTAACGTTAAGTCAGATGTTAAAATTGAATCTTTTGTTGGGGATCTTCTAGAATTGTAAGGGAAAAGGGAATGTTTAAATGTTTAAAGCTAACTCTTTTTTAAAAAGTCCTTTCACAATCTCTACAAAATAAAACCAAAGTTTAACCAGAAGTTAAAGTTTTCTCTTCTTATAGAAAAACCTGCAAAGAACTTGTAAAAAATAGACCCATCTTAATCCGCAAGTGAAACTATATTTCTTTGATAGAAAAACCCTAATGAAATTGTTAAACTTATAACTTGCACTTAATTCAAATGTTAAACCTCATGTTAGCGATGAAAGAACTTTGAAGACATGGTCTTACTGCATTTAAATATTGAACTAAATGAAAAATGTTCTTAAATAAACTATTTACTATAAATTACTACTACTGTAAACTACTTAAATTTATTTGGTTCATTTCTAAGTTTAGACTACTTTCGAAGGTCTTTTCACATGCTCGTGTTAGGTTTAAAAAGAGGAAGCTTAGCTTAACTGACAGGTGCTATAATTATTTTAGGCAATGGGTTTTTTCTTCGCAATTTGCCAGGAATATGTGAAACTCTTACTTAATTGCCTTTTCCATGGCTTACAGTTTGATCTGTACCTTAGGCCAACTTCCCACCTTCAGAGGTGTTAATAGCTTTAGTAAAACTAATCTATTTTTAGGGGCTTTAAGGGGTTATAATGGGTTTTGCTTGCAAGCGTTTTTTGGGGGAGTTCTTTAAGGAAAGTTTTAAAGGTTTTTCCATTTATTTTTATAGAACATTTTCCTAGCTTTCTCTTTCTTTCTCTCTCTCTCTGACTTGATATAAGTTCTTTATGGAAAGTTTTAATGGATTTGTTCCCATTAGTCTCAAAATAAATCTTATCTTTTTGAATATAACAATTTAATGCCTTTATAATTATAAAAGTGACATTAAATGATATCAATTAAGATCATAATGATCTCCTGTCACGTCAAATTGTTAGTACGAACGTTTTTCCAATCAAAATGATGCGATAAGGGGGATTTTTTAACTGTCTTTGAAAGGCTTTATAATTGAAGGGTATTTGGCTGCCTGGTAGAGATACCACAACTAGCAGGAGGAGATCCAATCGCTCGTTATGATCGCTCAACTCGGGCCTGTCAGTGGCAGAGGGAGACCCCTCTATATGATGGAGAAGGACAGAGAAGACTGGTGTGGTTTAAGGAGCGAACGAGTTCGCAAATGTGCGCTGAAATCAAAATGCAGCGTCAGCTTCGTCTCCTTCGTCTGCCTCTCTGTCTCTGACTCCTTCTCCGTCTTCGAATCTCCATCCAGCTGCAACACCATCCATGCAACTCCCTTTCCATTTGTGCTTCCCCCAGCTGCAGACATAAAGTTGCGTTCGCCATCAGTTCGACGCCAGACCGCTCCCCGGATGCACTGAGCCGTGTGCCGCGGGGCCAGATTCCATGTAAGATGTCCGTGTGCGCCCTCAGCCAGCCACAGAATCCGAATCCGAATCCGAGTCCCAATCCGAATCCAAATTCAAATCAAAAGCAAAAGCCACCGCCCCAGCGTCCCGCTGGCATCAATCTCAACGGCAACGGCAACGGAAAGGGCAAGGGCAAGGGCTCTGTGACGCCACCAACGCCGCCACCATCGCCGCAGGTCCGCATCTACGAGGACTTTGACAGGATGAGTGCCAAGGAGGTTTACTACAATGAGGCCGGCAAGAAGGTGACCGTAAAGCTGCTCCACTTTCCCGACGTGCCGCCCGAGGATATAGCCAAGCTCAAGTTTGACGACGACGACGATGATGATGATGATGATGATGATGAGGATGAGGATAGCGATACCACTGGGCGGAAGCCCACATCGGCGGACAGCGAGGATGCCGGCAGTGAGGCGGAAACCCAGAAGAAGAGTCAAACGGAAGCCTCGACTAATAATCCCGCCGCTGGTCCAGGAGCCGTCAAGAAGATATTCCGTCGCAAGTTATCTGGCAACAATATGCAGACCCGAAAGTGCAGCCTGGCCTTTGCCCAGGCCCACGGCATACGGCAGCGGGCCGAAAAGAAGCTATCGATGCCCACAATTAGCATTACGGCCAATTCCGGTGATCATGTGGCCACCCATAACTGTGGCCTTCGCCTCGGCCTGGGCCGGAAGCTCTCCCAGCAGCATTCGCTGCCACATGGCTCACCGGGCTCCCCGTTGGGGCCACGGCGCTCCCATTCACCGCTGGGCCAGAGCCTGTGTCCCGGTTACATTCAGTACTCGAAGTCGCTGCTGGAGGTGCCGATGCCCAGGGATTATGGCTATGCCAGCAGCGATGATCTCAGCTCCGAGTGGGACTCGGATGTGTCCACATCGGCAGCGGGATCGGCATCGGGATCGGGTTCCTCCTCTCAGACTGCCTCGGGCAGCAAGAAGGTATGATTGGTTATAGGGAATCGATGTAATAATGTAAGATTGTGCGGTTTTTGTACTTAAAAATAGGGTTTAAACATTTTAATTTGACTTGGGAACGGGGCTGATCCGTCGTATGTGTAATATTTTCTTTAATTCTGCATTACTTAGGCGACCTGTGGTCTCTGCACAATTATTTGATTAATTTTAGGTAAATAATATTAAAGTTCAACATAAAACTTCTTGAAATTAGCCAGAAGGGAGCTTAGCTTGTTAATGTTTTCATGAATTTAAAGCGTAGTTCCTAGTTTCTTAAAAAAAGAGCTAAGTTTATTAATGTTTTCATGAATTTGAAGAGTAATTCCTAGTTTCTTAAGAAAAGAGCTTAGTTTGATAATGTTTTCATGAATTTAGAGCTTAGTTTGTTAATGTTTTCATGAATTTATAGCGTAGTTCCTAGTTTCTTAAAAAAAAGCTTAGTTTTTTAATGTTTTCATGAATTTAAAGCGTAGTTCTTAGTTTCTCCAAAAACGAGCTTAGTTTGTTAATGTTTTCATGAATTTAGAGCGTGGTTCCTAGTTTCTTAAAAAAAGAGCTTAGTTTGTTAATGTTTTCATGATTTTAGAGCGTAGTTCCTAGTTTCTTAAAAAAAGAGCTTAGTTTGTTAATGTTTTCATGAATTTGAAGAGTAATTCCAAGTTTCTTAAGAAAAGAGCTTAGTTTGTTAATGTTTTCATGAATTTAGAGCGTAGTTCCTAGTTTCTTGAAAAAAAGAGCTAAGTTTGTTAATGATTCATGAATTTAAAGCTTAGTTTGTTAATGTTTTCATGAATTTAGAGCGTAGTTCCTAGTTTCTATATAAGAAATTAATTATAATGCATTATCTTTAACTACTCTTACTGCCCGAATGTAAACTTAAAGTCATAATCAGTATTACAACCCATTGTTGACTCGAAACACAGGTGCTAAAAGGCGGTCATCTCTCTCACCTGATTTCCCAGCTAAGCCAGTCGAACGTGTACGGGAATATATGTTTGACTTAAGATCGGGTCAGGTGATGAGAAGTTGGCTAAAAAAAATGCACCTGTCAGCTGCATCAGGTAACCTAAAAACCCTCCAAACCAGAGAGATTAATTAGTGTGTAATAAAGTTACCTATTTGCTTAGTGACTCTTAAAAATCAAGGCAAATCTTGGTGGATATCTGTTCTATCTTCCCCGTGAACTTCAACACAATTTAATAGGTGGATAGTTTGTAAACAAATCACCGGACTCTTGTGTATATACAAAATTGCGTAAATAATGTCAGAGAGCAAACAGAACAGGCCTGCAATTTGCGATGATTAACTTTAATTAATGTTAATTCAACTTTTGCGTTCAGCTGTTATCAATTTCAGGGAAAACTACCTACTTTATTGCATAAAAATATTGAATGAATCAATTAGTAATTCCCCATTTTTTAACTCAATTTCTTGCAGAGCTCCGGCTGGCGGAAGATCCGCAACATTGTCCAGTGGACGCCCTTCTTTCAGACATACAAGAAGCAGCGCTATCCATGGGTCCAATTGGCCGGACACCAGGGCAACTTCAAGGCTGGTCCCGAGCCGGGCACCGTGCTCAAGAAGCTCTGTCCCAAGGAGGAGGAATGCTTCCAGATTCTCATGCAGGACCTACTCCGTCCCTATGTGCCCGTCTACAAGGGTCAGGTGACCAGCGAAGATGGCGAACGTAAGTGTAGTTGTTCTTAAGGCATTCAGGATTAATCTTTATCCTTGACCACCTCGGGCAGTATATCTTCAGCTGCAGGACCTGCTGAGCGACTATGTGCAGCCGTGCGTAATGGACTGCAAGGTGGGCGTGCGCACCTATCTCGAGGAGGAGCTGTCCAAGGCCAAGGAGAAGCCGAAGCTGCGCAAGGATATGTACGACAAGATGATACAGATCGATGGCCAGGCCCCCACAGCCGAGGAGCATGCCGCCAAGGCGGTGACCAAGCCACGCTACATGGTCTGGCGTGAGACCATCTCCAGCACGGCCACTCTGGGCTTTCGCATCGAGGTACAAAATGAATTTAATAACCAAGGTCTTATCCTGCCAGTTAATTCTCGAATTAGTTGGGAAATTGCAGTTTCCTAAACTCGGTTAGACAATATCTTAATTATTTCTATTTGCAGGGCATCAAGAAGAGCGATGGCACCAGTTCCAAAGATTTCAAAACGACCAAGTCACGCGAACAAATCAAGTTGGCCTTTGTCGAGTTCCTCAGCGGTCATCCCCATATTCTGGTGCGTAGTTTATCGATTGTAGTTTATGCGTAGTTTATCTTTATTCTAACTTATTTCTTATATTATTTTGGAATATTTTCCTGTGCAGCCCCGCTATATTCAACGTCTGCGAGCCATCCGCGCCACCCTGGCGGTCTCGGAGTTCTTCCAGAGCCACGAGGTGATCGGCAGCTCGCTGCTTTTCGTCCACGACCAGAACCATGCCAGCATTTGGCTAATTGACTTTGCCAAGACGGTGGAGTTGCCGCCGCAGCTGCGCATCGATCATTACTCCGCCTGGAAGGTGGGCAACCATGAGGACGGCTATCTCATTGGGATTAACAATCTCATCGACATCTTTGTGGAGCTGCAGGCCGCCATGGAGGCGGAGGCGGAGGCGTCGGTGGAAAGGAACCACCACAGCGACGACGACAACGGTGGGGCCGAGGCCGAAGGCAAGCCCTGATCGGTTCACTTATACGGGGTTTGGGGCTGGGCCCCAATTCAAGGACATTTCCATATCCCGCAATGCGATTAATCCCAAAAAAAACAAAAAAAAACTTAGGCTAAGCTCCCTAGTTCTTTTAGCCCGTTTTTTGTTTTTTTTTTTTTTTATAACTACTATATTTTTCAGCGTACATTTAACCCATTAAGTTTAAAATCAAAGACTGAAACCACAATTTACGCATATATATGGGAAGATATAGTAGATATATCCCCATATATCCTAGCATAGATGTGCTGCTGCTGCTGCTGCTGGAAGCGCTGTCTGTCGCCGTTTATTTATTTATTCAGAGAAAAGTCGAATGAATTCCCGAGAGAACTGACAAAATAGTTGGAGCAAAACCTGCTGGATGGCAGACTAACTATGAAGCCCCAACGCGCAACAGGCAACAAGAGCTTAGCTTAAGTTAATAATATAATGTTAATGCGACTACCTACTAAATACTACTAATTTGTGCACTATTAAATTCAGTTAAACCAGAAATTCTTGGTCTTTTATTTTAAGGGATGGGAACTTGGAAACTTCAGATATAGTTTCTGTGTTTTTGAATGATACATATTGTGTTACTTCGATTTAATCTCAATTTTAATAAATAAATAAAACAATTTAAAGAAGCCTTTTTATGACCGCTTAATTAAAGAGTGTTTTTTTTTCGTTTGCTGCAACTGGTCACACTTGGATTGCTCATGGACAAGCGTTGCCAGACTGTTAGCAGAATAATCGCTATTTCTAAGCCCGCCAAGAATAAAAAGCCTCGAAATGTGTGCACAGCCTTGGGGACAGACAGAAAAAGAATGTATTTGTAGCAATAAGCCCCTAAAGAAATCCTTGTTAAACATTCAAACGCCTTGTGGCGCCTTGTGTGCCACCCTTTACACCGGCTAGTACGGTCATGAATCTTTTCTTCAAGGAAGAGAAGAGAAGCTATCGATATTTTTATATCGCACGTTATATGCACATCCCTAAATGAAGAAGCATCTGTGTGTCAAAATTTTTCTAATAAAAAGAACCGAATATAACAGAACCTATTTTCTCGAATAGGCCGGCACACACCGAGCACAGTTTTCTTTAAGCAGACGACTGGACAGATTTTCATATTAAAAAACCAGATGATGACCGGAAAGTCGGGCGGAGGCGGAGGCGGTGGCGGTGGCGCCAGCGCCGTTGTGGTGCTTAACTGCAGGACTTGTACGCGTGCCTGCAAGCAGCACAAACCGCTGCAAGAGCAAATCCAACTGGGCTCGGAGGGCAACACTACCCTGGCCCGCATGCTTCTCTACTGCAGCGGCTTGTCCTTTGAGCCGCAGGACGGCGCCGCCATGCCTCAGCACATTTGTCTCAATTGCCTGCAACTGCTGGAGCAGGCTTTCAATTTTAAGCGCATGGTCATTGACTCAGACGAGTTGCTGCGCATTGGCCTGGACGAGGCCCATGGAACCAGCCATCACCAGCAGCAGCAGCAGCAGCACGAAATAAACAAGCTGCAGCAGCAGCAGGAGCCGCAGCATTGTGGCAATCCCAACGAGGAGTACTTGATGATTGAAATGCTTAACGAGGAGCACGATCCAGGCTCGGTAATCGAACAGGTGAAGAATCCGAGTGGCACTTCGGGGAGTTAAATGAAAACCAAAAGAAATAAAATCCCCAAAAGAAATAAAATCTCCTAGAAAGACTTCCCCGAAGCGCCATTAAATAAACTTAAAAATAAAGCCCAATATTAATGAATTTGTCAAGAAAACATGACTCATCACTTTTAACCTTAAACCACTTCTGGTTTCTCCTTTAGGTTCATGAGCAAGATGCAGGAGAGGAGGACATACATCATGGCCACTCGAAGCTGGAAATGGTGGAGATAGCCACCGGTGTGGATGAGGAGTTCGTCATTGAGGAGGTGACCGAGCAAGAAGATGATGAGGAGGAGGAAGAGGTGATGGCCGATGACGAGCAGCACTCCTTGGCCGGTGGCAACACGGAGGAAGAACATATCACCATGCACAGCGTTCATGAGTTCCAGCCCGCCGATGTGGAATATGTGACAATAAAGAACGAATACGATGCCATGGGTGCCGAGGATGATGAAATCGAGGTCATGGACGAGTCGGGCGGCCATGGTGAGATCATTGATGGACAAATGATTGTGATACCCGTCGAGGGGGCCATAGACCAAGTCATAGGCGAGGAAATGGAAGAGGATGAGCGCGAAGAGCATTTGGTAGGTGCTTTTGCCTAGAGATTACCGATCAGAGATCAGAATTAGTATTATTTTTATTATATTCCCATTAGATTGCTGATGCAGAGGATGTTTGCACCGAGGAAGACTTCCTGGAGGAGTCACAGGACACCGTCACGCAACTAACCAGTGGCGAGGTTCTGCCCTATGTATGCCACATCTGCCGCAAGGCCTTTCGCCAGCAGTGTCGCCTCAATCAGCACATGCGCTCCCACGTGGACGAGAAGCACTTTGAGTGCGAGGAGTGCGGCAAGCGGCTGAAGCATCTGCGCAACTACAAGGAGCACATGCTGACCCACACCAACGTCAAGCCGCATCAATGCAATATCTGTTCTCGCTTCTATCGCACCACCTCGAGTCTGGCAGCCCATCGCCGTACCCATGCCGATGAGAAGCCCTACAATTGTGATCAGTGCGGCCGCGGATATGCCGCCCTGGATCACCTCAGGCGCCACAAGCTCACCCATACGGGTGAGCGTCCATATGCCTGCGATCTCTGCGACAAGGCCTACTATGACTCGTCGTCGCTGCGCCAGCATAAGATCAGTCATACCGGCGAGAAGGCCTTCACCTGTGAGATCTGCGGCGTCGGCTTATCCCAAAAGTCTGGCTACAAGAAGCACTTGCTCGTCCACTCCGGCGAAAAGCCACACAAATGCCCCATCTGCAACCGTGCCTTCACCTTTACCAGCAACCTCAATGCCCATGTGCGCCTGCATTCGGGCGAAAAGCCATTCAAGTGTGAGGTGTGCACCAAGGCCTTTCCGACCAAGAAGCGTCTGAACAGCCATTTGCGTGTCCACAACAAGGAGGTGCCGGTGACGTCGGCTATCACGGGCCAAGCCTATGATAATCGCAGGAAAGTGGGACCAGGCGCAGGAGCTGGAGCAGGAGCAGGCCGCGGCGGAGCATCCGGTCTACAACTAAACGAAGTACCTGATAAACCGGTATCCACCTCCAAAGTTGTTGTAGTGCTCTGAGAGGTATGGATACGATGGTGGGGCTGATGATGCTGTGGGGGCTGCTGGGGGTCTAAGACTAGTCTAAGTTTTTTAGTTATAGTATTGATAATAAGAGAGCGTGCATCTATGCATATGTATATGTTATTTATAATGTGTATATTGTGTACAAAGCGCGATTTAATGATCAAACAAATATAATGACATTGTACTATGTACATGTACTTTTATACACAACGATACAAAGGCGCCTGCGTTCTTTCTTTGGGGTTTTAATTGGTGAAGGAAACCTCGTTTTAAGGTGGCTTTATTTGCATGTTTAAGGGACTTTAAGCTTCGGGGGACCGAAATTTAGACACGAGAGAGATTGAAAAGAGCCGAACGATGACGTTTTATGACATTTGTTATA
Organism: Drosophila kanapiae; assembly: GCA_008042475.1. Classification (NCBI taxonomy): domain Eukaryota; kingdom Metazoa; phylum Arthropoda; class Insecta; order Diptera; family Drosophilidae; genus Drosophila; species Drosophila kanapiae. The sequence continues at coordinate 378,750 of VNJM01001375.1, forward strand.
TCTCCTAGAATTAGCACTCAATTTGCATGAGCTTGGACTTTACTCTTTTGGAACAAAGGTATCGAATATATAACCAAAATAAGGAAGAACCTTTTGTTTTTATATTGTTTAAAATTAAATCGAAACTGACATTAAAGTAGCTGGCAAGAAATTGCATATTTTACCCTTATAATTTGGGTATGATATTTGCAAGACCATAAAGTATTAATATTGTTGATCAGCATCACCAGCCGAGGCGATCTAGCCAATGTCCTCAGTCCCTGAGTTTTTAAGCCGAAAGTATTCTGAAATTATTATTTCTTATTGCAAGCTGTATGTCGGAATAGCCGATATCGAAGCACTATATCTTATAAATGCCTTAGGAACAATTGGGTCAAAATTGCATATGTATTTTACATATTTATCATTGTAGGATAGGTGCTTTTATTTCCTTTTAACTTGTTAGGCTTACAGTTTTCGGTTAGTAAAACATATGTCGGAAATCGGGTTATTGGCAAATATCTATAAAAAAGGTTCCTTGGGAAATTGTTTGAGTAAGTTCAGCGACTTAAATATTGCTGCAAAAGTTTATTTTATATTATTATAAGTGAGTAAGTAAGTTTTAAGCTAGCAGTAACCACTTATCATAAATCTTTTTAATTAGTCGATTATCTTATCTATCATATCTTAACATAGATATATGTGGCACCACTGTGCAACGAATGATACGGAAACGGCTTACATATATTTAACTTAAATAATTCATTTATTTGCTGAAAAAGAACATTTTAGTTATAAAGCATTTCTTTCCGGCAATTTATAATTATTTCTAGCTTTATTTGATTATTTTTTGTAATTTCTAGCTATTTCCGAAGCTAGTTAACTATTTTTGCTTCTATAATTCTGGCAGCACTGCTAACAAGTCGCTGTCAACTCAGCATTTGTAGTGAATAAGAGCGAGATAGATATAAGGTTGTTAAGTCTTGTTTTCCAACCGATTCCAAGGTTTTAGAATAATCTCTTTAAGGCAGGCATGGGCAGCCAATATAGCGGAAAGAGCCACTGCGCAGCTAGGCGCCTCGCAAAAAATATACGGGAAAGAGCAGTGGGAGCTAATAGAGCTACGACGCGCCCATCGTTGCTTTTAAGGCTGGATGAGTAGGTAATATTATAATAAATATTTATTGATTGGATTGATTCAACAAGCATATGAAACGAAAACGTTTGTTTTTGGTTTAGCTCGATGCTTATTTTTTGTTTTATAATAATATATATTTAATGATTACATTGCCAAAAATAAAACATAAACAAGCAGGCTTAAATTACAACAAACGAAATATTTGCTATTGTTTGTCCCAAACATCCTCCATATATCCTCTAGTCCACACAATATGGCCGCGGGATGTTCGTTCTCTTTTTTTCCTCTGCTGCTACTTTCGAATTTATCCTTGTGTGCTCCTCTGGGGACGGGTTATGGGGTATTAATGGTGTGTGCCTTTGTATCGGGTGTGTGTGCCTTGCATCTTCTAGCGCCCCAGAATGCTGCGCGACCATTGCTTGACCACCGGCTTCGTCTTGGTCTGCTCGACGCGTTGCGCCTCCTCCATTTGTTCGGCCAGCTTTCGCTGATTGTCCCTGAACTGGTTAATGGGATCGTCAAACTGGCGATAATAGTGCAGTACCTCGCGCACATCGTCCACATTCGACTGGGCAATTACTGGGGGCAAAAATAAAGGGGGAATTATTTGCTGATATCTTGATTTATGCTATGATTTTTGTGCGAAAACTTACGCTTGAGAAAGGACAATAGGTCCAGCAGCTGGCCGTCGTCATCGTTGCCATGCCAGCGGCTTAAACCGAATGTATTATCCGGATGCATTTTCGTGGCATTCGCGTCCCAATCAATAACAATCACCTTGCTCAGGTCCCGATTTAGGTTGTCCAAATTCTTTACATGATGACCGTCCACGAAGTGCGTGGCATCCCTAACCAGGCGATACATAATGTACCCGTTGGGATCGAGGGCATCGAGGATGGGGAACACCGTCATGCCCTGTTCGGCGGTAAAGACAACAATTTCAAACTCTTTCGCGCACTCGGCAAGGAAATGATCAACGCCGGGTCGCTTCTTGAAACGCCAACCGGTCTGGTACGTCCAGTCCGGATGTACCAGCACATCCTTCATCTCCAGCACGAGCGTATAGCGAGGCTGGACATAAGGATGCCTCAGGGGATCGGGCAAGAGTTTTGCTCGCGACGGCTCCTGGATCATTTTCTGATAATAGTGCATGCTCTTCCACATGCGTTGCAAGTACTGTTGCGCCACTGGCTTGTCCGTGAACTCATCTTCGATGACCTGGCCATTGGCGTCCAACTGGGGCTTGCCAAACTCATAGATGCCCCACAGGGCAGTGACGATGCCCACGCCGCCAAAGGCACCGAAGCTGCCATGGAAGGAGAATCAATTTATTTCGTATATAAACGGATAGATGAATGGCTGAGGGCGGGACCTACCCAAGCTTCATGCGCTTCCAGGCGCGCTCGTTCTCTTTGGCCTCCTCCTCATCGCGGCTCTTGCGCTCCTGCTCAGCCCGGCTGTCCACCTCTGGTGAGGTCTGCGGAAACAGCTTCGAAAGCAGGGGGGCATTGGTATTTGTAACCGTCGGTCCGAAAGCTGATCCCGCCGCAGCAGCAGCAGCTGTTGCTGTTGCTGTTCCGCCGCCAGCGGGTGTATCTTCTGGCTCTGTTTTTTGAATGAAAGAAAAGGCAGGGGGATTAGAGGACGGCATTGGTTGCACAATGGCAATGGTATCGTTGAAAACTTACTGCTTGCCGAGCTATAGCTGCGGACTGTGGTGAGCGGAGACGGAGAAGCTGACGGCGATGTGAAGTTTTCACGGCGCTGATTACCCAATGCACCGTGGTATGGGATCGTTGTAAGGACCCGCGCCGTGCTCAGGCTGCGCAGCATCTGAAGGACCGTGGACGGGGGCGCCATGCTCATGCTTTAATTTTTCTGAGTTCCTTATTTCAGTCAACTTTTTGTGCCTGGCCTATCGAGCGGTGATTTTTGTTTTTCTTTTTTGACAAATTCCCAATAGAAGTTTCAACCTCGCACCGGCACGGCGATGGCGTTAGGTATTTTTTGACTGTCACCCCACAACGCGTTAGTACATTCAGCACGTGGTGCTCGTCAATGTTGGCCTGGCCTTTTTGTAGCCAAATCTATCGGGTTGCGTTTGAATATGGGAGCGAAAAGTTCGCATAAAATAAAATAAAAATATATGAATTGTAGATATATGAGCTTAACATTACAAAAACTACGGTAATCCTATAATGCCCATGCATTAAAGGAAAAAAGATTCAAAGCTAGAAAGCTAGAAAATGTACTGGCGAGTAAATAAATTAATAAAGCCGTAGAAATAGTAGTGGACGTAAGAAAAAAAACAAATCCTTATGTTTAAAATAGCTATAAAATTATATACATTCACCTGCCCCAAAATTATTTGGAAATGTTTATTTCAGCACAATTAATCATTTAAGGGTTTATACATGTTTTCATTTATTAATTTCATCTGTTCAATTTCACAGGCAAATATTTTTCCAGCCTTTTTCAAGCTATTTGGCTGGATATATATCGAACACTTATCGTGTGGCCTGTCATCTGAACGCAGTTTTCCAACACTATTATGGCGGTCCAGCAACAACAACAAGGCTGCGTTAAAAATCAGTTGAAAATTTAATTTCCGATTTAAGTGAGTACTGAAAAGGGGAACTCTATGGAGCCGCCAGTCGTCTATCCAACGTGTCCCCAAAACTTCCAAATAGTCTTCCTTTGTCGCACTTGCAATGTAACTTCTCCCAACTGCTGGCCGCTATTTGAGCAGTTCTTGATTGGCGGTAAAATAACGACACCGGCCAAAGTTTTGGCCTACTGCACCGGCCTAAAGTCCGTGGAAACCGAAGACTTCCTGCCCCAGCACATTTGTCCGAAATGCATGGACAAAATGCAGTCTGCGCAGCAATTTAAGCAAAGTGTTCACGAAATGGACAGAATGATGAGGCAAAATCACTTGGATTTGAGTACTCAAAGTGCGAGTGAGTCCACAAGCGATGGCCGCCTGTTGTCAGAAAATGGCGAACATGTCATTGAAGAAGATTTCTGTGAGCTGATTGAGGAATACTTTGAAGAGGAGATGAAGGAGAATCGGGAGATAACCGAAGCCGAAAACATGGAACAACTGATGACTGAGATCGAACTGGAGGATATCCTGACAACGGACGAGCAGTGGGAGAATCAGGAATTGCAGCCGCTGGAGCAGGAAGTAGAAGGAGCTGAACCAAAAAACTGGATAGAAATCGGAGAATCAGAGACCGAATTAATTGAAGAGGATCTCTCCCTCTTTGAGGCTATTGAGGAGTCAGAGGAGACAGAGGACGAAGATGATCCGCCAATCGCGTTTGGCTCGGACTCGCCAAAGCCGGCCAAAAAGAGCAACAGTCATCGCAGTCAAACCCAGAATCAAACGCTGCAGTGTCCGGTTGGTTAACTTAATTAATCCTATTTTCAATGCCAGTTTCCTTAAATTTATGTCATCCTTGTAGATCTGCAGCAAGCAGCTGAGCACCAGGAACTCCTTAAAGTGTCATATGCAGCTGCATGACACCGCGACGCCCTACGTCTGCCACATCTGCTGCAGATCCTTCAAGACGCGCAACGCCCTCGACGGCCATATGACGCAACACGACCCAAACAATCCGCATCGTTGCCCCACCTGCAACAAGGTGTACCGGCAGGGGTCATCGCTTCGATCTCACATGCTCACCCACACCGGCGTTAAGCCCTTTTGGTGCTACATTTGTGGCAAGCGGCTGACCCAAAAGTCGGGCTACAAGAAGCACCTGCTCACCCATTCGGAGGAGAAGCCGCATGTCTGCGATATCTGCGGTCGACGTTTCCGATTTTTGAGTAATATGATTGCCCACAGGCGCTCCCATAACCCGGTCAAGCCGCACCAGTGCTACGTGTGTCTGAATCGCAGTTTTGGCAGCCTCTCCGAGCTGAATCGTCACATTCACGAGCACAACAGCGAACAGCACCAGTGCTGCGGCAAGTGCAGTAAATGCTATAAGCGCCAATTGTCGCTCAGCCTGCATCAGCAGTCGCAGAAGGGAGACCAAAGGAAGAACCCAAGGCTGTTGTGATACTAAGATAAGTAACGACCATACATTTTTGCAACTTATCAGCATGCGACGAAGATTGCACAAAGTTGAGAGCGTTAAAGTCTCACAAATATAAATATATAAAAAAACAAGGGAATTCTTCACACATAAACAGTCACAAACCAAGTTCAAAATGCAAAACAAATCAAATGGCGCTACTTATCTTATACCTTATGATCTTTGAGGCTGTTAGGGGTGTAAAAAAACATAACCCACATACTACATATTGGAACTACCGTGATATTCATATTATTGAGCTCCGATCTTGAAGAACAGTGCCCAGCCATGCTCCAGAAATATCTAAATAATAATAATGAATAATGTTAGTTAAGTTTCCACGCTTTTGTGAACTTTGAATAATACGTTTTGCCACACAAACAATAAAAGAAACTGTCATGATTTAATTTAGTTTGCTTTTTATTTTCGGTTTAGTATGATAACAAGTTCCGAGTGTTACAGAGAGTGTTACAAAATACATACGCTCTATGATTAAATATTGTTTCTCTGCTCCTCTATATCATATAAATAGATACATATATAATTAACAATGAGGAGCTAAGGTAATAAGGTAAAACAATTCTCGACTTATTGGGGGGCCGGGTTCCTCCTCTATACACACACATGGAAGTTCTGATTGGTGTTTTGTTTCTTGTTACCTAAAAACTACTTTGAACCGGATCTTAAAAGCTAGAAACCAATTTGGAGGAGTGCGGAACGAGGTCGTAAGCGTAGGATAATGAGAAATCATCAAGCAGAGGGGCTAATATTTAAATTAAAAACAAGTAGGAAAGCTAACTTCGGGAGGCCGAAGGCGATATAACCTCGAAGTTGGCAATTTGAATCAATACAGCAGCTCTAGGTATAAGCAGAACTCTCGCAGAGCGGGAAAAATAAACTTAAGGGAGTTTGTCCATGTGAAGCTCGTATTTTGATCGTTTTTGGAATATTTTGTTGTTGCCTATTTGGTTGTCTACAAAAAACTATTTTAAAGTTTGTTTGAAATGTTTTTTTTTCAATACAACAAAACGAGCTACCAAATTAAGGCGCTTTTTTTAAAAAAAAAGAAAGAAAACAAAAAAAAAAGTATGAAAGACGGTCAAAAGTGCGACCATTGCATAAAGTTCCCAAATTAATTTCAAGGCTATCGATTTGATTTTTTTTAAAACCTTCTAAAAGGCTATACAAGTGTAACACATAAAATATAAGGCGATTTTTAAATTAAATTCGAATTAAAAAAAAGGAACTGTTGAACTTTTTTGAATAGGATATACTTAAGGCTATATTAAAAATATTGTTTTTTAAAAATATTGAAAAGTGACAGAGTTATGAGCTTTTCTGGAGGTTCCAAATGAAAAATACCTTCCTTTCGAATGCGTATATCAACCCAACATATTTTAAAAAGGTTTTTAAAGTGAAATATATTTTCTATACAATCCCCTACGATCTTTAAAAAATATTACGTTTATAATAATAAATATACCAAACGTTTATCAGTTAAAAAGTTGTTTGTTTTTTGTAATGGCGAATTGACAATTTCCAACCAATCCAAAAGTTCGTAGGTCATTGTATAGTAAATATATTAGGAATATTTGTCGATGAGTTATTATGTCAACAATTGTGAAAAATGTTCTTTGAAAAGAGCAAGTTTAAAGTTTTAAGCCATAAAAAAGAGACAATTTTTGAAAGTTTTACTCTGGTATAGCCCCTTAAACGAGAGAGAATAGGGAGCAAAATAGCGCCATGATACAATTATGTTGCATTACAAATGTTCTCCCTCTCTTTGCTTTCTGCTCTCCTGTTGCTCTCCTTTGAGGGTTCTTTTCCAATTCCCATTCCTATTCCTATTGCTATCTCTTCCCAATGACAGCTATTGGATATAGTCCTTCTGGAACCGGAAAAAGAATACAGAGAAAGTCTCATTCCGATAGCTTTTAAGCTGAGAGACTAATTTGCCCAGAAACGGACAGACGGACTTGGCTAGATTGACTCTGCTGTTGATCTGCCTTGCCAACTTCTGACTAAAATTGTAATATTCTTTGCAGGGATGTTAAAAAAAAATTGGTATTCACATTGGTTAGCATTCGAAAATGCTACACTGTAGAAGTTTTTTGATTTGCTCAGCAGGGCGATACAATTAATAAGCATTTGCTCTCTCAGATCTTGGTTTTGTCCCGACATTATCTATAGCAGAACGATGAGTTACCCTGCGTAGCGATAGAACCGAGAGCGAGAGCGAGCTGAGAGCAGAAGAAATTAATTTTTAATAGTTGCTTCGCTCTCCGATTAACACAAAAACAAAAACACACGAGAGCCGTAGCTTTCTCTCATTTACTCTGCTCTCATCTCGCTCTCGGGGTTTGTTTTTTCGTTTTACGATATGCTACAATAGCAGAGCCAGAGCACGTGCTTATTAATTGTATGGCTCCCGCTCTGTAAAAAGTAGGAGCGAAAGCAAGAGCGTAGCAATGTTTTGAGTGCTCTTACTGTCACAGAGTAGAATCTACATACATAGGCTGCTTCTGACTAAAATAAGAATACCCTCTGCGGGATGTACAAAAAAAAAAAGATGATTACTTTTCCTAATCGGTCGCTTTATACATATAATTAATGTAATGTATAAATAAATATAATATATATGTGTATATATGTATATGTTTAGACAATGTGAGTGCTTCCTATAATACTTGGCAGAGACATAATATGAGAATAGATCACAAGGATCACATAAATATGTGTGTAACATAATGGGATTATGCATAATATCAGTGAGTTCAAAAACAATGGAGAAACAATGCAATAATATATGTATATAAATAAAAATAAAAAAAAAAAACATTCTAGAGGCACACATGGCACACTCTCTTCGCATGAATAGGGGCTGTCGGTTTGTGGGTTACCCACAGTTGACACTGCTAATCCTTCTCCTGCTGCTGCAGCAGGGCGGCAATCTCCTGAAACTTGTGCCGGAAGTCGACGCTGCTCTCGCTGATCACAGACATGCTGGACGAGGGATCCTGTTTGGGATTAAAAATAAGTTAAAGTTAGGTTTAAATAAATTGCAATATATAGGGGAGAGAGAAAGAGATGTGCGGCTTTTGCAAAGAAGATAGATAGGACTTAGATTCGATTATCTTGGCAGCCATTTAAAGCGAACAATAAGCGTGTAAATGCTCCTTCGTACTCACCAATATATCTCTGGTGGCATCGATCTCGTCCAGGTGTCCCAGCAGCGATGTCAGCGAGAAATCATTGATATTATCCTCAAGCCAACGTGCATTGGATGTGGAGTCTCTGAGCAAGTGCATCGGACTTACGCTGCCATGGAAAAAGTTTTGAGCTGTCAAGGATAAACAAGAGGGTGAATTAAGCAAGCTAATAAGGGTAAGAAATATTTCATATACATTATAAATTATACAAAATACATTATAAATAAACCAAAATGAAAATAGGTCCTACTTGTGCTGTCCTCCTGGATCTCATCGGTCGTGTACGTTCTGCTGTCGCCGCCCGTGGTGCTGGTTGCCACACAAAAGTCCAGATTGGGCATATCCCGATTTCCAACGCCCTGTTGGTCGATGAACTGCAGCTGCTCTCCCTGCTGTCTGTATGCATACTCGCCTGCCGCCTGACCCGAGGACATGGACACACTATGACCCGGATTGGAGCTAGAGCCGGAGCTTAGGCCACTGGAACTGCCCACGATGCGATCGATCGGTTCAAAGAGGCCGCTATGTAGTTGGCGAACACTGAGCAAGTCATACGGGCGACCGCCGACGGAAGCGGGAGGCAGAAGGCGACGCTGCACAAGCACCTGTCGGCTGATCTTTTGGCGCGTCAGCTAAAAAGACAAGGTGCAAGGTTAATAAAATTAAACACTTTGTTTCCTAGCGTTTTGGCTATATATAAATCGATATTTTAAGGTAGCAATAAATCGATATTGTTTGATTTATCGAAACTGCGGCTTTAAAAGTGAAATATATCGGATATTTCTTTGATTATATCAATATAGGAATGTTCAAAGCGAGATTTTTTCGATAATATAAAAAAATTAACATTAAAAGCGATTATTTCGATATTTCCAACGAAACATTTCGTTTCCTAGCATTTTGTCTATATATAAATCGATATTTTAAGGTAGCAATAAGTCGATATTGCTTAATATATCTAACTGCGGCTTTGAAAGCCATAGATATTGGATATTTCTTTGATTATATCAATATACCAATGTTAAAAGCGATATTTTTTCGATAATATACAAAAATTAACGTCAAAAGCGATTATTTCGATATTTCCAAAGAAACATTTCGTTTCCTAGCACTTTGCCTATATATAAATCGATATTTAAAGGTAGCGATAAATCGATAGTGTTTGATATATCGAACTGCGGCTTTAAAAGCGATATATATCGGATATTTCTTTGATTATAACAATATACGAATGTTAAAAGCGATATTAGACTGATATTTTTTCGATAATATACAAAAAATTAACGTTAAAAGCGATTATTTCGATATTTCCAATGTCGACATATCAAACTTAACGATATTTTCAATATTATTCGATATAAATTCCTCTTAAAATACATGTTTAGCTGGGAGTAAGCTGTGTAGAACCGAAATAAATACTCACCGCCGATAGCTGCCTGACGGGATCAATAATGTTGGCAATCGGTCGCCTTACCGGCAGCATTGGAGTCCGAAAATTGCCGCCATCGCTGCAATTACCGGTGCCGCTGACGCCACTGGTCCCGATTATGTTGGGGCTACCGCCAAAACCGCCGGTGGCCGCCGCATCCGCCAGCTGCTGCGCTTTGGTCATCAAATCGCGCTTCCGGTCGCAGGTGTGGCCGCAGTTACACTGACGCTTGCGCACCCGCTCGCTAAGATTGGCCACCAGCAGCAGGTGCTTCAGCTTGTTGCTCACCGAGGATGTGGTGACGGCCTTGACGCGCTCCACGCTATCACAGTCGTTGGGATTGTAGGATAGCGTGGTGCTGGCGGTGATCAGGGAGATGTTGTTTGGGTTTTGGGCTTGCAGGGTGATGGAGGCGGAGGCGGAGGAGGGCGAGGAGGGGAAGGAGAAGGAGGGGGAGGCGGACGTGGCAGAGGCGGAGGTGGCACCCGTTTGGATGGCCACCGTGGCGGAGGAAGACGAGTTTGTTATTGAATTCGAGGCGACCGTTGTTGCTGCCACTGGCGGCGTGTTCTCCATCTCACACCAATAGTACTCCAGCTCGAGCTTAGAGTCCTGGCCAAGGACCACATACAAGTCCCCAATGGTTATATCCGCCGCATTCGTAACGGTCCAGCCCCTGCGTATTCTTTTCAGAATCTCATCGCTAAGCAGGGGCTTGAAGTTTCGAGCCTGGGCGGCGGCGGCCGCCTCCTTGGCCTCTTTCCGTTTGGTTCGGGCCAAGGGAGCAGAGGCCGGGGTAATGGGAGCGGGTGGTGGCACGGTCGTAGGAGCTTGAGAAGGCAGGGGAGAGTTCTGTGAGGCACACGGTTCCGGATCAATGGGCGTCATCTCGGTGGGATCGGGCGCATCGGCTAGCGCCGGCGGTAGAGTTTGTGCTGCAGCCTCCAGGTCACCGAGAAACTCCTGGATCTCCTCGCCCAACTCATCGCCACTGCTATTCTCGAGCTTCACCAGACTCCCCACCTCCAAGGGCATATCGTCCAGACTCTTCTCCAACGCCGGACTTGCACCCGATTTGGGCTTTTTCGTTTCCGGCGATCGCTTCTCGGAGCCACTTTCCGTGCGGGGCCTCTTGCTGGCCGCCACTGTCATACCGGGCAGGTTGCCCAGCGTCTCGCTGCGCACCTTGAAGCCCAAACGTTCCTCGTAGGCGCTCAGACAGATGTTGATGCTGCTCAAATAGGCGGTGATGCTCAGCAGGGGTCGATGGATGGCCACACCGGGACGCGGCTGAAAGCACAGCGAGGGATCCACAGAAGCAACAGACACGGGTAATGCAACGGAAACTGGTAGAGCGACAGCCAGTGATGTCTCCGCTTCGTTGTTGTTGCTGGGAAGCGGACAGTAGCTGGACTTTTCCTCATTCAAACGCTGATTGGCACTGCGCCATTTGTACTCGAACGTTTTAATTAAGCCGATAAGCTTCTTGTGCAGCGGCACTATGATCCGACCGCGTGGATTTTGGGCCAGCGATTGCACACGGCCGAAGGCCTCCATATTAGCGGGCGTCACGAGCACCTCCACCTTGCTTGGCAGCCGGATATCCTCAAGGGAGTCTGCGGGTGAAAGCGCATCTAAGAGTGTATCTGGGAAATGTTGCTGAGACCTTCAACCTTACCATCGAGTTGATTGAGGCGACGTAAGGCCTTGCAGGATGGCGTCTTGATCCGTATGTTCTTGCCCTTGCAGCGAACGGTGATTTGGCCCTGGTAAACCAGCTGCTTCATCTTCATAAAGTGCTTCTCGGTGAGGAACTGCAGCTTTCGTCGCATCTCGCCGTAGTTGATCAGCGTGTACAGCTCCTGGGCGGGCTTCTTCAGCTCTAAATTGTCGGAATTGTCACTTCTTTCGTTCGGTGTCTTCGCAGACAGCAACTCACCTTCCGAATACCGCACATACTTGCAGATCTTGTGATAGGTCTGATAGTAGTGCTGGCGAACCTGATCCTTTGTCTTGAAGCTGTAATCGCTGCTGGCATTGCGGCGCTTCAGCTTCGCATTGATGCAATTGGCCACCGCCTCGAAATCCTTGCCGAACTCATTGAGCGCATCGAAGAAGCAGTTGCGCTCCACATTCGTCCAGGTGGTCTTCCCATTGGCAGCCTTCAGTTGCGACGGCGTCTTCTGGGCAGCCTTCTCCTCCTTTTTGTTCTGTTCCCGCTCGTTGGGCGGCGGCGTCATCGGCCTGGTTTGGTCCTGCTTCATTTTCTGGATAACGCGAGCACTGGCCCGCGTACCCGGACAGTTGTGCGTGGTCACGGAGCCGAGGAGCTCCTCCTCGGGCTGCTTGAATGGCACACCTCTTGGAGTCGATAACGACTCCTCATCGAGGGAAACTGCCGGAGGCAGCGAAGGCGGCGGCGGCGGCGGTGGTGGCGGCGCCGCCTTGCACGGGTCCTCCATGTTGGCCCACAACAAATCCGTATCGAAATCCTTGTCCGCAGACGACTGCGAATCGCCGCCTGCCAGAGAAACACCAGAAAAAGCAATTAATTACTGCGTAGTCCTCTCAGAAATCAGCAAAAATGGCGCCCGGGGTTGGTTTGTTATTGTCGCATTTCCGCATCGTCCGCTAAACGGAAGGCTTCCACAGCCCCGCCGTCTTGCCACATGGCATGCCCAGTCTATGGGGACCCTATTAAGGCTCACCTTAGTTCACTTTAGACATGGAAAATAGCACAGCATTTTAATTAAAATAAAGTTATTAACTAGAAACTTTATAGTATGAATTGAAACGGTGTGACCGCAATGTAATAACTTAAAAACACCTCAGTGTGACCGTTGCGAACAAGAAATAATACCAAGTGCGTATTAGTTAAAAATACCACAACAATTTAAGAGTTCCGAAGCAGTGACTCGGATGACGGAATTTTTGAAATTCTTGTCTTAATAAAAACTGGAAAAATATAAAATATTTCATATTTTATCAGCACTTAGTTGCGAATTTGAAAATTCATTTCAATATTATTATTAATTATTCGCATATTTGGGACATCCTAACTTCATGTATTCATTACATAAAGCATTTATTTTGTATTATGTTGTCTGGACAGCTATTTATTAGGGTTTTGGAGAATTCGCAAGTAATTTTCATTGTGAGTGATGCAATGCAAGTCTCCTGCATTTTAGGGGATTATGGAAGCTAGTTTACCAACCTATGGATTTGTAAAAAAAGAAAGCGGAAGCAGGACTTGTTAAAATAAAAACAATTAAACAAATGCAGATGGACTTCACAAACCATTTGACAAATATATGAACTAATTGGTTATAAATTAGTTAAATCGTTTACGTTAGGCTTATTGAGAAGAGACCAAAATGCAAATTTTAAATTAATAAGTAAATTGTTTTCTTTTCGCGAATAATTATTACTTATTTCGAAATAATTATAATGCCACTTCTAGTTTGTATATGCAGGTTTTCCCACCATGATTATTAAAAAAGAAACAAAAAAGTGCGTAGTACGCTGCACATCCTTGATTCAAGTCAGAGTTGCATATATCCATGGCAATAATTATCAATATAAATAAGTAGTAGTAAAAGAATGCTGCGAAAACTGCGAAAATATATTAATAAAAACCATGAATAAATAAATCAGAAGTTGTTTATTTTGTCTTTTAGTTTATTTTCTTAGAATAATACCTTAATATTAAAAAAAAAAATAAAATGTTACATGCAACATCACAAATAAATACCAACGAAAAGTAATACTAACACCACGACGGCAAGTATCACAATGAGCATTATTTTTTTCTGAAAATAAAAACAAGGCCAAAAGAAATGAGGAAAAAAACTCCAATTATTTTGAATGCGATTATCTCACCTTGCGGGCTTTCTTCTGGTTCTTCTCCGCCTGGTCCAGTTCGTCGGCACCCTTGTCCACGAAAAGGGTGGCCTGCTGGGCATGGAACTCAACCCGCTGGATCGTCTCGCTCTGCTCTAGGACAAGTGTCTGGATGCGCATGAACAGGGCGTGCACCTCCTCGATAGATTTCTCCAGTCGGCGCAGCTCGTTGAATCTGTCCATCAAATCGCGCAATGTCTGACGCTCCTTCTCCGTCTCCTGCAGGATCTGTGGGGATATTGCAAATAAGTCTCCTAAGTCTCCTCTTAATAAATATACCTGATTTTTTCTATAACTAACATCGACGAAATAATATTGTAAGCGGAAAACTTCATATAAAAAAAGCAAAAAGAACTCTTTGATTTTTCGTTCGGTTGGGTACCAAGGTGATCGAAATTTTGTAAACGAAAAATATAAAGCATTACCCGGTATGAAAATTATTCAGCTGAGATTTTGCAAGCAAAATAAATAAATTTTCTATATTTCGCAAGTCAAGAGGGAGGGAAAATGCGTTCCTTAGATGAAACACAGTTGAAAATAAAAGGTAGTGTTACCCATTTTACCATTTTTGTAAATTTCTTTGCTCACGGTGATTCCCGAGCGAAATAAATCAATTCGCTCACAGAATTTTGTAAGCAAATTTCGTCGGTCTTATTACTGGGCTTTACTTATTACACTTGTTTTATAATTAGTTAAAAGAATCTACATTTTGTATACGATTTTGATTTCCAGTTCACAGAAAGTTTTTGTACTAAATATATCCTTGTAAAAAAACATAAAAGATTGTTTCGAGATTCGATCAGAATTATCGAAAACTCAAATAAACACAGACATCCTTACTCTTCTTTATTCTTCCTATGCCCTTTTATATGCCCTTTAAACCCCGAAATATCATTTTCTGGAATAAGTTAAGTCAACTCACATTGTCCACAAAGAGTTTTGTTGTCTTATTCTCGATGAGTACCTCGATTTCTTGTTCGCTGGCCTCTGAGTTTACTGCGAGAAAAATGTAAATAAGCATTTTATTTAATAAAGAAAGAATCGATTGTATTTATAGATATAGCCAGATGTCTATAAATATGCCAATCAACAATAACAAAAATGGAATTGAACTGTAATGCAAAAACTTGGCTTAATAAAGATCTTTTTTACTAATTTTACTAATACCCACTTATTTTTGAGTGCAGGCGCAGATTCTTTTTGACTTTGAACTCATAGTTTTGCAGGAAAAGTTCATTTTTATGCCAAAGATTAATGAAGGTCTGATGAAGGCCATAGAACAGAGTTCTTTTCATCCTGGCCTCCAAACTGTAGTCGTTCTCCGCCGGAAGATTTGCCTTAAACTCCTTAAATCGCGTCATCAGCTGATTTCCCAGCCGTAGATTTTTACTGTGCAGTTCACCCATCTCGTTCTCTGTATAACGAGCGTTAACAAAGAAACCGAATGATTAATAATAATATATGTAACATTTGTATTAATTAATGTTTTCATTCTCACCGTTAAACGTTCGCAGATTAATAGTTTGGGTCATGCGGTTCATTGCCTCCAAATTGGCGGCTATGTGAGCGAGTTGCTGGCGAATTTCCGAGTACTGAAAATAATAAATAAATCTGGATAAATTAGTGAAGAAATATAGACGTATTTAGTAGAGAAATTTTAAGCATTTTTGTATATTTTAAGACGTTGTTGTTTGTAATTAAACTTCAGATAACAGACTTAGAGCTTCTATTTGAACTCTAGATGAATAAGGCCTAAAATTGTAAACAAAATAATTCAATTATTTAACTTTAATTAGTTTAAAGTATTTGTAATATATTAAATATTGTTGGAAAATGTTAGTATTAAGAAAGATATAAATAATAATACATAAGATAATAAAGTAATTTAAATGTTTATTAAAAATCTATAATAGGTAAAAGGAAAGGCAATAAATATATTACCAATAATATTTTATGGAATATTTGAGAGCTTAAAAGTTATATATTATGGCTTAGTCATCTTCATCTTTTGTTGCATTTATCGTCGGGCGTTTGGGGGAAAGTTTCAAGCTTTGTTAACTTTATAGAACCTGTTTCTTAAATCTACTTACGAAAATTCTCTGCCGGTTGTCAAGTGCGAATTATTTGTTTACATTTTACGGAGAGTTGAAAAACCCCCCTCATTAATGGGCATGAGTGGGCGTGACTCTTTCCTTCGCTCTGCTGCCATATCTTTTGCTCTCTCTCTCACTTTTGAACTTTTCGTAATCACAACAAACATATTTAATTGAAAAAGCGATTTTTTCCCCTATACTTATCACGAGTTTTTGCCCTATTGAGTAATACAGCTGATTCATAAAAATTGTGGAGCTTACTAAAAAACAAAGAGAGAGAAGATTGTACGAGAGAGTTATTCTCCGAACTCACGCTATAAGTAGATCTTTAAAATAAAAAATAAACTCTTTAATATCTTTTAAAAATACGTATTAATATATCTTATAAATTCGAACCATTTATGTTATTGTTTTACCTTATTCATGAATTTATGTTGTATAATATGTGATAGATAAAAACAAGTTACTTCTTGAAATGCATATTTTAAAGCTTATAGATACTTTAAAAAACGGTTTATATAAGTAAAAAATCAATTGATTTCCTTTATTTTATTATTATTCTTCACTTCATTAATATTTAGCATTTAAGTTAACTCACCGGATTGAGAATATCGTCCACATTCGATCCATATTGAGCCATTTTCGAGTTGGCCCGATCCTTGGTATCGCCACTATTATTATTGTTATTATTTGTATTATTATTATTGTTATTTTGACCGGAGATGGTGTAGCTGTTGCCGGTGCCACCTGTGACTGTGCTGGTCTTGAACTCCGTGGTTCCACTGTACACGTTCAGAAGCAGGGAACCGTTCGACGAGGAGTTCGAGTTGGTGCTCAGAGAGCGCTAAAAGACCGGAAAGAAACCGTAACAATTTAATATAGATCCATCCGATCCTAACGAACTGCAGTGAAAAACTGAGAAAAAAAAATAAAACTACATCGAAACTACCAACTCTGGTTGAGTTTATTTGATTTTTTTGTTGTTCGTAGTATATGTATATCTATTTTTTTGTGCTGTTCGCAATCTGGCACGGTGTAAATGAACAATAAAAATGACTTCAGTACTGAAATTCACTTAGTGCTAAATGGGTATATCGGTGGGTGGCAAGGACGTAGCCGCGGGGATCGGGTGGCGCAAGTGTGATGTGTAGGCCACATTATCGCCCTTATCTCTGGACAATCTGATAAATGCTTAGCACACCCCGCCGAAAACCCCGCGATTCTCAAGTCCAAATAGTGGCGGCGGCGAAGCCCAGGCGAAAAACTGTGAGAAATTGTGAGCGGATTGTTAAGAACAACAGACGGAACAGTGGTACCACATTATTGGTAAAAGTTTCTGGCATTAGCCTACTTCTTTTTTACTTTCAAACATATTCAGCAACCTATGTTCCTTAAAGTTAAAGGTAGTTGTAGATACTATTGTGTACCTGGTGGTAAGTAAGAGTTTAAGAGTAAGTAACCGAGTTTAGAAATAAATTTGATTTGGTTTTTAAATTTATATGTCAACGGTTTTATATGTTTCGTGTGTAATATGTTTTTATAAGGTGTCTAACAGTTGTTTAACAGTCAGTCAAAGTTAACAAGCCAGTTTAGCCAGTTTCTTTAAAGATAGAAACTCTATATTTTTTAACAATCAGTTTATCTGGTCGCTAAACATTAAACAAGCATTGGAATATTGAAGTTTGGTTTACAGAAATTCGAACTGTAGGTTAGCTAGTTTTTATCACTTTAGAAATTCAATATTTGTTAACAATCAGTTTATCTGCTCGTTACAGAAATCCGAACTTTTGTATGTAGTATTTTAACGGTCAGTTTAGTCGAGGCGATAGATCTCCGACAGCTGACTTTTGCAGTTGCGAGCTATGTTTATTAACAGTCAGTTTATGTGGGCGGTAGACATTAAACCTAACTGGTAAATGTTTTTTAGATTATTTTTAGGGTAGTATAAAACAGCTTAGCAGCTGGTTTTTAGATAAATGCCACTGTGCCCAAAGTTAATTAGCAGTTACCTCATGATTTTCTTTGCTTTTGCATTTGCTCCACTTACCAGAAGCTCCGGCATTCGATCTCTTCCCATCGTGGCTGGTTTTCTTTATTTTTTTTTTATTTATATGTATGTATGTATAAAATTTTAATTTTTTACTTTAGCTTCTTTTTTTAGTGTTTTTTTTTTTAATATACAAGTATTATTGTTGTGTTCTACTTTCAGCAACTTGTGAATTTCCTTTTTGTTTTTGTTGCTGCACTTTTAAGCTTTGTTTGCAGCACTTGCTTTCAACAGCTGTTCGCGATTTAACGGACAATGAGAGAATGCGATTGACGCGCGAAAGGAAAAGCGAGAGAGTAGAGAGTAGAGAGCACAGCGCGCCGCGAGAAAAGAGCGCAACCTTATCTGTTATCAGACCTTATCAGCTTGCCAGTTCCTGATAAGAGCAGCCGAAATATTCACGGAATGCCCTTCAAAAGAGCGAGAGAGCCGGTGAGCTGGAGTGAGAAGGTGGCAAGAGAGAAGTTATCACTGATCACCTTAGCTGCCTTTTATTTGCCGCTCTCTTTACTCGCACTCGTCTCTCGGGCGTCATTACACCTTCACACACCTTTACACTATTGCACACCGCATAAAATCTATATGAATGACAATATTTGGATATAAAAAAAAAAAGTTGCGCTGCCCGTTGATTTCTTCGATTTATCGGTAAATGGATTCCTTTTGTGTTCACGGCGCCGCATTCGTTTTCGAACTGAAAAATCGACGCCGGCAACTGAGAACTGAGAGCCTCCGCAAGTCGCGCCGAGATTTCTTTCAATTCAAAAAGATTAAAGACAGCAAACAGCCCTGTATGGGTACAGTGAGCCCCCTTATTGCATTTTATGTTTTTAAAGACAACAAAGTTTTCCCGAATACCCTGTATATAAATATTACACTTGTTGCAAAAAACATAATAAGAATAATACCAGGTAGATAAATACTACAATTGTTACAAAAGTATTATGGTATAAATTACAATGAATTACCCATTACTTTAGTTAAATAATAATTATTCGAAATATATTATATATATATTATATTATTTATCTTAGAGACAGCAAACAGCCCTGTCTGGGTACAGTGAGCCCCCATATTGCATACTACGTAATTACCATTTTTCATAATTTATTATCACCTCCCCCTATATAATTAAAAGTAAATTCCCTACAAATAATACATAAAAAATGTATATATTTGTATATAAAATAATTACATTATCTTTGTTTACCATCTCATTTCCACAATAATGAAACCCTTTCCCTCCCCCTAGGTAATTTATCTTGAGCTTTGCAGCTAGAACCACTTGGGAATTGTAGGCAAAGATGAGGTAAAGGCATCAATGCTGCGGTGATGCTGAGGCAAAGATTTGGGTTCTTGGTTTGGTTCTATTTTAAAAGATCTCTAAGATAAATAATATAACCCAACTCCCAAATGTATATATGTTTAAATATATACATACTAAATTACTAATTATTTAAATTCACTTGAGAATTATAGCGATCACATTAGTAAAATAACCTCTGCTGAGGCAATGTTTTGGACTGTGTTTAATACGAACATCCAAATACATTTATTTCTATTTAATGATGTAATTAATGAGAAATTTCATAAAAAATTAAAATTAAATACGAAGGGTGGCAAATTTCACGAATATCACTGTACTTAGGCTACACTGTAATCTGCATTTATGTGTGTTCGTGAGAGAGTGATAAAGATGAAGACTTGTATTATATTATGTGTAGTTAGTTGCGATCCACTTTTTTCCTTTATTTTTTGTTGTCTCCGAATAAAACGAATAAATCGTCTTTTGCCCCCGAAATGAAAACTGGTTGAGAGAGCTCTGGATGAAGAAAATGTGTTAATTGCTCTTTATTATTATTATTACTTTGTATATGGTAAATATTTTTACAAGCCATCTTCTGACGGCATTGTTGTATTTTATTTCACGCTCCATTCCGCTGTTCAATTGACGCCAACAACTATAACAACAATAAAGTGGAAAAAAAAAATAAACAAATAGAAAAAAACGACAACGTTCAAAAGTCACTTGCGCTAATTAGTTGAACTTTTTCTATTGCGGCTTTGTGTTCGTTTTCTTAGCTATAATATCGCATATGTACACATATGCATTTTCCAGGGTATCAACAGACTATGTTGATGTAGGTCAAGGCTATTTCAGTTCTCAACGATATTCCAAAGACTTTTAAGCCTTAATCTTAGCTTTTTAGGCCATTTACTTATTAACATATTCCAGTAAATATTTTTCAAATTGGTTTATATTTTAATGAATTGATTAAACGTTTTTTATTGTTAATCTTACCTTGTTTCAAGAGTAAATTATAGAAGAAAAAATAATATTACTTACCTAAGCAAAGGAAAATATTTATTAACGTTTTCTTCTTATTTTAATTGAATAAATTTATAGGTTGTCTTTAAAATCTATTAAATATAAAATTTTCTATGATATAATTTATAAACTACTGCAATAATAATTTAGTTCAACAGATTAATTTAATAATATTTTTATATAGGGTATGTAAAAAGCGTATCCCTTGTTTTAATTTCTTCTTATTGTTGTTCTCGCGATTGCAAAACGAAGCTTATAAAATGCCACCACATACATAAAACACATAGATGCATACAATAAAGTAACAAAATAAAAAAAGGTGAAATACTAAAACAATTGCGAATTATCAATTCACAATCAGTTTGCTACAAAAAACAGAATCGTTTAAGGTTTCCCCAATATGTGTTTTATCAAGTTCGAGTTACAGATTGACATTTTGTCACTCCGATCGATCGCTTATCGAATAAATTCTTTAAAGTTTTGTGTGACACTCGAATGTCATCCCCCCCTATTCGATTTATGTATAAGCTGCTTGCAAAATAAGTTTTGATTTATTCGCGATTTTTCGATGGACTCATATTGGAAGTCATTCAATTGGTCGGAATTCATGCATCCGTATTTATATATGTGCATATAGACTGACTCAATGGTGATATGGTATTGTATGCAGGCATATAAAGAAATGACAATAAATTAGCAACAATGCCAATTTCAATTAAACATAAGAGGAGAGAAATGGCATACAATACATTTTAGCAGTTCAGCAATTTAGCGATTTATTTGCATTAATCTATAGAGTACATTGGGTATAATTATTTAAAGAAAATGATATATGAAAAATTATTGAAATTATTGTCACTTTTATTTAATTTTTGTGTGATTTTATGAGTATTTTTGTAGTCTTAATAAGGAATACTTGGTGAAATTAAACTCTTATGTACTTGTAATGGTTTGTATTTAGTTTAATTAGTTAATTCATTAATTTACGTTTAGTTACATTTACTTAAATATTTTATTTATTATTAATTAGTAATAATAATAATAGTAATTAACAGAAATAATTATTATTTTGTTTACTCTCATATATATTAAATTATTAAAATTTGCTATTGATTTCTACAAATTTCTCCCAATTTAAATAAGAATATTTTTAAACTTAAGAGAAACCTTAGTGCAACAAAATGTATTAATTAATATTTATTAGTTTTCTTTTTATTTGCTGACATATTTATATAAATTTTAGCATTTACCATAGATTGGTAACAACTTAACTAAAATTCTTCCTCCCCAAAGCATAAATTAGAAAAAATATCTCCCACAATAAATCGATTTTCCATGTTTTTGTGCTTAAAGGTTCCCCCGAAACTCGTTATATTTCTAAACTATTTTCCTTATTTCTCCCTTTCCGCCAATATAGCTTCTGAGCTCAAATTTTTCGCGAATTTGCAGCTTAACACCTTTTTTACGCCTTTGTATCATTGATTGAGTTGGAAATAAAACGAGGCCGGGACAAAAAAGACAATATTGTCATGGGTAGTCAAGTGTATTGTTCCGTCCTTCTTTTTTTATTTGTTAGTTTTCTTTCGCCTGTAGCTTTTCTTTTGTTTACAATTTGTTTTGTCATGTGTCGAAAATTGCAAATTTATGAGTTTTTGATGAGTCTTTTTGTGGGCTGCGTCACCCTCTCACCTTAGTCACAACTCCTGTTGTTATTTTCTGTTTGCTTTTATTTTTGTTTTTATTTTTATTTGTGTCAGACAGAGAGAGAGAGAGAGTCGCACGCACCAAAACGTGAAATGAAAATCGTGAAATTTCTGGGAAAATGGAACGAGTTCTTAACCCCCATCGTGTGGGTGTGCGCTTTTTGACTTTTGATTAAATTCGCACGCCTCAAAAAACTACAAAATATATGTGTACCTCTCACGCGGAATGTTTCCACCAAAAACATACAAAATAAAAATAAAAAGCTAATAAATAATAGAGGTTTGCAGGAGTTGCTTGAACAGGCAGAGATATCCTTTTATTCCCTTTTTTTTAAAGATTACGAAGTAAAAATCTATTTAAATTTATTAATATATTTTAAGAAGAAAGTATACATATTCTTTGGTATTTTACTAAGCTTTTTTAAAAACAAATCTTGTTTAAAGACAAACGTTTAAAGTTTGTGTAGTTCATGTTAATTATTGCCGTTTTCATTGGCTTTTAGGAATATTTTTACATTCAAGAGATGTGTTTTTTTAAAACACAATATACCCTGTTATTGCAGCACATATTTTAGCGGCACAAAATATCGAAAAATTCCACGTTCCCAAAAAAAAAAAGGTAAAAATACAATACAGACAAATTGCTTTTAAAGCCTTTAAGGCATGCTGCAAGTGCATGGCAAGTATCGAAGGGGTTGTTGGCCATATTCTATATAACATACATATATATATATACATGATCCGCACCAATTTAAATGCGTGCCCGAAACTATGCAACGAAATTTCATATTTTTCCTTTTCCATTTGCATAAAAGTCACACCACACAGCGAAACCAAAAACCCGAAAAAAGTTCCCTTTTCCACTCTCTTCCCCTGCCACTTTT
Organism: Drosophila kanapiae; assembly: GCA_008042475.1. NCBI lineage: Eukaryota > Metazoa > Arthropoda > Insecta > Diptera > Drosophilidae > Drosophila > Drosophila kanapiae. The sequence goes on from VNJM01001375.1 coordinate 401,543, forward strand.
TTGGTTGTTGTTGTCCTTTTTTTTTTTTTTTGACCGTTCCTCCCTGCCACTCCATACATTTTTGGCTAATGCAAATTTTTGTCTAGTTGCGGTCAGGGTAAGTGTTTGGCTTTGGTGGCTGGCTGTGGGTCGTTCGGCGGCGGGAGGAGGGTGCTTCAGCATAATGTGAATTATTCATTTGTTTATGCTTCTAGTTTATGTTTTAATTAAGCTTGCTGGCTGTGTGTAGGTGGACTTCCTCCTGTGGATGCGCCATGAATTTTGGCTGTGAACCGATGGGGCGTATGAGTAATGCGATATGTGACAAAATTAAGAAATTGACGTTCTTTTTGTGTTTGCTGGGGTCACATAATGGAGTTCTTGTACTTCTTCGTGAATAGCATTCTTTTTGTACTTATTTTCAATATTTTATTGGCTTCTAGGGGTGTACTTATGGTAAATATATATATTACTATTAATTTATCAATGGTTTTCTGTATTATTAATATATTATATCTTACATATATTTTATTATTAATTATATTTCGATTTTATTTGTTTGTTTTAAAAAAAATAAAGGCAGGAAAGGCTTATTTATCAATTAGAAGGACTGTCAACTTGTTAAGAGTTTCAATTCCATTCGTTTTAATTACTTAATTAATGGACTTTCACCATTAAAGAACTTTAATTAAACGGATTTATTTATTAAAGCCTTATTGAACTCTTCTTTAAAAATGTTTATGCTATTCTTTTCATTTTATAAGCATTATTAGTTGTAAACTAACAGTCTGGCAAGCTTGGCAACCAAAACGCAAGTTGGCAAATATTTTTTGTTCAAATCCGATTCTGGTCTTTATAAAAATAAATACGTCCTACATTTATCTGCTTATGGTGCGCAATAAATATCAATATGTCAATGAGTAAACCCTTAGCAAATAAAATCCGATTTAATGTAGAAAAAATCATTAGTTTTTCATTCCGACTCGTTTTTCAATGCGACAGAAACTAGTGACAGTGCAAACCGCACTGTGCCTGACTATTAATTATTATAATATTACTTTTCTTATACTATTAACTACGATAATTATAGTTTTTTACTTGAACTATATAGCGCCTTTAAGCACTTAACTTAAAGTTGGGCTACACACAAAAAAAGGCATAAAAAGCAGAGCAGGCAATGAAAATTGCCAAGTCGCATTATTTATCGCATACGCATCGGGGTGCATGGAACACACACACACACACACACACACAACACCAACAGCAACACACAACATATACATAGAGGCAGCGGATGGGGGCAAAACAAAATGGCGCTGCATTCATAATGGCGGTTGGTGGTTCGGTCGCTTCCTGTCGTCGTTCCGCTCCCGGCCGCATCCCCATCCCGTCCTGCCGCCATCATGTCGCAGCGGATGCTTGGCATTTATTGCAGGCGACAATATTTTGCTTTGCCCTGCATCCTCTCAACGCCTTAACCGCCATCCCTTTCCTTGACACACTCAAAGAAAGAACCAAATATTGCATTAAAATAAAAAAAAAGATGAACAACTAACTAGCAATGCGAAAAAATGTATATATAAATTAAAATTGAATTAAGAAATTGGTTACAAAATAAATACCTCTTATATTCCCACAGTTGGAAGAAGAGACCTAGTTTAAAATATAAATCAAATGATATACAAAACATTTATGCTAGAAAACTTGAATTTACAACAGTTTTTCCCTTCTTACATTTTAATATTACTAAATATTCATTTAAGTTTTATATACTTCGGGAATTTCTCTCTCTGCACCCTTTTGGTGTGTGCATCCTGTGTTTTTGCCGTGTCATCGTCAGCGGGCGATAGAAGCACGCTGAGAGCCAAGAAAATTTTTACTCCTATTTGTTTATAATAAAGTCACAAAAGGACAGCAAAGCACTCTTCGCCGATAGGATACAGGAGGGTGATGAACAGCGACAGGAAGTGACACGCTCACCAAGCCGATGGATTCTTCGGAAGCTGGGAAAAATGGCACAAAAATAAATTTATAGCAAAAGGGGGAAAAGAAACGCTAAGAAATTTCCCTATAGATTGCAAAAGGCGAGAACTGAAAAACTTAAAGGTGCCAGCGAGAGAGAAAATCGGATTAAGTCCGATCCATTGAAAATATATAGAAAATATAGCATGAAATATGGTGAAACTTAAGTAATATATATGCTTTTGACCATTTGTCTAGGATAATACGGGATATTGGCATTACATATATCCCTCTACCGGGTTGTCCTTGGACCGACTTGATTGTATAAAGCAAAACTACAGCCAAAGTAAACGGCTTACTTTGTAATCAGAGCCAAGGACTTTGAGTTACAACAACATGTTGTCCTGATGTCCAGACACACTTGCCCCCCCCTACTAACACATCCTTTAACTCAATGCATTTTCCTTCGCTTTCACCTCCCTGCGGCAAGGGTACACATTTTCCAGAGCAATTGTCCTGTCCGAAGACAAAATTCATTCTTAGTCCTTGCCACAGCCAAAGGATTTGTCAAAGCATATGAAGAGACTAAAACTTGTTAACTGAAATCTCCTTTATTTTGCTCGGCGTTTATTTTTTTTCTCGCCCACACAAAATATATATATATATACTATATGTATTTGCTGTTGAGGGAAAATTGCTGGAAAATAGAGTTAAGTAAAAGGGGGGGAGGAGGAGAAGAGTTTGGAGAAAGCAGTTTGTAGCTTAAAAATTGAAGAGCATTCGACAGATTTATCGCAGATTTTCACAATTGAGGTTCCGGCTTGTTTTTTATCTCCATACAACATGCTAAGACATTTCTCAAGGAAATTTAAAGGGCTTTACATATTTTCAAATGAAAATATTAGGAAAAACTGTCAAAAGAAAAAGAGTTAATTTGTTATGAAATATTTAAACACAAGCAGACTATTCTAGATATAAAATTCATCATATATTTCCAATATCACCAAAACGCATAACAAATTCAAAGTACAGGAAACTCTTAAGATTTATTTGTAATTCGACACATTTGTTGCACTAAAACTAAAGCATATTTCAGCTGGATAAACAGTGTCATGACACAGATTTATCAATTAACTTTGAAGCTCTTATTTGAGTAGTCCGAGTCTGGAGCCACCCTTCTACGTCTTCGATTTAAGACAGCAGAGACAAGTGTCAAGCGACCACAAGTTGCATGTTAAGTGGGTCACAACTTGGGGTCCTCTGACCCCCGAATTTTCCCAACATTTCAGACCTTCCTTCCTTCCGTCCACCCGTCCAACCCCCCACAAATTTGCTGAGTAGACAAAATCAAGTCAGGACTCTTTGTCACTTGCACGGGAAATATTTTGAATTAAATAAATAAGCCATATTATAGATATTTGTGTGCTATTGCTATTTTAAGGTGATTATTATAAAACGACGTACTAAATTGTAATGTTTTTATTGGGCAGTATTGGGAAGTAAGTAAATTTAAATTAAGAGAACTAGGTACTTAGTAAAAACTTAGATATTATTTATAAATATCAGTAATGGTATATAATTAGGGCTTTAACTATTTATTTTGTACAAAAATATCTTATTTTTTGGTGTCCCTTTATTCCGCTTAAAGCTGCACTTGCGACCGATGTCTCTTATCGATATTTATATAGTTTAATTTGGTATAAACTATTGTTTAGCATTTCCCAATCGTTTAATTACCTTTTTGTTACAGTGCCAATAATAAGACAACTCCTGTTGCATTGTTCAGATATGCTGAGCACACATTCTGCGGTTTGGGAGGGCGACATTGATTGCGGAATTCGATTTGGTCAAGCGCGGGCAATTACATCAATTATTTCGATAATTATCAATTGCAGCCTGGCCGCAAATTAATTGAGGACAATCACCCAGGCCAACCCCTCCCCATCACCGATCCAAACATTCCCCCAATTTCAAAGCTGACCCAAGGAACACTCTTCAATATCCGGACACCAACAAGTTCAAGGAGTTTGAAAATGCGTTTCGTCTCCTTTTCAGCTGGGGTGTGCCCAGACTGGGAATCGGCGGAGGAGGGGTGACGGAACATGTGGCAGATTGAGTGTAAACCTATTAGAGAAATTGCCAACTAAATGAACCCTCTAAGCACATACGCCCGCACAAGGAATAAAACACACAGACAAGCACAACCCTCGGCTGGTAGGTCAATTCAATTACTTTGGCAGGCGTGGGTTAATCGAAAAGTTGTTACACGATATATGGTACAAAAAATGCAAACACATCGATAACATAATTAGATTAAGTGTTTTGTATAAATTTGTTAACATATTTTCCTTTTTACCCCAATAATAATAGCTAAATAAGCTAAAATTATGATGATTTTGTATGCACTTATCGTTTTTAAAGCGATAAATGTTGCTTTAAAAATGGTAGGTATGGTATAAATAAAGTACAATTTAGGAGATAAATTAATGAAAATAATGGACAAGAATTCCTATGTTTTATATATATATATCGCTAAAATTATTCCCTTTCCTCATACTAATAATAACGGAAAAAGTATACAAGTAATCGATGATTTCGTATGCAGAAAATCGATAAAAACGATAGTTTGTGCAGCACTATTACAGATTAATATGTAAAGATACTTACTTAGATTTAAGATTTTAAATCGAATCTAGTTTTAATTTTAAAAATACAGTAAGATTTGCAATGACATTAAACAGTTTAAGTTACAAGTCATTCATATATTCCGAATTCGATGTTTAATCAATAAAATAAATACATTTTGATTGTTAACGAAATTTCAACGTTTCCAATTTCAACTTTAACTTATTAAACTGAATGTAAGTTATCTGAACTCTGAATAATATGATATTAGCAAATGTTTTTGGTTTTGAAACACACCGAACCACCCCTATGTGGCTATGATTTGGCTGGAGTGTAATTTAAGGCATATTTTCCCCCGTTGCGGCTGTAAATATTTAATATATATATTTTCCTGGCCCCAATGGCGTGGGCCATTCCCGTAAAGCTTTCACCTCGGCGTTGGACCTTTTTCAGCCTTCTCCTCCAGCATTTGGCATAAAAATAAAGCCAAGTCCTCGTTGAATTTCCTGGACTAGCATTATTATTGTTATTAAATGTTACTGCCTTTAACTGTTGCTGCTCTGCGGTGCGAGACCAAAATGTTCGGGGTGCGTCCTGTCCTAGGACCAAGTCCGTTTTACGCACAATGTTTTAATGTTGTGTTTGTGCGCTCATCAATATTTATTGCGGTTCGACTACGTGAGCCATACAGAATCAGCGCCGGGTTCTTTGTTCACCTCTCTCTATCACTCCTCTTGGCCTCAATATTTGTGCAAATATTTTTATTATGCCCGCCACCTGGACGAAAAAAAAAAGAAAAAACAAATGCGACTCGGCACCTACCCTGGAAAATATATAATTAATTAATTACAAATTGATAGACTTCCTTAACTTATTGTACTGAAATTTCAACCATTTCTGGCTTCAGTACAGTTCTATGACGCGGGTTAGCGAATATCTCTGCTGGCGCTCTGCCAGCACACGCAGGCTAGCAACAGCATTAGTGATGTTGCATTGTCATGTAAATCAAGCCGTTTTTAGAGTTTAACTAGCTATATGTCATACCATATAGCCGAAAGTTGTAGCTATGTTTTCTTCTCATCTCTAAGAACTTCTTTCATTTTCAAATGCAATGTCAGCATGTTTTTCTGCTTTAATATCATAAAAATTAATATTAAATCTAAATTTTAAAAATTGCCCAGTCCTCAGTATCCTGGTCGTCGAGCTCATCCAACGCTGAGCATTTAGTTTCACTTATTCTATTTGTTGTTATCGTGGGGGCTGGCCGGTTTTCCCTGGTGGGGAAAAGTCAGACAGCCTGACCTCTGATATATGGCCCAAGCCCAGGGGCTAAACAATGGGCAATTGTGCGGGGGCGTGGCATCGCCCAAACAAGGCGGTTATTTACTATTCAAAAACTTCAATTACCGCAAAGTAGTCGCCGGAACGTTAATCCAGAGCCCAGAAAATCCCTGCGAGTTTCGTGGAGGTTGGGGGTGTCTCTCCGCCCTCTACGCTTATTATGCTGATTTAACGCTTTATTTGCGTATAAATAAAACAATAACTTTATTGGTTATTAAGTCATTTCCGCTTGTTGCCTTCGCACTTTTAACGATTTCACGGTTTTTTCCCTTTTTCGCCCCGATTTAGTCAACCGATTTTCACTTCAAATGCCGAGTCCTTGTCGTAAATAGAATAAATTCCTGGCATCGTTCAACGGGACAATTAAGTAAAGCCGCTTAGAGTATTTAAGTAAATCAATTGATGTATAATAAATGATGGCAATTGGGTGCGCGTAGAGAGCGCCAAGAAAAAAAAACACAAACGGAAGTAACGAAAGTTAAAAACTTTTTTTGGCCAGCAAAAAAGTAAGATAGTTGGAACAGTTAAAGAACTTATTAATTAATAATACAAGAAGTAGTGCAGGTTTTTGTTTTACCTCTTGTTAAGAATAAAATCTACATACGCTTTAAAAAGAATGCTTAAGACTTGAAGTGGAAACCTTGAAGTTAAATAGATAAAGTAAATAAATGTAATTATTAGACTTAATATATTAAGATAGTTGGACGAAGAATCTAATAAATAAAAGAAGAACTTCTACAGTTTAGCTATAAGTATGATAATATAATAAAGCAAAAAGAGACATTGAACCGGAAAATTTAAAAATAAATCAAGTAAATAAATTATTCATTATATTTCCTTTACAAATTGGTTAAATTTTATAATAAACACGGTAGTTAATAGGAAATAACGTTACTACCTTCTATTTATCTCGCTTACACTCGCACAAACTGTACCTCCTCCATTCATCTTTCTCTTTTGTACCAATCGTTCCCTATGGAAGGTATATAATATAGTAGTTTTCCAGGACTTTGAACTATAGATATAGTTCCATTAGTGAGAACAAATCGTACTGGGCTGAGTTGGATATAATAATAAGTATTAGGCTATCAATTATATTCTTAGATATTTAAAGCGCCTACAACGCATCCTGGCCACTTGTTAAGGCATCATAGCTATAACTCCACTGTTACCACTACCAGCATTGGCCTTCATCCGTCATCCTTAGGCTGAAACCGAGGGCCCAGGAGTCCTTAACATTATTCGCATCCATCTTTCCATCGAGTTGGCCACGCGAACCGACAGGAACAAATGTGGCGCATTAAATGCAAATTGCCGCTGTTCCACCTGAGGCGAATGCTGTCCATCGTGCCGTCCCTGATGTTCGCCGGACGCTGGACCTCCGGCAGGTGCATGAGTTGTGGCATTTTGCTAATTAAACTCAAATCGCCATTGTTCACAGCGTGTTAGGCCAAGCAAATTGATTTGAACAACGCGCTGTTGCAACGGCGCCAAAAGGCGCACAGGATGTAGCTTCTATCACATCCACTCATCAAAATAATAGAATATATAGTAGTCCAAGAAAAAAACAAAGGAAATCTGTTAAAGATCGAATAATATACGCCTTTAATTCATTTTTAAACAAAAGAAAGCTGTCTAAATTCAAGGAAAAGAGGTTTAAGTTTGTGATTCCTTTTTTAGAAAGTTCAGCCGTTTTTTTTTAAGTTTCTCGATAATAGAATTATATTTAAAAAGCCTGCTAGGAACTTAAAGAATTCTCTTTTCAAATCATTGAACATAAAGATATTTTGTGACAGTGTAGGCCTGGCATTACAGCTAATTAATTCGTTTGGCCGCTTGCTTAATTAAAAGCGATTGACCATGCAATCCGGGTGAGGATGCCACAGCTGATGAGCCAGCCTCTCCTTGGACTTCTCCCCCAGCTCCTGCCACTCTCCTTCCTGATCCTGCCACTCTCTTTCCTGCTCCTGCCACTCTCTCTCATGCTCCTGCCACTTTCCCTCTTGCTCCTGCTACTCTCCCCCTGCACTTATTAGCCATTTGCCTTTGTAATTCAATAAACAGGCGCCAATGTAATTTGTCAAAGGATTTTCGCCAATGGAAAGAGCGGCAAACTGTCCGCCATACATGATAAATCATTTTTCTTTTAAATTTAAGTTGCTTTCAAAATTTCTAAAAGTAAACTTAAGGCTGTGAGATGCATTATGTATTTTTTAAATATTATCTAAGACTCATTATAATTTGGAAAACATAGGAAATAAATTCCTTATAGTTTCACAATTTCCCGTATTGTCGTTTTTTTTTTTGGGGGAAACAGAATTGCCACCTACCTTTGTTCATTTGCAGTCAATGGCCATAAATTGTGGGTGGCCAACGCGGCGTATGAGTTACGGCACCTGGTCGGTTGGCGGAGCTGCATTCTTGAAGGATCTCAGAGAACTCAGCAACCTGCCACCCTTCGGCGTGCGAGTAATTTTTCATGCATTTAACAATAGAGGGATGCCAAGATGCAGATGCAAATGAAGAGGAGGATCCGGATGCGGATGCGGAATAAGAATAGCAATGACAACGGTTGCCGCATCCTGTCCGCTGCCATTCATTCAGCTCACACACTTACTCAGTCCGCCATTCCGTTGCCCAGTGAGTCAGTTATTCACTTGCTCATTCAGTCAGTCAGCTGGATATTCATCTATTGGCCTGGGATTGATGGGAGTTTTGCGCAGGCCAATACCCTTTCCGAGGGGCCTCACGCCATAGTCATGGCTCATTCAATAATATTAAATAATTAACTAGAATTATATACATTTTATTGTTTTATATTTTGTATTAAAAAAATATTTATGTAAGACTTTAAGTTAAATTAGAATAAATACAATGTCCTGGTAATGCATAGTAATGGTGGTTTCACCTTTTCCAAGTTGGTTGAGACTTTTCTCGCCTTGTTATTTATGCATTGCAGCGGCCATTATGGCTTAATTAAGTTTTCCAACACTAATTGAAACTTGGCCTTGCCGTAACACCCACCGACTATTCTTTTTCAGCCGCCACCCATTGGATGCTTCATCACAAGTCAACCACATTCACGTGCCTCGGCAGTTTATCTTCACACACTTGTCCTTTGTTCTATCTGCCTTCACTTTGTTTCGCCGGGTTAAAGGACATGCAGGCGTCGTGGCCTTGCCAACCCCCCCTTCAGCCACCACCCAACCCACTGGCAGGAGACTGTGTTTTGCTTTTGTTGGCTTTTTGATTGGAACAAATGCTTTTCTAATCTCAGCTGGAACGTTTCCTTCTTCGAGCATTCCTTCATCTCGCTGCCCGTTGCGCTCCTTCTTGGATATTCCTCATTTCGTTTTGTCGCCTATTTGTCATTGCATTTTCCTAGCACATTTTCCTTGCACATTTTCCCCACTGGCAAGAAGGATACAAGGGGATATAGGGACAGAAACAGAGACGGAGATAGAGATAGGGACAGAGATGTCAACACCAAGGCACAAATACACACACAGCTGCTGCAGGCTATCTTCAATAGTTTTGCTGCTTGTCCAAGATAGCTACACTGCAAACAAAAATATGCAATATTATATGTCAATTTGAGAAATCTACATCTAGCGGAATTTGTAAGTTTCTAACTCTTTTAAGCTTTAGATTACAAAACTTTAACATTTTTAAACGTCTGAACTTATTTATTTTTTTACTTTTAAGACTTTAACATTTCGAAATCTTGGAATTGGGAAATCTATGAATTTAGGTTATTAAATCACTTGATTTCCAAAATCTCGACATTTTTAAATCTCTAACTTTTAAAATCGCAAATTTTGAATACTTTGAAGTTTTAATATCTTAAGATTTAGAAAACTTTATAATTAATTAATTCTCTGAAAATTAAAATCAAATTTGTAATCTTAAGATTTATATAAATCGTTCCTTAATTCTCTAAAAAGTTAAATGACTAAATATCTAAATCTCCAAACATTTAAGTCTCTATATTTTTAAATCTCTGAATTAAAATCTGCAAATTTGAAAATATCGAAATTCTCGTAAAATCTTTACAATACTTTTATTCATCATCTTGTATAAACATCTTTAAATCTTAAAGTTTTAAAAAGCGCAAAGTTCTGAAATCTTTAGTTTCTAAAGTCTCTAAATTCCGAATTCTGCCAATAATAAAAAACAACTAATTTTCAAATCGTTTTATTCCCAATTTTCCATTTAGACAAAATATGTTTTAATATTAATTTTCTCCGTGTAGAGAAAGAGAGATAGCTAGGGAAATACATGGAAGAAGAATGAGAAAGTTGCATTTAATGGCCAGCTGTGTCCAGAAAATTGTTTCGGGGTAGAGGTGGCGGCAAGGGGCGGCGGCAATGGATCCGGAAACAAGTTGGGAAGTTGGAAAGTTTCTCCGAAAAATGTTCGATTCGAAAACGGAAGTTTTGCGCCTTCTTAGCTGCAAACATATGTCTCCTCCTATTCTATTTTTGCCGCAATCCAAAGAATTTAAGTGCTTGCAATGAATGGACTCTGTCCATTGATAATCTTGGCAGCATTTTAGTAATATTTCTTACCAATGGCCAATGGCTGGCAGGCATTTGAAATACATTTGATTTATCAGTGGCTTTTGCCAAATTGAATATTAAGTGCATGTTTCAGTAAAGAACTTCTGCTTCTGGGTAAGTCATAATTTGTTAAAGTCACTTGATTAGATAAATGATATGCACAAATGTTCAAGCAATTTAAACTAATCGTTCACAGGAGATTACATTTGCATTTTGTACAGATTGAAGATATGAGGAAAATATAAATTTATTACCTATTAAAAATATAAAGGAGCTCAAAAGAGCAGTAATGTAGGAAATAAATACACCGAAAGTTTTAACAACACATCGAAGATGGACAAATGTATATTTGTATTTTAGGAATTCCTGGAACTGTCATTCGATTGATCCTTTTTACGTTCATGAAATCTCTTTTGTGGTTTCCTTTTTTATTTTTAAATTAAATGGCCCTTTTGATGGGCTTACCTGCTTACCTGTAAAGGGCAAAGGTAACTTCTCTCTTACACACACACACACACACACTAAAAATCAATGTTTGAGGACTTGGCACTTAATTTAAGGAAACTTTAAACTGAAAGCTATAGCCGGAAATACGGCCGTCAGTTTTAGGGGTAACAAAAGCCCCAGGACAGACAGATTCGACTCCTGGAAATTGTGCCCCATTTCTGCCTTCTTTCCTGCTTTTTTTTTTTATTTTTCCTCTCGACTCGTTTACTTTAGGTCTGGGCGTCTCACTAAATTCCGAAATCATATGCTATGCCGCCGTACACTCGCCACGAATGTCTAGAGATGTACACACATCTCGGAACCATTTGGACATTTGCTAGTCTCCATAGGTCGCATTGCATTTTAGTCACGTTCGGGGCGGAAAAGTTATCGAAGATTTAAACGCACGTACATGGGGCGGTGGGTAACTTGGCGCCCATACATGTAAGCGCATACAGTGCGTTTCACTCACCTGATTAGTCTTGAGATATAAGCACATCTGGGGATGTTTAAATGGAATTATTTTTTTTAGTTTAGGCTTAGTAAAAGTCGAACATTCTTAATTGAATATTGTACATAAGGATATCTCGAATTTTTACTACAACAGGAGTGCCATAGAAATCGCTATTAAATAATAAAAGTACCTAAAAATATACCATAAAATATTAATGGAAATAAGATAATAGATATACATGGCAACTTGCTTTATGTTTCTTTTTTTTAGCCTATTTTTTTGGGTGTATTTTATGTGATTTCAAAAGCTTATACCCACACACCGCACCTTACATCAATACAGAGAGATACTTGTAGAAAAAACCAAAAAGCCGTCATCAAATGCCGTGAGTTATTGTAAAACGTCGGCTTCTGTTCGTGTCTTCAATTGCGACTCTAATGCGGACGGGAATATCAGTATATATATATAGATATATAAGTATATATCGGCGGTGGATGGGAAGTCGGTTGGGAAAACTCCGCAGACTCCCCAAACGATTCGCACGTAGCCGGGGAGCGAAAAAGTGCCAACTGTTTTGCTTGTCAAATTGAAATTAAAAGCCAAAATGCCTCAACTTGGCTGCTCTCGATCCCCGCACACTTCCTCCTCCAGCCGATTCCCAGTCGGAGTCATAGATATAACCTTTTTATAAAATCAATAAAACCCAATAAAATATATACGGTTATCTCCAGTCAGGCGGCAAGGGTATACTGGGAAAATAATTTGGTTTTTTGGCTTGGAATCTGTTTGTGCTGAGTAAAATTACAAAAACTTTTTAGAAATTTTTCAATTTAGGCATTTTTAGTTTGTAGTTGTAATTCATTTGTATTTGAAATTTTGATTGATGTTACAGAAATCTTAGACGTTGATGCAGTGGCCTCAAGTGGCCTTTGCGACACCAAGCACGTGCTTGTTAGGGTTAGGTGTTAGTAGGCGCGGTAGGAGAAAGTATAGGTAAAGTTTGGGAGGAAAATAAAACAAATTTATACTGAATTAGTTATTTTAAAAATTTCTTTTAGACACATTTTTAAGGGTTCTTTAGCCCCCAGTGATTTGTGCAGCAACCTTATTATATTTCCATTTATAATATATTTATATATATATATTATTTTATATATATATATATATATTTATATATATATTTCCTTTAATTTTTTGTACAGTGCATCCATCTTCTGGCACGTAGCCAGTTTAGTTCAGTTCCTCAGTTCGGATTCCTCGAGATGGGACTGGGACTAGGAATGGGAATGGGTTGGGGTTCACCGGGGGTCCCCGAAGTCAGACACAGAACTAGACTGAGGCGTACCAGTTTCTGTGGTCAGCTTTTACGGATTGTGATACTTCTGCGGTCGCGTGACCTTTGCCCCCAGTCTCAGTTGCAAAAAAAAAAGGAGAAGAAAGCGAAGCCACACAACTTCTTTGAGGATTTCTCAGTTTCTGTGTCTGGGTCAGTAGACGAGTCGACGATGATGGCTTCCTTCCAGCAGCATCTTTATCTGAATCATCTTTAAGTCAATCTTAGATCTTAAGTCTTTCTGTTGTTGTAATTTTTTAATTAAAGTTTTCTTTGGGTTAACCAACTTGGAAGTTGTTTATCACAATTAAATTGATCAGTTGGCCAATCGAACTTCGCTGTTCCGCTTATTGGCACGACGACCCGGCCCACATTTGCTCCTTCTCGAATTCGTTCATTCATTCATTGATGATTTAAGTGCCGTTTCGGCTTTCGGCAATCCTGTGGGATCCCGTTGGCCCCCTTAAATCCCCTTGAAAGCCCCCTCCGCCCGCTTCCCTTCCAGCAAAATGCACCTCGCGGCATGCGAAACCAGTTTGGCAATTATTCATGCAGCCTAAACACAAAACAGAAGCCCCACAACGGCCTGCATATGTGTGTTTGATGGTGTGTGTGGGTGTGTGTGTGTGGGGGTGTGTGTGCGTTGATGTGTATGTGCGTGTCTCAGCGGGTGTGCGTGTGTGTGTGTGTGAGGGAGTCCATGTGGGTGCAATTAAACGAAACTGTCTATCTGTCTATCCGTCGACCTCATCTCATCTCCGCTTCCGCTCTTTTGCACTCGAAAAAAATCTAACAGTTTGCAAAAATTCAAAATTTCTCCAAATTGTTAAAAAAAAGAAACAGAACATGCAGAAAAAGTAAATTATTCTGTATAAGTAAGTACATTTAGATACTTTTCAATAGTTTTAAAAGCGAAGAGATTTCTAAGAAACAAATTGTGCTGAGAATGTTTCATTTAAAATTATAATAACCATTAAAACATTCTTGAGCGTATTTTTTAAATTATTATTTCAAAAGTATCAAGATTTTTAAGTAACAAACTGTACCGAATATAATTGGATTTTTAGTTATATTAGAAAAATGTATAATCCTTTGCATTATTTTAGACACCTTTTAAATAGTTTTCAAAAGCATAGAGGTTTCTAGGAATCTAAAGAATCTAAAAGAAAGAAAACTATTAATAATAATCTTAATTAATACTTAATATTAATTCTTCGACAGCAGACTTATTTTACTTCTGAAATTAAACGAATACATTGATTTTATTGCCACCTTTGAAACATTTTTTTTAAGCGTTTTAAATAGTGGTTACTCGAACATCGTAGTATATTTAGTTAAGTGAAAATTAAATAAATGTAAATACAAAATTGTATTTTCGAACAGTAGAATTTCCGTTTCTGTTGAATTTTCTTTTTGCATTTAGTTTCTGTTAGTTTTTCCCAGTGCATTTTGGTTGTGTCGTCTTGCGTTTCTGTTGTTTAGCTGCGTTCGCGCAATTTTCCCATTTCCCGTTCGCTTATTAATGAATTTTCCAATAATTTCAGTTGGGCTAGGCGGCTGTTAGATGGTTACTGCGGATCCATGAATCCATGGACCCCGGGAATAGAAAGCAGCCAGCAGGCAGCAGGACGCAGGGTATCGGGATCCAGGGCCAGGGCCAGGGCAGGGCGGGAATGGAATATGCAGCTGTCCATGTGCTTCTGGCATTTTTGGTCGCACTTAGACTTATTGTTCGGGCCTTGGCAGGATATGGAAGGATCGAGGGCATCCAGCGTTGCGTTTGCCATTAAATCATTTTATTTCGACGTTAGGCAGATGGTGAGCCCAGGACGAAATACGCCAGCCTTCACACTCCCATTATCCTGCGTTAAATACGGCCGAAGAGCAGGATGAATTTCTTGCTGCATGGCAAGTTTTCGATGTAATTGGTTTAAGTTTGCTGAGAAAACGGTTGTCTGCCATATTTTCTTATTCAATTTGAATGTTCTTTGGTCACTTTGACATCTGAACTAGACTTTGGCTCTCACTAGGGTTAATAATTATATGTGTTCCACACCAAACTCGAACTTAATCAGCGGCCAACAATAGCTCTGGGCTCCTGCGATGTGTGCTTTGCTTCATAGTTTCCGTTGGTGCTTTTCTTTTTCCCCACCATTTTTCCTGCAGCCGCCACATCTCGGCAACTTTCAATTGTTTGGGGAATTTCGAGTGAACGTTTTCTGCCATTAGTTAAGTTTGAGGTCGATAGCTGAAGAAAATGAGAGGCACTGCAAGAAATCGGATTATCCTTGTAGTTTCTTAATTAAATTGATCAATATGAGTATATATTCACGATCAAATATTTACATCGGGGAGGTATTTTCTGTAAAAGAATAAACGGTCACACGATACCAGAGCAAGGCCAAAAAGAGGCAAGAATAAATAAAAACCTTTTCATAATATTATTATTATTATTTTTATTCTAAATATTTTAGTTTTAATTATTTTAATTATTTATTGTGTAGAAACTGTAAGAAAATAAACGTGCTGAAAACGACGAAAGGGGAAAGCAGCGTGTGTGTGTGTGTGCCCGAATTCTGGGAATCCCCCACGGTTGTGAATTAATGTTAACGCTGTTAATGTTAACTTGCCGTAATGTATGTTTGATAAGTTAATTTTCGTTGCTGGGAAAATCAAGGAATGGGAAGACCTAAGAAAAACGGTTGGCTTATCCTTAAAGGCATTGGGAAACGATTCCCACGGCAACAAAGCCATTAAATCGCTTTGTGTGCGGCTGGAAAATCGAGACAGCAGGGCAGGAGGATGGGAAAATGTGGGGGGTAAAGGGTGGGATCCAAGTTGTCTCCCATGACCTCCAAAAAGTAACCCCCACTCAGTCACTCATCGTCATTGATCCAATCATTCATTTTCTGTGGGGTTCAAAGGGCAGGACATTTTGATTGCCCAGTAAGTGTATCAAGGGGGGGAGGGGCAGGAAATGGGGACTGGGAAACGATGGGAAAAGTGACCCCCGGCCCCGGCAGACAAAAGCTGACAGTCAGTCATTTATCCATTTAACACAGTGGGCTTCACCTTGATCTGTGAAATATTACCGAATTTCTCCGCTTAACCTAATGAAGTTACTGAAGAGGAAATCTAAGAAAAGAATGCTACATTGATACATAAAATATATAATAATAAAATATATAATAATACAATTTATATAATATTACTTATAACAATAAAGATAATGTGTTAGTTTCAATCAGCCTAAATATTGCATTGAATACTTTGAGACTTTCTTTTTGTATTTTATTTCGATTTTAATTGAAGTTCTCTTTTATTACAAATATAAAATCAATTTCTTTGTAATTCTTACCACCGTGCGACTGACTCTATTGAAGACCATCGATGATTTGTTTTATTTTTATTTGATTTACTTAAGAAATCGAACGCTTTACGATTTTGATTTGCGCTCGTTGTGTTTGCTTATGAAAGTGCTACTTACAGTGCCACAATGGATCCCATATCCTTGGCCACGGAATTACCGCAAGCTGACTGCAACTGGCATTCCGAGGGTTCTCGGCCTGGTCCTGGTCCTGGTCCTAGTCCTGCCAGTGCTCCCCTGAACCAAGGACCCCATAGAAATACCAGCTTCAATAGCAATAGCAATTCCCCTGCCAACTCCCAAGTGGCTGGTGTCGTTGCTCGCTTCGCTTCTGTTTGGGTTTGGTTTGGTTATGGGTTGGCTTTCGGCTGATTACACTGTGCAGAAAAAGTGGCAATTAGCTTGGGAAATGTGGTAATTAATTGTAAATATTTTATGATTATTTTAATATAATTTATTTGTTATTACCTATATTTTATAAATCAAAATACAGTTACAGTTACAGCTAGAGTTATAAGAAGAATACTTCCTTGGTAAGTAATAATTAATTTTCTTTCCTTTAAACAATAAAGTTGTATACAACAAATGTTTACTAAGATCTTACTTAATAAATAATCAGCTCGTAAGTATATATTGTGATGTTTTATTTCCTGTTAAATAGAAATATAGAAGCATATATCTCTTCCTTACTTATTGGCTTCTTTAAAACATTTTTCCTACTCTATTATATATGAAAATGAATGAATACAAATTGGAAGTTTTGTGATTTGGCAGTGTATAGCTCTCGTTCGGTTGCTTGTTATCCTTTACGCGCGAGGACTCGCTGGTAATCAATGAAATTACTTTTTAGTTCAAGGCGAGCCAATAGTGTTGCGAAATGAAATTATTGAGAGAAGGGAGGAGCTGCTATGTCAGGCAGCCACTTTCTCCCGGGCTTTCTCTGGCTTTTCCCGCCCTTTTCCCGCCATTTCCCGCCATTTTTCGTAGCTTGCTAATGAAGTGTTGCCAAGGACTTCAGGGCGGGCAACGGGTGGGTGGCGAGAGGCGTGAGATATTGGCGGGACATGCCAGCTCACATTTTTCAGTTATTCGGCTTTTCTTTCTGCTTTCCTCCTCTATTCTCTTCGTTTTCTTTTTTTTTTTTTTGGTTGGGTGTTGGGCGTTGCATACATTTGCGCTTAATGGCTTTGGGGAATACCGATGACGTTTATAGTCGACAGCATCCAGCTCTTTGCCTCCTCGGGGAAATTTGCTTTTGAAAGTTTCCCCGCTCCCATCATGCCTTACCCGGCCAAAAAAACACTTAAAGCCCAGCTCAAAGAAATGGCCTGGACATCAAGTAAAGGCACAATCTCTGCCAGGACAATAACTCTTTGACGGTCAATGAGTTGCTGATGGATGATCCTCATTTTATTTCTGGCCAGCATATACCCCGGAATGGTAAATTGTCAACTCTTCGAGATGGATGAGACACAGAAAACGGCTAGAATAATATACAAATAATAATCTCTTTATTTATATATCATAAACTCCATCGAAATGGATTTTAAAATATATATAAACCTAGTGGAAAATTCCATTAAGCCAGTATCCTGTGCCCAAAATAAAATATTCATCCTAGTGCCTGAGGAGGAGGTACGTCAGGCATGTTTAATTTTAGTAATTTCTTACATTTTCCTTTGACATTTCCCTCGCCGCGTTTTCAATATCGATGTCAGCGAGTTGCGGCAGTAAATTGAGCTCAGCAAGTTACTGCAAATACAGTAGGTATTCGATAAGGAAAATAACTAAACTGTAGAAGTTTTCTAAGGCTGCTTAGGTTAGAGATTTAATAAATATTTTAAATAACTCCTAATGTACTTGTGTGTTACTGAGTGTGTAGTAAAACACAAGGGCTTTTAAAACATCAGTGATTTCTTTAGCATTCCCGATTATAAAGATATATATCTCTATAAATTATATATTTTAAATATTATACAGGAAAACTTCTTTGTAGTAATACCTCACTGTACTCAGCAGCTGTGCTGCCTGTCCGGATGATTGACTCTGTCCGCGGGGAATTTGGAGGCGGAAAGATGCCTGCCAGCCAGGCGGCTTGTCTGACAGGATGCAAGCGGGAGCAGGAGCAGAAGCAGGAGCTAGGCAGCCAGGCAGCCAGGCATCCAGGCAGGGCGGCGGCAGTCAAGGGTTAAACGGGTCACAGGCGGTTGACAGTTGCAATTAATGCGGCAATTGCAGTTGAGTTTTCTGCTGCACTTGCCCCACCGAAGACCGACATCAGCGGGATCAGCATGGAGCAGCCAGCTCCATGTCCATGACGATGTCGATGTCGCTGTTGATGGGTATTTGCAGCTACAGCTCCTGCTCCTGCTCCTGCTCCTGCGCGAGCTTATGATCCTTCGCCCGCCTGGTGTATCCTGTCTCCTGTCTCCTGTCTCCTGTCCCCTACTAATTGGCATGCATCAATGCATCGATGACGTTTATTAGCCGTGCTCAGACACTGTCGAGGGGCCTCCAAAAAAGGGCGGACCGGGGTCGGGCCGGGGGAATTGCACTCTCCGATGACGTTATTGTGTGCGCAGTGCGGCAAATTAAGTTAATTTGATTTAATGGGCAACGCGAGCCGGATGGATGGTGCGCCAGTGGGTGGAACTCGGCGAAGAGGTGGACGGGGCCAAGAGCTGTTCATATTGTAATAATAGCGGAGCCTCTGCTGCCGATTTGCCACGGAGCTAAGTGGGTAATCCGAGCTCCTCGAGGGCTCCTCACAATGCGAACTCAATTAAAACGAGGTCTAATTGGGGCATAGTTCTAGTCTACGAATTGTCATTTCATACGCACCCGTGGGTAGGGGGAGTTTCCAGTAGATAATTACAAATTAATTAACAACAACAGTGTGAATGGGTTAAAGCTGGTCAAACAAGCAAAACTCTTCAAAAACCAGATAATATTAAGGCAGCGTGGGGTATGAGTAATATTTCTTTACATATTATTAACTTATATTATAGTTTTTCCTGTGAAAGGTTAAATTTTCATTAAACTATTATAGTGCTGGACTTCCTTTCAGAAGTGAGACATCAATAATAAATTTATGCGCGCAACTAGTCGTATGAGTGATAATGTGCACCTCTAGCTTTACAAAATATCACGCATACACAATGTGGTCCCGTGGCAATGTGTTAATCAATCTTTTTTATAATGTCTGCTTAATTTTCGCATAAACTATTACTGAAAAAACACAAATACTATTTTTCCCCAAGCAACTAGTCGTATGAGTGATAAGCTGCCCTAAGAAATATCACGCATACGTAAGGAGGGCATTTTTTTTGTATCTACCTAAGAGCCTCGAAAAATCGCCTGAATTGACAGATTTCTTGGTCCCACGCACGCGATACCCCCCAGGACGAAGGCGGTGGATGAGGTCTTCATTGGCCCGCAAGATGTAAACATTCGCTCAGGTATCTCCATGCTCTTCCACTCGCTTGCCCCTCAAAGGCTTCCACTACGCTCTCCCTTTCGCTTTGGGGGCACTCCACATGCTTATGTGCAATATTCTTTGAGACACTGATTTAGCCGCTGTCGTTTCTGGTCCTGGTCCTGGTTTTGGTTCTGGTTCTTGTTCTTGTTTCCACTTGTTGTCGTCATCAGGTCGAGTGGCAGCATTTAATGAGGTGCAAATGAGCTTGTCTTGGCATCAGCATCACCTCGCATCACATCAGAGGCGCGGTAGCCGCGGAGAGAGTCGGGGCACTTTAAAAAGAAATTAGCTGTCAGGAGTAGGCCAAGTGGCAAAAGGACCCAAGGAGCGAAGAAGCCTCAAGAGCGCACTGTGAGCCAAGAACGGTCAAACGAAGGAGACCAGGAATGAACCAAAAAAACAAATATATATTTATATAGTAAATATTTGATAACTATAAAAAGAGTAATAGCTTGTTTTACTTACTAGAAGCTAAGACTTTTCTAAATTGTAACTTTTTATTTATACAAATTACATTCTTGTGAAATTAGGTTTATCTATTCTATAACTCGGACTATAGTTTATATTTCAACTCTTAACTCTTATTCGTTTTTCGTAATCAAACATTTATTTTGTTCAGTGATTCTAAGCATCGGAATGAGAGGTAAATGTTGTTGCTAATTTCCTCACTTGCTCTGCTCTTGTTTTTTTGTATTTTTATTTTTCTTTAACTGTCGTCTGTCTGCGTGCCTCTAGAAATTTTACATATTTTCTATGGGAATTACCATAGACACATGGCTTTCCTGGGGTCTTCGTTATTTTTTTTTTTGCCACCCTACCCCCACGTAGTCGTGGGTGCACCCACTTAACATGATAAGCGACAAGACACCTAACATGTTCAACACGACACCTTCACGACAGCAACGACAGGCTCCTGAGATCCTGACGATGATGTTTTGGGGCGGCTTCGGGCGGTATGGGGTTTGACGCTGCAGGAGTCGTGACTGCTGAGCACTCAGCTCGTTTATGGCCAGGTCTTTGATTTGGTGAGTTGGTTTTAGCCGGGAAAATATCCTTCAAGTGTGAGAAAAAATTATAAATCAAGGAGTTAATTGAAATTAATAAAGGATATACTTAAAGAAGGCTTATAAATGTTCCATTTAACTGTGTAAGCACAGTACTTATAGTTACTGGTTTGGTCGCTGACAACTGGTTTTCCATGGAAAAGTCTAGCTTTACCGGCTGTCGCGCGGAAAAACCCCACATTGAGAGCAACTTGAGATTGCAAAAGACGAGGAGTGGGTGGCGAGTGTGGCTTCTGGGTGGCCGGGGAACATGCAAAGGTGTCCTGAAGACTGTCGCGTCCTTGTCGCCTCTCCTTTTCGTTGGTTTCAGCTGCTGCTGACTTGCGGCTATACGTGTCGCTCTCTCTCTGCCTCTGCCTCTGCCTCTGTCTCTGTCTCTGTCTGTGGCAGGACTTTTGCGGCAGGACTTCAGTTACCTCCCGCCGCCCCCACATGTCATATTAAGCGAGTGACGGTGTACGTGTGCGGCATAACTTGCCACAGCTTTTATGGCCCCAATTATCTATTTGCGACAAACATTTGTAAACACTGTTTTTTCCTTTGACTAATTAACGTGTTTTCGTGCGCTCCAAGCACTTTTCCCATTCAATTAAACGGTTTTTAAACGGATTAAGCCATCAAGCAAGACATTAACTGATATGTAAAGGCCTTTAATAGCTACCAGCCTAGATCAAAAGTAGTAAAAGAACTTTGACTATCAAAGGAACTTCAAAATCCATGAATAACATAAGCAAAAAAGAATTACCAGCATTTATCATCATCTGGCATAAACAAGAATCAGTCTGAATTGGCCCTGAATGAAATTTCCTCAACAAAAATGACGGAATTATTTTAATTATCAATTTTATTAAAAGACATTTGGTCAATTTGATTTCCAAAATAACTACTATTTCATTTTCGTTTTTCCTCAAGTTGGCCTCAAAATTAAATTGCTAACAGACTTAACTGGAGTGGAAAGGAAACTGTTTTCTATCTAGCTATTGAGAGGTAATTTTGCAGGATGGCTGCAAGAGCTTCATAATGGCCGAAGAAGATGGAAGACAATTTAATTGCATCGAATGAAATATTACGCATACGCCACGTTGCCAGAATATATTCTGGCATATGTCCGCTTTAATGGGCAATCAATAAATAAAAAGTGTCTTGACACGCACACACACAGCTCTTTCTGGTTGGCAAGACGATTTTCTAATTATTTTTCGCAATGGAAATGCCTACTGCACAGTGCCTGTTGTTACTTGTTTTTTTTTTTATTTTTTTCTACATTTTTCGTACGGAAATGTATGCTCTATAAATTGTCAAACCACAATGTGGGGGTTACACAGAAACCAAGCCGCAAAACGATTGAATGCAACCGCGCAACGTTTTGCCACTTTTTACACTTGTCTACAGTATTTTAAATATATTTTTGCGGTCACTATGAAAAAAAATATGTATATGTATTGGCATGGATAAACTTGTACCCCAATAAGTGGAAATAAACAAACTAATTTTACAAAAAAAATATGACAGTTAAGAACTAGGCTAGTGGACATTTTAAGCTGGTGGAAATGTTCGAAATATGGCATATTATCTGTTTCTGTACTTAAGTTTCTCAATTACTACTATTTCCTTAAATAAATTATTTGGTTCTTTTGATTTTATAATTATTTATTTACTAAAATGTACATTAAGAAACTAGTGCATAATTAAAAAATATAAAAAATAGAATTGTAACATCAAATAGAAAATCAAGAGCCCTTACTAAATAATTATTTTAAAATAATTGTTGAACTTCTTAATACTTCTCTTTGGGTTCTTTTAATTATTTACAGATCGCTCGTATATTTGCCCTCGTGATATACCTTTGCTATCCTGTAACCTATAAAACATAACTATTCTGATGTATACATAGATCGAAAAGACATCCCTTTACCTCGACCGCCACTTCCATTTATTTACTGTTTTTGGTGACATTTTTTGTTGTTTTTTTGTTGCGTTTTTTAGCTGGTGTTTCTGGTGCTTTAAGCTACACAAATTGCATAAGGTCGGTGGGTTTTTGTGGGCTGAGTACTGAGCGCTGGGAGTAGAGCTGAGGGAGGCTGACGAGTCAATGACTCGGAATGAACACCTTTAAGCCGCTTAGAAAATTGCAATGCCCAAAAATCACATCACAGCGAAGCGGAGCGGATCGGCCAGCAACAACAATGCTTCGACATTTTTCCAGTTGTCGTGGGACATGACATTGCACAGGGCACGGGGCACTACACTGCCAGAAAAGAGGGGTACACATCCGCACACATCCTCCTTGCTTTTAAATTCTTTTAAATAATATATTAATGAATTATTAAACTTGTTTATAACAAATATATTCAACTTATTTGTTTACAAGTATCCTATTTATCTTTGTAACTCTCTAATTTTTAATTATTTTTATCTGTAAATACCAATATAAGTCTATTTATTACGCCGAGTTTTAAATGAATTTTTCTTAGTGTATTACCAGTTCCTAACTTTGTTTTTCCGGGTCCCTCTGTTGCATTCGCTGTTGCCCAAAAGGATTTCCAAATCAATTTGATTTGCCAGGGGTTAGTGTGTGTGTGTGTGTGGGGGGGACAGGGGAAAATGGAAAAGCCGAAAGCCGTGAGTGGAGCGGGAAGATGGGTATTGCAGGGAAGTTTCAGGTCCGCAATCAATATGCAATACTGCTGCCCATTGTCTCTCGCTTTTTGATTTCGTTTGCTTTTGTCAATTTCCACCGGCCGCCTCTTGCTGGATTTTTTTTTCTTCTCTTGTATTTATTTTTTGTTAGTTTTTTTTTTAGTCCCTGCGGTGCGGTCTCCGCACTCCTTAGTTTTTTTTTATCTGTTGTTGATTTTGTTTGCTGCAGAGATTTCATTGCTCGGGCTAGCTTTGTTTGCTTCAGTTCAGTTTGGTTCGAAAACCCCATTCCCACAACCACTGCCACTCCCATTGCCATTCTCTCTGCAAAATCGCATTTGACTTGGCATTTTAATGACGTTGACAGAAACCGAATTCCATTCGTTACATGCTTTCGTTGTTAACAAGCCGAATTAACATTGTTGTAATGAATGGAGTCGCACTATCAAACGTCACATCGGAAACGTCACAATGAATTCCAACAATTTTACACCAACGCAAAAAAGAGAAATGTTGTAAATTTCTTTTGGCAATATTCATTACATTAAGGGAGCATTGACAATTGCAACACGTCTAATTAGGTCCGTTTCTAAACATTTAGTGATAATAAAAGGTTTTAATTAGCATATATGGTAGAATAAGGTATAATGACACTACATACCTTGACGAATTTGGAATATTTGTGTAACTGTTAGTCGATACTCATATTTATTGTATATTAAACTACACCTTTCCGCAAAATCCACCGAATTAAGCGGCATTTGCAAAATGGAAGCCTTTAATTAGGCCATTTAGTAGTTAGAAAAATGTGTATTTCTGGTGAAAATATATATTATGGCATTATGACACTGGTATAGGCAATTGAAAAAACTTTAAACAAGTCATTTGGTATTAATAAAATGTTATATTTTACGTATTAAGTAGATTATGGAATTATGACACTATCATGTACAAGATGTTTTCATTCATAGAGGATTTCAATGCAGTGCAAGAATTAGAACCTATATAAATAAGCGGCTTAAATTAAGATCCCAATGTTTTATTTCAGTGATTTTTTATAAAGTTATTATTCAACTCCTTGAGAATAAAACTATAAACTTGTTAATCATAAATTTCTCTTTATTACTCTCTATATTTTTAATAACTTTTACTTACTGTAGAATTTCTGTTGTCTTTCCTTATGATAATCAACAACTTTTTATTATTATTCGTACAAATTGAAGGATCTTCTACCTATTGCAGTTCTTTTTTTCTGTTGTCTTTCTTTGTGCCTGCATTGTAAAACCAATCTATTTTTCCCTAGTGATCTTTTCGTTGCGAGAATGTTCACAAATTATTCGATAATAGAAAATCAAATTGCAACAAATTCGCACACAATTGCAACAAAATAGAACGTGGAAAAAAACAGACAAAACAAGAGAACAATGTGAGAAATACTGGAGATGCGACCGAAAATAAAGTGAATGCCATCAGGAAGACGCCATTGCGTCAGTTCGATTTACCCCTATTTTTACTTGAGGGTTTGAAACATTCACGGGGAGGACAGCGGTAGGTTTTAGTCTAAAGGGCAACAATGTTGTCGCATTTGTAACTGTCTTGCAGGTCTCTCCAAAATCATTCCAACACAGTGGGAAATTTTATAAGCATTATATATTAAATATTATATATTATATTCTCTTACAAATAAGTTAGTATACTCTCTTGGGTATCTATTAATATTAAATGTAATAAAATGCATTTTTTTTTACCGATTACAATTATTTTAAAGAATAATTAAGGAGGCTTCTCTTGAGGTTGCTTCAAGCTGTTCTCTGATTTTTTCTTGCTGTGCAGAAGGCAGACACAACACTTGGTATTGGGAAAATTGTGGAAAAGGGTGATGGGGGCCAGGACTTTCCTCCAAGCACATGCAGCGAGTTAAAGAATTCCAATCAGCAGGGCCATTGTTCTTGAGACATTCGCCCTGCAAAATTGAAGATAATTGAAGTGTAAAACGTTGAGAGCGGAAGTGCAGCAGTCAGCAAGGGGCCAACCCCGGGAAAGCCCCTCTTTGTGTTGTTGTTGTTGTTGTTGTTTGTGCTGATGTCAAGGCATATTATGCAATACAATTTTGGCAACTGAGGCGGCGCCCGCACTTTCCCCGCCCTTTTGTCAAACATTTGTGAGTCACGTCTGTCGTCTGTCGAATGCGGAAATGATGAGACAAAAGAGACAAGGGCACAGACACAACCACACACACACACACACTCACACCACAGGCAAAGATGGTCGAAGATAGGACAGACCTGGGGGGAGAAGTAGTGGGCTGGGCAGGACAACAGGACGGCAGGACAACAGGACAGAAGGACAACAGGACGGCAAGACGGAGGAGACCACAGCGCAAATGGAGGCCAGCAATAAAACTGTTTACTGCATGGACACTGCAACACTGGCCAAAAAGTGCACTGCAATATAATAACATATAATATTAGTTATTGAAAAAATTATCAATTGAAATAAACGATAAAAAATATAGAAGGAGCGTAGACTCCATTGATAAACAACTCATGCTTTATCCTTGAACAAACTATGAAATTCTTCTTCCCCTTCACTTATATATGGTTTATTATTTCATTTCTGATAGAGCATTACTTAGTTATTATTTACAGTGTATCTGGGAAAATAAGAATCTGAACAATGGCAGCAATATGAAGGGGGGGTAGAATATAAGAGGAAAAAGTGCAGCAAAATAACAAAACAACGATATGCAAATCGCTGACAACGAAGTGAGCAAACAATCCTAGCACCGAATCCTTTTGTCCTGCCAATGCCAATGCAATTGCCAAATTGCCAACGTAATAAGAAACAAGAAAAAGATTGGGGCCAGCAAGAAAATGAAGAAAAAAAAAAGGAAACTCGAAGGATATACTACTGCAGTAACAGCGATAGAGCAGAAGGAAAACTTGTCTTATTTTTATAGGCAATTTTCAACAGGATGTTGCGCACGAAAAGGGTCTTAGGTTAGTTGTTCCAACCAACATAAAGATAGTAATTGTCAGTTGTTAAATAATACTTTAAATATTTATTTCCATCACCTAAATGCTCTTAAAATATTTTCCTTTAAGACAGACTGATCAACCAAAAAATAATAATAAGGAAAACGTGCCAAAAACTGAATGTAAATACAAAAAAGGGAAAAAATTAAGGAAATCAAAACAAACACAACATGCTAAAAAAAAAAAGAAGAATCGCACGAGGAGATGGCATAAAAAGTAGCTTTGCTTTTGTGATTGAAGCGACCCCCAGGGGCTGAGGAGATGGGAAAATGGGGGTTCGGGGGAGAAAATGCCAGAGGCGGTGGTTAAAAAGAGCGGTGGGTGGAAGGGAGATGGTTCGCGAAAGGTAATATTTCGCTTTCGGCGGCAATGTCGTTGGGAACGCGACTCAGATTGGCAACAGTTGTATAAACGATGCCGATGTTTACTTCATAATATGCTGAGGAGGGGTGGCACATGTCCTTGTTGTTCCTGCTCCTGTCCGGAACGATTGCTTCACGACAAAATTATACAACAACAATAAATAATGTAAGTGGGGAGAGCAGCAAGTAGTTCAATGGAATAATACGAGTTACAAACAAATAATAACTGAGAGAAGTTGAAATTTAAGATGATAACGATTTTATTATCGTTTAAATATAGGACTATATCTGATCGTTTAATAACAACCACAATTTGGGCATTACTCTTTTATAATGGGATTGTAATTAAGCCACTGAAGTATATTCCCAACTAAACTAATTTCTTTATAAATAAAAATAATATATTAGAAACATATATACACAAAATGGTACTAGTCCTTTTATTTTTGGTTTCTGAATGATTTACAAAGTATTTTTCCATTTAAAGTAGTTCCCTTCTTAAATAAAAATATCATTTTACAATTATATATGCTACTAGTCTTTGTTTTAAGTTTCTACATTATATATAAAGTATTTCCCAATTAAGGTAACTCCGTTTAACAATCAAACATGATACTAGTTCTTTTTATTTTAATTTCTACTTGATTTTATGCAGTATTTTCAATATTTCAGACACATTAAGGTTGAAAACAATCCACCACCTGAAGCGCATTACCCAGCCAGCGGCATAAAGAACTGAAACCGAATAAATGAAATTCCGAATGCAACTTGAAAACTCTGCATGTGAAATTGCATTTGCGCATGCAGATGAGCGGGAAAAGCCAAAAAGTGGGGTACAAATTGGAAGGGAGATTAAAATTGAGCTGTCCGGTGAGCTTAGGAAAAGTCAGAAGCGAGTGAAGAGTCGCGAGTGACGAGTAAGAAGTGAAATTTGACGAGTGGCGAGTGGTGTTAAACCAAAAATATTCGTTTGTCCTTATCAACTTTGAATTAATAAATCAACATAATAAAACCTACATATATATATAGTTTCTTTTGCATTCAATTTATATATATTGTCAATGTACATATATAAATAAGTATTTCCTCAAATGTCAGTGTGAAAACGCCCAAGCCAAATAATGCGAGTTCTTTCTCATTTTCTAAGATGTCCATAGCTTTAATGAAGTCATTTCATTTGTTTTTTCTGGTGTTTGTTTATTTTTTTTCATTTCATATTGCATTCTGGCACTTTTTCGATATTTCCTCCAATGTTCCGGCACACAGGCTTTTCCGGCTGCTGTTGTTGTGCGTCCTTTTTAGGAAGTCCCCAGAAAATACCAGAAACATCTGTCACTCTCGATGGCTCTCATCCTATGCCATCGGCCCCATAGAAAATCGTGTTGAGCGTGTTATCCACTTTCGGACGCTTTTGCCGCTTTTTCCCCAGAATTCTCCTAGTTTTCCCAGCCTTCCATCCTGCCACCCCTTCCGTTTTGCTCGCTTGCTTAAAGTCAACGATGCGTTGGTCCTGCAAAGGATTCCTGCTGTCAGCAGGTGACTGCCCAGGGGGGCGTGCCACATCCGGGGGCGGAAGGAGCAGAAGGACACGCTGCACACTCATGTGTGTATTTTCATACAATTTCATACAATTCGCTGACTGGCAGCCAAAAAAAAAAAAAGAAAAAAGAAAAACAAAAAACAACACACACACACGACGCAAAACAATGGAATAAACGTACTGTTTTCACTTTTCCCAAATGAACCCTCGCCACTCCACAGGTATACACATATATATATATAGTATATAGTATATTCATATAGTTTTATTCCAACTCGATTGTTCGGGCTTTATTTTTGCGGCTGTTTGTGGCAGCCAAAGCGGAAATGCGATTTAAATTATTTGATTTCCATTTTTGTGGGCGATCTTGTTATTTTATCCACTCCCCCGGTACTTTGCCTATTTTCTGTTTTTTTGTGGTGACATTCCATGGCGTTTGTCTATGGAAAAAACCAATGGATATGTATACACAAATATATTTCTTTATGTTAGCTTCTATGTTTTCTCTCAGTTCCTATAACCCTTGCAGGGGTTTGTCCGCCTCTATTTACCAATATTACGTTTCTTTAATACTTCTTTATTCTTATCAATATATTTAGTTAAAGAAATAGTTAAAGCCAATCATTGAGCCAATCCTTATTAGAATAAAAATAATACTATCAATACAATTATTCTGTTAGCTAAAAAAAACTTACCTTGGCTTACGCATATTGCCATTAATTTCTGTATAAATTACTATTAAAATTAGTATATAATGACGAACAAGTTTAGCTTTCCTATTATACATTTTCTATCTTCATTATTTTGCAAAATTAAGGGCATTCTAAAATTCGAATTTGCCGTTAAGCTTTTACATCTGTTTTCACTTGACTTTGTTTTTCGTTTTCTACTTTCGTTGGCTCCTAATGATGGCCACTTCAGTGTTTCCGGTGGGAAAAAGCGCAAAGGCAAAAGGGAAAAGCCAGAAACGAAAGCCATCGGCATTGGCAACAGCATCAGGACCTGGCCAAGAGACAAAGGGGCGTGGCAGAGGGCGGTGGCGAAGGCGGAGACAGAAAGAGGATGGCGAAGGCTTTTGGTGGGGGCTGGACTGGCGTGAATGTAGCTCGTAAATTTGTTAGTTTATTAGCGCAATTTCCGTTGCTAATTAATTTTCAGGCCACACACACAAACACCAAAGCACAACACTGTAAGAAACGAAAGCGGATTTAATTTTGAATTAGGTTCCGAGGCTTATATATATGGAAAATTATAAACGTACAAATATTTTAATAATTGTAACTTAGCAAATAATATTTTCAGCTGATAACAAATTGAATTAATTTGGTTTAATTTTCGAAAATTAGATAGTAAATTTATTTAAGGTTCAAGGGAATTTTCTATTCTTGATTTTAGTAAAGAATAAAGAATTTCGTTGAAGATTTTAAATAATTGTAAACATTTTTAGACTTATTACGAATATTTTAAAATATTTGAGAGATAATTTAAAAACGTTTTAAGTCTAGTTCGACATTTTTTGTAAGTTCTTTCGAATATTTCTGATTCTATCTTTAAGTCCTTCAGTATATATAGTTTATTCTTCTTTATTCTTCTTCTTTAAATCTTTAAATATATATAATTTATATATATAATAGAATATATTGTATATATATGTATAATGTATTTCTTTTAAAAATATATTATATATGAAGTTTGTTTTTGATTACTTTAACATTTTTCACCAATTCTTTTCTGAAATATTTCTTCAATTTTAAAGAATCTCTCAGAATGATGTATAATTTTTTTCCTAGGTGCACTCAAGGAGATGGGAGCGAAAGGAAGGACGATAGCAATAGCCCTCTCAGTCTGGCACTAGAAGAGATATTAGTGACATGCAGTTTGCACTTTTTAAAACGCCGGAAAGTGGCAGAAGGGGCGGAATACGGGATAAGAAGGATGCATCTAGGATGCTGCGGTTACCAAGGGCTGAACTCTTTTTTTCTTTTTGTTGTTTTTCTTTTGCTGTTGCCGCCGCTTCTTTGCCAGCCAATTTGCTGTGCTGCATATTTCTAATTAATTAAGCTGCCTGCAGCAATGTATGTACAGTATATAAATAAATCCATGTAAATATGCCACAGACGCACACATACATACACGTACGTGGTGGCAGCGCGCACCTATGTATGTGCATTTTCAATTTCCGGCAATGTCTTAACTGACAAGAAAGGCTTAATGCTATAAACGTTAGGGTCGCCGTGATACTCTTTACATTGGTAAGTAATTAAAATAAGTAGGATATGGATGGAATATCAAATATAATAATAGCTTAAATTAATAGGAAACATCTACTGAGTGGCAGCATAATTAAAATATCTATCATAATACATATTCTTAAAGCGTTTTTTAATCTAAATAATTATGCACTTGGTGGTATTTAGCATTTAAAATAAACATTTGAAGAGTTCCTTTTTCGAAGAAAATACAAATTTATAACATAAAGTACACATTTATAAATACTACATATTTAATTACTTAAAATTTGCTTTTCAAATTGTTTTCATTAGATAACTACTCTGGGATTCTCTCCCAAAATGGCTAATTATCAATAAACTTTCTTGATTGCACTTATTATTTCGTGGCATTGATGTTTCTCTTTATTTTCACTATATTTCAACATCCGTAGCTTATTTACTTTGTCCCTATTCTGCCGGGCCATAGGGTATGGTTTCTATAAAAATAAAATCAGACTAAAAGCAGCTAAACGAAGGCGGCCAGCGACGACGATGAGCTATAAATTATAATTTCCAAGACATGGTTTCGGCACATGAAGCGGGGGGGCCAGGGCTCCACGAGTGCAGAGGTCAACGGCGGATGGTTCATGGTGGTGGAGGGGGGTGTTGTATGACTTTGACAAGTTTTGATGATGTGTGCCCGGCATCTCCTCTTTCACTTACTCCCTGATGTAGGCAACATTTTTCAATTAACAAACGAACGAAAAATGTATGACATGCCACACACATAGACACTCGCACACAAACACACCCTCACATGTGCACTGAGAGAAGTGTTTTATTATATATTTCCATTTATATTTCGATTTCCACAAAGCTGCACAATCTCTAAATCATTTTTTTATGCAATACTTTTTAATTAATTCTAACACAGCTTTGTTTTGCTTTAAAAAATAAAATTTAATATGAAAAAGTGCAGTTAAATGTTTTATATTATATATTAAATATATTTATATTTTATTTATAAATGTTTTCCTATATGATATGAATTTGATTTTATTTTTTTCCTGTGTTCCTTCGCTAATGCCCCTATGAAAGCCACTCGACATGAGAAACGGTGCCAGGCACCTCCTTCTTCCCCCCCTTCGCTATCCTCTAACATACACTTTCCTACTCCCCCTCCTCTTCCCTGGTAGCTCCCACCCCCACGTCCCCTTGATATACATCATTTTTCATAGGCTTTCAGCCATTTTAGCTTTTCCCCCTTGCATTTTCCACCACCGCAGCGCTTCGGAATCGAAGCGCCAAAAACATCCTGTCAAAAGAGTGGCGACAAAAGGGCAGGAGGGTAGCGAGGAGGCGTCGGATCAGAGGATAACTAACTAACTAACTAACTAACAACAGTCTCAGAGCATGTGTATGACGGCTAAGAACACCCTGGAAAATCTACACAGTACTTCCAGCGAAGGTAAGTCTTCGAACCTTGAAGTTCAAATAAAAGTAATTGCTTAAAAATTACAAATATTATTTTATAATAATAAATATAATTAAAGAAAATATATATAACATATATATATATATCTATATACATATATGTATTATATAATATATATTATAAATTACTTACATGCCTTAATAACAATTAAAAATAATATACAAACCTATGGAAGGTATAAATAATTAAATAGTAACAAATATCCCACACAGCTTGTAATGCCCCAAACTAAGGTACTAAAAGGGCAGATTAGGTAGGTATGTTTAGGGATATATATATATATACACTTATATATATAGCCAGATGTGTGGCAATGTGTCTAGGGGTTCTGTGTGATGTACTTGTGTCATTCGTTTCGCCTTGGCAAAATGACAAGCGAAATGTTTTCTGCCACAAAATTTCATTTAGAAAAAGGGTTATTAATAATACCAAATATGACGCTGGTTGCCCATTATACATACGGTTTGCCCGTTTTTATTCTCCGTGTAGGTGAGTGTGTGTGAGTGTGTGCCTTTTTTCCGGCTTGTCCTTTTGGGCGTTTTGTGGCGCGCTAAACACCTGCTATTTTATGATTTTATTAGGCACTCAACACGCCACACGAAAAGGTCTTCTTCGGTGGGTGTAACTTGGCCTGTAACTTGACATGTGAGTAACGAACTCTGCCTCTGCTCAATGGGATGTTCGTGTTTAAAGGCAAGCCAGGGCCAGGAGTTTTCGCCCAAAATAAAGAGCAAGATGTACGGGACTACAAATGTATATATAGTATGTGAGATATATAAATCTATTTAAAATGCATTTTAGAACTTGTATAGTAGTATATATCTATTTGCCAGCTACAAAATATAGAAAATTTATATTATTTAAGGGGAGGTTCCCATTGAAACATGGAAACAAATTTTAAATCTTTATTTTTTTAGAGTTTATATTCAAAACTTAAGTACTTAATTGTGAAAATGAAGTGCTTTATTAAGCAGATAAATTGTAGTGCAATAATGTAAATTTAAGATAAATAATTAAAGCTTCATTTAATTTATGAAATAAACCCATATATTTTTTAATACAATTTAAATTTATTACTATATAGCCACATCTAATAAGCTTTAAAATATAAATATATCAAGTATATAAGTCGATTCATTAAATTATGATATATAAGAGGTCTTTCTAAAGCATAAAGTTATCATAATAATAATAATAGTAAGTATTCATAGTAATAATAATACTAATACGAATAATTATATTATTACAAATAATAATAATAGTAAAAATAATAATATTTATTTAAAAAAGATATAAATATTAGCAATATATATAATTCATTAATCGTTAAACCTAAAATATAAAACAGTATAATTTTTAATCATAACAATTTTAAGTATATTAATAATAATCCTACTAATAATAATATTAAAACGAAATGTTATTATAATAATAACAACAATAATAATTATACTAATAACAATAATAATTAGAATAATACAAATAATACAAATTCTTATAATTATAATTATAATAATAATATTACTAATACTAAAATTAATACAACTAATATTAACTTACATTTTAAAAGGATAGAAGGCGTCCAAATATTTGCTTATCAATAATCGTACCAACTGAATGTTCAGTAAACTTTTGCTAGAGCTTCCCAGTCCTTTTTTATTATATTTTTAGTATTATATTTATTTAATACCCTTAGATTCTTTTTTTTAAATAATTTCGTGGAGCCTTGGCTTGTTTTCCCCAAACTACTTTCTTTTATTTCCGCATCGAAAATTGTTCGCTAAACAGTGGCAAGTATATGGCCAATGGTCAAGTACTTCAAGGGCCGAAAGTGTCACTAAACCCTTGTCCATTTGTGTACCAAACAGTTCCGAAAAGAGGGAGGGTCCCAAAAAGGGGCGTTCCGGGATTGGGGCACAGACGGCGACTACTGCCCGACGGTTGAATAAACGTTTACCCATAAATAAACTACCAAACATAAAATATGCATATGAATGCTGGCCTCACTCACTCACTCACTTGCACAAAAGGCCAACCAGTTGGCCACTCATACTGGCACATAAATTTAAATTGATTCAGCCAGCACACACACACACAAGCACACTGAGCGAAAGAAGGCAGTGTGGAAATCACGTTGGAAAATTTCTCACAATTTTCATGTAATTAACAGCAACACGTGACGGCTCAGGAAGAGAAGAGGGCGGCGCATTCGCTGACAAAAGAATTAATAAATTAATAAGCCAGAGGCAAACAAAAACAAGCAAATAATAAATAAAAACTACGGATTCAGTAAGGCAATTATGCAGGAAAAATCCCACAAATATTTATTATATATCTACTAAAATGTTGTTACTAAAAGCGGCTGAAGAAAATATACAACAAGAAACAAAAGAAAGCCCTGAAATGTGAGTCTGCTTAGGATTAAATATATAGGATATTATAAGAATGCCAATGAAAACAGAGTTAAACTAGATAAATACCCAACGCAAATTTATTATATATATGTATAAGAATTATGTTACAAAAAAACGTGTGAAAAAAGCACAACAAGAATCAAAAGAATGCCCCGAAAAATGAAAAACAACAACAAATAATAAGCAGCAAGATTCAACGACACGAAATAAATGCCCAGCACACACCACCTTTTCCTTTTTTCTTTCACATAATTAATTTCCAACTTTTCCAACAAATTTCGCTCCAAATTATAATGATTTTCTTTTTGCTGGTGAAAATTTCCGGACCATAAAAGGCGAACATATTCAAAACAAAGATCATAAAAAAAGTTGCCCAAATACAGGCAGCGATGATTTCCTTGGAGACAAATTAGCAAAAGCAGTTGACACACGCACACCGCAAATGTTTCTCCGAGGTTTTTCCGCCGGAGGTTTTCCGGAGAGGTTTTCTCTCTTTTCTTTTTTTTTTTGGTCAAACATTAATAAACTTGCCCGGAGTTGGAGTTGAAGATGGTGCCGGGCAAGCTTCCTCTCCCCCAAAAAAGTTCAGGTCAAATGCTGCCACAAGCAATTTGGCATTTGTCTTTATTAAAGTGTCCTGCCTCCCTGTGTGTGTGTGTGTGTGGATCCTTTATTTTCCCCGGAAATAGTATAAAGTCTTGTGCCACTGCCAGGCATTTCCGGTTATCTCTGCATCGCCCAATGCTTGCTGCTTCGTTGAAAATAGTTTGCACTTTGGTCCTTAAAGTTCGCTGTCAGGAGCGGAGGCTTAAGTACTTCTTAAAAATATAAAAACAAATACGAAATAAATACATTTTTAAGTTTTTAACAACTTCTCAATCAAAGTATTTAAAACAAAAGCATTAGAGCCCGTTTTAATAATACTTTGCAAAATGTCTTTCATTCCAGCTTAATTGTTACCTTGTCTGAACTCGAGTAGAATGTGTTGAAAATGTAATAAAATGTAAGTTGATTTAATTGAATGTTTCCATCGAGGAAGCATGGGGTATTTTCTGATTAAAATTAAATATATTATTTACTTTTAAAATATATTTAAGAAGCTGAAAATTCCTGAATTATCAAAATAGAGCTTGGCTTGCCTGATTCTGATTTACCTTTGCAATTTTTTGATGTACTTCACACACAGGCAACGAATGCTAAAGGGTTTTTCGTTCGGTTTCGTTGCATTTCAGTTTCAGTAAATTAGCGGCACACATGCGTAACTAATTTAGATTTGGTTAAAAATTAACTCGAAAAACGAAGACGGCAAAAAGTGTTGCAGCTTGGCTAAAAGTCTATGTATATAAATGAGGTAGCTCAGGGGCGTCGGCAGTATGGGGGTTAACAAGCGGAAGACGATTTAATGCATACAAAATGATTTACACGCCGCTGGCCAAAGATAATACGAAACCTGGGTCTTCTGCTGGTAGACGGGCAGGTTTTTGTTTGTTTTTTTTTTTATATATTTCTTTTTTTACCGGGAGATTCACGCATTCCACCCTTCTCCACCCGCTCCCTGCTGCTCACTGCTGTCAGCTGCCGGGGCTCAGTTTTTCCACATATCCCCTCACATCCCGCTGCTTGTACCACATTCGTCCACACTAGCTGCATCTCCGCCGCCTGCATGCCCCCTCCTGCAGCATGCCATGCCCCTGTTTTACTGCTGGGCTTCATATAATCAGGCAGCGCTGAAAAGTATGCTACACTTTTTGCCCCCAATGGCTGCACTCGAAAAAAATATGGCAAACATTAATTTACATATATACGAGAATATGTAATAATTTTTTTTTTAATTTCTTTGAAGAATTCCTCGCTAATTAAGAACCAAATTGGTAGCTAACATTAATTAATCCATGCTGAAGTAAACAGACTCTTTAAATGTGCTTTTTTTTTGTTTGTTTTTAAGTAAGTAGAGACAGAAATATCTTATTTATCAATTAGAAGGACTGCCAACTTCCAAACAGTATCAATTCCCTCCGATTGAATTACCTATTTAGTGCACTTTCACCATTTAAGTAATTTAATTTAAACATATTTATTTAAAAAAACCTTTTTAACGATTTTTTAACAACATTTAAGCTCACCTTTTCATGTTATAAGTATTTTAAATTGGTTGAATACTTCCACCTAGAGCCTGGCAACCCTAGCAACCAAAATGCAGAGTGGTCGACGCCAAATATTATATTTATTGCTTTAAAAAATAAATACGTTCTAGATTGATCTGCTTATGGTTTGATATAAACATCAATAAGTCAATGAATAAACTATTTTTTTTTCCTTTGCAAATAATATCGGATTTGATGTAAAAATTCTACAGAAACTCGTGAAAGTGAAGTCTGGAGCTCGTCTGTATTTGTATAAATATTTTGCATGATTTTAAAACTCTCTAGGGGGCTCCAGAAATCTCTCTGCTATTTTTTCTAAAGCTAAAATTTGCATTTTAAATGTTGAGGTACCAAATTCATAAGAAATTTGATGCAAAATGTTGTAGATCATTTTGTAAACCTTGTTGTAAAGGCTTCCAAAAACACCAGTGATTACTCTAGTAGCCCTTTAATTTAGAATTCTAATTTTTGTCTACACTCTAAGTGTATTATAAATTCTTTTTCTTCAGTGCACAAATATCTCCCGCTCGCTCACTCTCCCAGCTTGCATTTCAAAGCCTGACAGGCCATCAAGCTGAAATCTCTGATGATACGAAATCAGCATAAACAACAACAACAACAACAACATAGGGGGATGAGGCCAAGAAGGGTTAAGGGGTGTTGGTGGTGCCAAAGGGGGTTTATGGCAAAAAAGCAACTGCAAATAGGGTTAACAGCCAGTGCAATTTTCATATTACCAAGCTTTTCGAAAAACTGCAGGCGATTTTTACCGCCCAGCCAGGCCTTACGCGCCACGCCTCATTTTGCCCCCAAAGTTCGTTGAACGCATTTCGAGCTGATAAAAATTTTTCCATTTATTTTATGTGTTTAAAGGGGAATTGTGCTTAACACGATTAAAAAAAGCGGAGTAAAAACACAGCGTCAAGAAATTAGTATTAAAAGTTCTATCAATAGAAACATTAATAATTAAATTGAAGCTTCTACTTTTTTTTTTTTAAATCACAAGAAAATATGTCTAAAAGTCCTGCCTTTTCTCTTGGCATACTCTTCGGCACCTCCTGCCTGGGATTGATATTTTTTAATAAGCGCCTTGTGGACACAAAGAGACATAGAGGATAGGGAGATGGATTCTCAAATGCAGTGCATTAAATGGGGAAACAGAAAAACGGGACTCGAGTGATTTGGCCAGAACTGCATGCACACCAACACAACACCCCGCTCCATGCCGCCGCTCTGGGTCCCTGGGTCTTGGTCTTGGTATTGCCCCGAAAATGCAGAGAA
The DNA here is from genome assembly GCA_008042475.1 of Drosophila kanapiae. Taxonomy (NCBI): domain Eukaryota; kingdom Metazoa; phylum Arthropoda; class Insecta; order Diptera; family Drosophilidae; genus Drosophila; species Drosophila kanapiae. Next base: position 439,312 of record VNJM01001375.1, read on the forward strand.
TGAAAATGCAAAATTGACAAAGCCAAAATGCTTTATATAAGCACACATATTGTTTAGATCCATTTGCAGCGAACAAGAAGGAGCAGGAGCAGAAGCAGGCGCAGGAGTAGAAGAAGTCAAGCAAGATGTTCCGCAGGCGAGCAAAAGAAAGAGACAGGCAAATATGGAGAGCGAGACGGAATATGCCATTAAATCTCTTTAGAACTCAATTCTTATTCCCAACGCAATTTATACAACAAAATTTCGCACAGACCCAGACACAAAATCTTGCACATAACACACACACACACACATAGCCCACAAATGCATGCACAGTTGAACTAACAACACTGTTTAAGGACCAAGCTAAAGGAATTAAAGAGTGATTTTGGGATGTACCTGTAATACTCTCAGTGTGCGAATTAATATAAATGTTTAATTGATGCACCATCATAAGTAATTCCAAAAAAAATATCATTAAACTTGAAATATTTGCGGATAGTATTATTAGTATATGGTTTCAGTGCCCGAAAATGTTTAAGGGATTTTTTTTCATACTTTCTATGACATTTAAATTAATTTTAAAGTGTTTTAGGTATTTATACATTAAATAATATATTTGATTTATTTTTTTAATATAAACTAATGCACGTATTTTTATATTTTTCTGAAGTACACTTAATTCTTAAGGAAGTTTTTGCATTACTTAAGTAAATACCATTTGAAAATACTAAAAATACATGAAATTTTGTCAATAAATCACACATAACATATGCTAAAAAGCGTAAAAAAAACTATATTTAGTAGTATTTAGTACATATGCTTAAAGGTATAAAAAGAAAAATGATATTTGGACATTGATTAATATATTTAATTTTTTTAATACAAACTAAAGCATATAGTATCATGCTTTTTTTTAAGTACACGTAATTATTAAGGGAGTTTTGGTGTTACTCAACCACTTAAAAATACTAATAATACTTCAATTTTTACCTATATCACACATAACATGAACTTAATCTTATACGTTTAAAAATCTCAATATAATAGATAAAACAAATGTTTAAAGGTAACAAATAATAATATGGATTTTTAGAAATTTAATAATATATATAATATATTTTTTAATAGAAACATCTAGGGAGTTTTGGTTTTTTATCAAGAAAATACTATTTAGAAGTAATACAAATACTTGAAATTTGTTATCTATATCACACATAACACAAGTTAAATTAAATCGTTAAAAATAACTCCATTTGGTAGAGTATACATATGTTTAAAGGCCAACCGAAGAAAAAAAAAATGAAAAAGTGGCAAACAAAAAAGTTCGCAGCAAAAAGCAGCAGAAGAAGAAAGGCAACACGAAAAATTGAAGAGATGCACAACAAAAGCACCGCCTGCTCCTGCATTTCGCCGCGCTCACTTCCGCTCTCTTTTGCTCCCTCTCCGGTCGCTCTCTGGTAGCCCGAAAACTAGCGTGACATATGGAGCGGAATAGAAAATAAGCGCACGTCAACTGCATGACACAAACACATAGAAACACACGACGCGACAAAGCCGAAAAAAAATATGAGGAAAAAAAAAATAACAAGGAACAAGAACGGACAAATAAAAGGCGGAGGAAGTGAGGTGCAAAGGAGCGGAACGAGAGGATAAAGGAGGCGGCCGAAATGAAGTCCAAGTGGAGAGTGTATAAAAATGGAGCAAAGCCCTGGCTGGACCATATTTATATTTTTGGCACACTCGAAAAAAGTGGAAGAGAGACAAAAAACAGCAAACGAGAAAAAAAAACCAACGAAGAACGGGTGAAACGTATGGGGAAAAAGCTGAACAAGAGATTAAGAATAGCCAAAGGAGGAGAAAAGACAAAGCGAAAAGAGAGATGCAAACTTGTTAATAAATGAAGTATTGCGAGCTTAAAACAGGGAGTTCCCGACAAATCTTACTTTGATCACACTTTATATGGCAAACTTGCTATAGTTCTTATGATCATGAACTTAAATTAAAAAAAAAAAAACTTCCACGATTAGAATCCAATTAAAATGGTGCCGAAAAGTAAGATTCAAATAATAAACGTGTTACCTGGAATGGATATTTTATGAAATACTTTTGAAGACCATTTCAATTTCGATTTGCCTGCTAATAAATTTTTTTTAAAGGAATAAATGGTACAGAGTCTTTAGAGCAAAGTTGGAAGCTTTTCTGTATTTATTAAATTTTTTCAACTGTACTGGCCTTCTATGTCTTGTTGGCGTTTTATTTGCCAACTTGCTTTGTACATTATTTTGCTTGCCCAGTTATTATCATTTGTGAACGGAGCGCCTGTCACCTGAACAAGGATATAGGGAATGCCGGGGTCTTCAAGTTCCAAAAGTATAACACCGTCCCTTCTCTACCGGACTTTTGCCACTCAACTTTTTCTCTCTCAGTCTCAGCTCCGCTTGTCTATCAACTGCCAAGTCAAAGCAAAGCAAGTTCACTGAGAAAATAATGCTTCACGAAAAGCGTTTATTGCGATAAGAAAATTTATTAAAAGGCAAAAATTCCTTAAGCTATTATTAATGAAAAGACACTTGGAATAGGATTTCTTTTTATCTACATATATGTTATATTTATTATTCTCTGTGTATATGTTGTGAGTGTGCTTGTGCTTGTGAGCAGCTCCCAGTTGTTGCTTCTGCTTGGCGTCATTTTGTTTTTGTTTTCATTTTGCTTGGCTGGTTTGTTTGTTTGCTTTGCCGCCTGTCCTTGTTGCCTCGTTGAATCTGCTCCTTTCCCCCAAAATTTCCCAGGACCACCCCCCACACCCCCCAAAACCATCTTCTACGGTGACCATGTCAGGGCTTTTGCCAACATTGCATACTTCAAGGGGCCAGTCGTAATGATTATACAGCATTCCGCATGACATGAAGAGGTTCGGTCGGTCGGCCTGTCAGCCGGTCGGTCCCGGGCACCGAAAACACACGAAACACTGACAGGAGCCATCAAGGTAGTATCCTCTGGTCTTCCATTTTAAAGAGGGTTCACTCTATGGCTTCAATTGGGAGATGGAAACTATTAATGGTTGGGTAATAAAAGGGAAGACAGTAAACTTCAACTTAACTTACTTACATATATAATTTTAACTTTAGAAAAAGCGAATATAGCTGCTGGAAATGGAATGTGTCATAGGAATCTTTGTGAGGAACTTGCCAAAGAAATACTGGAGATATATCTTTGACATTCAAGCGCTACTTTCAGTACACTCAAGTGGCCCTTGCGACACCAAGCACGTGCTTGTTAGGTTTGGGTTTAGGAGAAAGCAATGCTTACTAAGTTGGTTGAGATTAAAGTTTTTAGTTTGGAAAGTCATACTGTTGCTAAAATATAAATTAAATATTTAACTAATATAAGTAAAGTATTTAAGGCTGTATGTGTCCTCTTAAGGATTCTTAAAGCATCTGTGAATCCGTTTCCTGTGGCGGCGAATTAATTTCGAGCCCTTATACATATATCTCCTCCAAGGCCTTGGGCACATTTTTCACCAAATCTTGTTAGTTTGGGATGATTGGGGAGGGCCGTGGAAAACAGAGGCGCGTCAACATGATTAACGCCTTATTATGGAACTGTGCGAGAGGGGATTGTACAATATATACCGACACACCCACACAGAGATATATACTCGCATCCTTATACCGCCCATTTTTCCGCAGCTTCCCCTTTCTGTTTGTTTTTCTTTGCTCAATTCTCAGGCGCAAAAATAAATGTGAATACTTTTTTATAATTAATTGACACATGTGTGCACCGGCTCCAGCAATCCTTCCTTTGCTCCACTCGCCTTTATCCTCCGGGTTAAACTGCACAAATAATTAAACTAAAGGCGTCTGCTCAGCAGCGGAAATCGCTGTCAATTCATTTTGCCGCATTTTAAATGCTGAAAAGTAATTTAAAAAAAAGCGCAGAAAAAAAAATACGTACGAAATAACGAAACATGTAAGGATTGAAAGGATATCAGGGGGAGCGAGTGTGTCTGGCTCGCTGAAAATTTATTGTTTTTGCCATTAGCGCTGCGCAAATGCGGGAAAAGCGGGAAGGAAAAGTCGGAACAAGGCGGGGGCGGAAAATAAAGGTCTTTGGCAGAATTGATGTCGATGAGTTTTCGTTAATGTGCGAATATTTATTAAAAGGAATTGGCGTTTCGGACAATAACAACAACCAAAGGAAAAAAACGCCACCGATCGAAGATGGTTAATTGAAATAAAGCAAACAGAAAGGGATAAATAAAAACTTAAGGATTATTGGGAGGCGAAATTAAATAAAAGTATACTGGCAAGCTGAAAATACAATAAATTAGCATTTAGGAATTTGGTTTTGGTTAATATTTGCTACTTAATTTATTTAATTTCCAATTTCGTAATTTATAAAAATATGTATTTATACCGTTTAATTGAATCATTATTTATTTATAATCGTCACAAAAAATATATGTTATGCATGGCTTAAAAGTTTTTAGCCTATTAAATGGCTTCATTATTTAATTCGTTTAATCATTTGATTATTATTAAACTAAAATAATTTAAAATTGATTTCTGTACATACGTACATTTATATATTTTTTAATTAAGAAGTAAGAATCTGCTTACCTTTAAATCTGCTCACTTTTTATTCAATTGCCGCTAATTGAGGCAAACTGTACGCTTTCCCTGTTCTCCCCCATTTTATATATATATATATTTTTTTTTTAATGTCTGCCCGGGATTTTTGCATTTTCCATATTTGTGTATAAATTTGTTCGCCAACTCTTTGGGCCGCTGCTCATTAGCCGCTTGTCCAGTTTTGCTCATTTGCCTGGCCATTAACCGGCTTCAACTTCAACTGCAGTTCAGCAGTGCCAGCCCCCCTGGTTAACCCCCTTCCTGTTGGCCGCTTTAACCCTTAACCCTTTGACGCCCGTAGCTGACCCAAAAACTTTTGCCACTTGCCGGCCATTGTTGTCGTTTCAGGAAAAGCAAAAAAAAAAACAGAAAAATAAAGCAGGAAAACAAAAAAATAATAATCCAGAAAAGGGCGGGAAATATCGAGGGAAACTACAGCAATTAAACACTGGGCGTGCGAAAACTTTAAGGCGTTGCGACGGGCGTGGCAACACAGAAAGAAATCTACGGGTTCAAGCTTTATTTATACTCAGCTAATTTTTTTAAATGCTATTTAGTTAGTTAAGTTAGTTAAGTCTAGTTCAAGCCTTTAATTATATAAATCTGGTCACATTGTCAATGGATTCTAAGTATATTCCGCTTTGGCCACACTGTATTTCTTTCTTATTTTTTTCTTATTTTAAAACTGGTCTCTTTGGCAAGTGCATATAAAGTATATTCCACTTTGGCCACACTATATCAACTATATTTCAACTTTGCTAAAGATTCTCAATAATTTACCTTTGTGTCATATATACATTTTATGGCAGAATAATTTATTTTGTCTTCGATTTTCCCCAATTCACCTAAGACTGACTGACAACTCAGTTCTCAGTGTCTTTCCCTTGAGTTTGAGTTGAGGTGAGTTGACCAACAACCGTCGAAGTTCGTTGGCGGCGACAATCAATTTACCTGACGCCCGTGAAGAGCCGGCTATAAAATGGTGGGGGCTTGGGAAAAACGAGAAAAGTTGGGGGGTCCTGGTCCTGGTCCAGGTCTCTCCATCGCCTGATAAATGAGAAAAGTTTTTAACGCCGCTCGCTCAGGTCGGCTCATTGGCATTTTTACGATGTCCCTGCGAAGGGGAAATGTGGGAGTGGCTGTGGAAAATATGGGAAATTTTCGCAGGGAATGGAATAGGGGGACTTGGATCCCTGGGCAGGGGCAGCGCGGCCAACGCGGACAAATAGGCAACAAATGAGACGAGCCTGGGATGCTTAATAGAAAAACTGAAGCGTATGGGAAAAGGAACAATGTAAGAGAAAAGTGGCAGAGTGGTGGCGATGGCGGGCGGTGGGCGGAGTGAAAATTCGGTGGAAAGCTGGGTGGTGCCGAGCTGGTCGAGCCGGGCACTTAAAACTTTTTAGCATGCAACCGCGAAACGTTGCAGCTGGCAAACTTTTTTAGGTTACCACCAGACAAAAAATTAAAAAAAAAAAAACATCAAATGAAAGAAACACAACCTCACCGAAAGTGTGTGTGTGTATAAATGGTGGCTGGGGAGTGGTGTTCAGTCCGGTGGGTTGTTCCTGGTCATCACCAAAGCCGCCTGTCAGCAATTAAAAGTACAGAGGCAACTTATCGCCCTCCATTTCCAACATTAAAAATGCCCTTTCGCCAATATATTTGTAATGTTTATTGATATTGATCACATAGGAATATTTATTAACCAGAAGAAACGTTTATTTGTTGAAAACAGAAGCAGTTTCTGGGATTCTTGAATTTATGTAGATATAGAATAGACTGAAGGATTGGAAATGGGATTTAAGCAGAGGAAGATATTTTTAAGAGAAAAGTTTAGCCAAGTTTTAGTTTTAAATTAAACATACTTATTAAAGAATCGTAAGAAATTAAAGTGATGAACTTACATTTCGATAGAAACTTTCATTATATTGAAGACTATAAAGAAATTATATATATATTCTAAGGGATTTACCCACATTTCTGTGGTAGAATATATAAATATCCAGAAAAATTATGACTTTGAATACTGTCTTGTTGTTGGCCGAGACAATACCCAAAAATCGACCGAAAAGCGAACAAAATACGATTACGGCGACGACTTTATGTGGAGGGATATGGAAGGCGTTGTCCGTCTGACTCTTGACCGCGGTCCCAATTTTCTGTTGACCAAAAATGCAGGGCAACAAAAGCGTGACAAAAAACGTGACCCAAAGTTTTTTCGGGGTTATGCAAAAAAAAAAAAAAAAAAAGAATTAGAAAACTGGCAGAGTAGGGGAATGGGGGAAAAGCTGCGGTCTTTTGTGGCGGCTTTTGTGTCTGCTAACAAATTTCAATAAATTACAGTTACATTTGCCAAAGTCAGGAGGCGGTGTGGCCTTGGGAAAAACGTAGGCGGCCGACTGCCACCCATCCCATTTTACCCTTTTTTTGCGCTCTTTTTTTTTTTTTTTTTTGTCTGTGTGCTGCTGTATCCTTTGTGTCTGCGAATGGCGACTGCATAATTCAATTTGTGTTAAAGTTTTGTGAGTGCGTGGCGGGGAATTTTCGCAAACCTCCAGGGGGCGAGGGAGGGCCTAACCCCTCATTACACACACACAGAGACACAGTGTCACCCCCCCGTCCCAAAAGGGACCAACTAATGCGGCACATAATTCAAACCAAAATGCCAGAGAATGAGGCTGGAAAGTGCGGGGATCCTTTTTGGGGCAAGAAGAAATTATGTGGCAGTGGCAAGGGGCCGGGGGTTAATGGTCAAGTGGACACCGCCAAAAAAGCGGAAGTAGACAAACGGCGATTGCGAACGGAAACCGTGATTCTAATTGCAATGAACTAGGAAATTGTTTTTGTTGCATTTTAATTAATTTAATTTCTAGACAGGCTGCTTATATACGGAAAAACTTTCTAAATAATAATAGTAACTATTGCCACAAAAAAGAAAATCAATGAACGATCCAAGTTCTTTGGAGAATAATCTCGGGGAGCAAGCTCTCTTGCTGCCTCAAAGATTTTCATTGTATCTTTGAGGTTTGATCTGGTTTCCAGCAGTTTGCGAGGCAAGGCCAACCAACGATTCTTTTTCTTTTGGCAACCGAAAATCGTGTGTCGGCTATAAATCAGGCAGGGACAGGGACGTGGGGCTGTCTGGTTAAAAAAAAGGGGTGCGAGAGGGTTTTGCGGAAAAGCGACTGATTACGTGGTTCAAAATCAGGACCCGGCCAAAAACGAAACTAACGATTTTACGCTACATTTGCTGCTCGTGGGAAGTGGAAGAAAGGCGCCCAAGGAGGGGAAAGGACATTGTCTGACCATAACCCCATGGCCATTGTTGTTGTTGCTACTGCTGGACATATTACATAGTTGAGTGCATTTATTTATTTGCTTGTATGTCAACCTGTTTGTCTCCCCTTTCGTTGGCTGCCCATTTCAATTTGTCCAAAAAAAAAAAGAAGGAAAATAAGAGGAAAAAGGCGGGAAAGGCGGACAAGAAAAAAAAAGAATAAAATATAAATCGGGGCCGGAGGATAGGAAGCAGCACACCCAAAACTGACCCCATTGATCCTGGCCAAGTTCCTGATTAACTTATTATGCTCATTTGATTGCTCGATTTAATTTGCCATTTCTTTGCCTGGCCCTCTTCCTTTTCATCTCATTCAATTTTTCTTCTTTTTTTTCCAACCCCCCTCCCTGGCATTTTGGGTTGAAACGTTTTCTCCTCTTTCGAATTGAATTTTCTTTTGATGACTTTCTGCTGGGCCCAATGGCCTTTCCCATTGTCGTTTGTTTGGGGCCGGGGCCTAAATTCATTTTGCATTGTTGAAGAAAATTTAATTTCAAAATTAATTTCCATTCTTATTTTGCCCAACAAAAATATATACACAATTATATATGTGAAATATATGAATTCAAACAACACACAGATATTTTGCCCTGGCTACTACTGCTATTGTGCATCCTTTGATTTGATTTGAAAATTTTAATTTCATTTTTCATATTTCATAGATTTCCTTTTTTGTTGGCTGATTGCAAAATTCTATTCTCCATTTTGCCAGGACATCTTTTGTTAATTGAAAATGAAAAAACATAGCTTTTATCAATGGCTATAACTGGATGGTTTTTCGTTATTATATACCAAATAAAAATATTAAATATTTATCAGATGTTTTCCACTCTTAGGATGTGTTTATTATAAGTGAACTTGTTTTTATTCAACCAGGTTCAAAATTTTTCTTTATATAGTCCTAAATAGGTTTTTTAATGCCCAAAAATCCGTTGCCTAATTTCGGTAAACAATTGAAAAACTCGGCGCCTTTGTTTCCATTCCATCATGCCTTTTATTAATAAAGCTTCGGTATAATTAGTGGCTGAATTTCAACCGAAAAGGCGATCTCTAGTGATTATAATTACCTATTATATATTACCCTTTATACAATGGCCAGCACGACCGCTGTTGTTGTTCTGAATATATATTTTTTTTTCGAACTTTTTGTATTGCTTTTTTATGCGATGCGTAAATCAAATGCTGATTAAGTGCGATTTTTCGCGCATAAATTAAATCAGAATTATTGGGCGACAACAAGAAGCAGCGTTTGTCAGCGCCCACGCTCTGTGGTTTGGGCCATTGCGAATTGCCATTGCGAATTGGTTACGGCCAGGCCAATTCGGGCCAATTCGTTGCCCTGACATCCGAAAGGACCGAAAGAGACCACAGGCAAGGATGGGGCAAAGTGGAGGCTTTATTCCAGTAGTTGTAACTTGTAGTTGTTGTTGTAGTTGTTGTTGAAGTTGTTGTTGTAGTTGTAGTTGTTGTTGAAGCTGTAGTTGTTGTTGTCGTTGTTGTTGAAGTTGTTGCTGTAGTTGTAGTTGTGTGCGATAGCCGTTTGATCTTATTGGAGTTGCCTCCTTTCAGGCGAATCCAAAAACCCTTTTAGTGTTATTATTTTTAATGCTTGTCCATTTGTTTGTTTTTATATCAATGAGCTATTTGTTAATTTGTTGTAATTAATAAATATAAGTAAGCCTGGTGATATAATAAATTCCTAGGAAGCCTCCTTTTTATTAAATTATATTATTTTCCTGCTTTAAGCCTTTGCTAATATAAGATGCGTAACTCTGTTTATTCGGTAACTTTTCAAGCCAGCCTCTAGTGTATTTCTACTGATATGATCAATTTTTGTCACTAATGCTTACAATTTCTATCCCCCTCCCACCCCTCTTCCCAATCTTTATATAGGCATTTTTGTTGCTGGGTTGGTTTGATTTTGTTCTGCGTGATTTTCAATCGGTGGCGGTGCAACATGGCGTATGCTTATCAAATTAACGAATTACCCGCCGCTACAATGGTTCCCTTTTCGTCCCCCTGGCCCAACCGGGCAGGTTTCCCGATTTCCCGGAGCCTATGCGGTTGCAATAAATGATAATCGTGCCCGGGTTGGCCCCCACTCCACACCCCTTTAATGTGGAGGAGGCCTTGCCGCTTCCTTTTTGATGGTCGCTGCGGCTGCGTTGACCAAAAGTCGTAAATTCCGTTGTTGCCATTTGCCGCAGAAAAACAGAGGGGGCGGCTGCCCAGCGGGGTGGGGTATGTTGGTGGCAGCAACAATGCAAACAATGCCACAAATGCACAAAATACCCTTCCCAACTGCCCGCCGCCGCCGGTCGTCGTCGTCCGCCGCTCAACGTTCGACATAATTAAAAGCGCGCGCCGTTTACGCAATTAATGAACTCTCGCCAAATTAGGCTGCGGCAGAGCGCAGACAAGCAAAATGGCCAGGACACAGGGACAGAGGCAGCAGCAGTGGCAGGACCAAAATGATAAAGACAGAGAGAGAGAGAGAAAGAGAGAGAGAGAGGCAAGTCGGTCCACTGAACGAACTCATGTCCACGCTGAGAAATTAAGTTTATTAATTTCATTTAATTTTATATTCCAAATTGGGTTTTGTAAAAAATATGTATTTGTATAAACTAGGATGCTCTAAATTTCCCAGAGTCTTCAAAGACAGCCTAAAAATGTGTCTAAAAGTATGAAATTAAATTGCTGAGGTACCACATTCAAGGTTTTTTGAATTTTTAAAGTTTAAGTAAGGAATTTGAGTATTTGATTAGAGCTCTACGTTTACAATATCACGTTAAGTCATCCGTTTTTTTTTAGAAATAATTTAAAGTAACCTTTAACAATTTTAGGAGGAAATATTGTTGCTTCTTATCCGTCACCATTATTGATAGCAGCAGTTACAAGTATCCTGTCTAGCCTCGCCATATATTTTTTAGAGATGTCCAGAAGGTTGTCGCCGAGCTTGAGCACCTTGAGGTCGCTGCCTATGTTTCTGGCTATCATATAGCAAGGTGCAGCAAATATTCTTCTAAAAGTTTTTACCTGTTGAACTTTTAAACACCTGAAGACCGTAGAACAGACTAGGCGATAGTATAGTTATGTAGATTATATACCTTGCAGTGATAGCTTGTTGGGTGGTGCAAGAAGCCACGACATCTTAGCAACCTTGGACCTAAAGGAGTGCTGTGTGCAAGTGATGTGCTCATGGAAGTGGGATTTTTGTCCAAGATGATACCAAGGTATTTAGACTACTCGTGGGGCTGATTGGTCTTCCATTAAGACAGATTCAGGGGCAGCCAGCTACACGGTTCAGGGTTAATTTGTTTTTCAAGATATACTATTTTGTTACATGATTTTATAACCATTTCTAAGGGTTTTAAAACCTCTAATGATTAATGTAGAACTTCCGACGATATTTAACCTTTACATTTAATTTAGTTCTGCCTAAACCTATTAAGGTTTAGTTTTCTTCTTTAGCTTTAGCATTTTACAACTTACTTAGTTTTTATTTAAATAAACATACATTTTTAAACCCAAACAGATGCAGCTTATTTCTTATTTTTAATAAGAACTTTAGATATTTTCCATAAGTATTGCAAAATCTTTAATGAAATGAATATTTTTCTTAATGATTTCTAAATTTATTATTTAATTTCCTGAAATTAAAATCAATCAAGTGTAAGCCATGATCTTTACGGACAGGAGTGCCATAGAAGTTGCTGAAATCGTTTAATAAACCATTATTGTTGTGCATTTTGAGACCCTGTTAATTGGCATATTTATAATTATATTCATTTAAAGCGCATTAATTAATTATGCCAAAGCTGTTGACAGCTGCTTTTTTTTCTCTGTGTACGAACGCACTCACACAAAGACACTGGGCTTGTGGTTTTCGCGGTCGACGCGGGCGATGGCAATGGAGCTGCAAAAACCGCGCCGCTTTTTGCCGCATTGCAGGAGGCGAACCTTTGTTGCACAAAATGTGAGGCGGCAGGCGGCTGGTGGCGAGCGGCGAGCGGCAGGGGGACGGGGGTTCACAGTAAAAGCCAAAAGGGTCTCGGGCGGGGAGGCTTTTGGAGTCTCCACGCGGAACGACCAACCGGTAGCCGCATTAATGGCCGCCAGTAAAACATCACCTAAGCCTTGTCACCACTTCTCCTGCCACTGTTCGAAATCACACACATAGGCTTTAAATTATAAATTGTTTTCATTTAGAGAATTTGGTCAATATCACACATATATTATATATGATAACATAAGCAACAACGGCTTTTTACATGTTTGAATTAGTAACAATAAAAAACCGAAGTGTGCTCGGCCTGCGGGGCCCATGGTTGTCCATGGGAATCGTGTCTTTTTTTTTAATTAATCTGTAAATATCTGTTTCAAATATCCCCCGCCACTTTCCCAGTTATTTAAACAATTATTTTTGTATTGATATTTTACCAAACATTGGTTATCTTTGTTTATTCATATTATTCCATTTCAATCTTAACAAAATAAAAACAAAAAACCAAAAAACACACAGAATAAAAATTGAAACAAAAATGTGTCGTACTTCAAATCCATTTAATATTTCATCTTCTCACTTTTCATACTTACAATTAGGCGAAAAAAAAATGTATTACTATATTTATATTGTTGTTTTCTGCTTATGTTGGTTTGCTTCAAATGTACATCAGTTTTACATTATGTGTATATGAAGTGAAAAAAAAAGAAATCAAGCGTCGGAGGAGTAGGACAAGGAGAAGGAGGAACAAAACCAAGGAAATCGCGAAGAATAAAAGTTAATAAATAAGGAGGAAAAAAAAAAGAATAATTACAATATGTAAATATGTATAATTGAAATGCCGGGCAATAAACAGAACGATTCACTCGTTTAAATTTCCTTCTTCTCGGCGGGCGTTTGCGTTTGCGTCGCTGTCGCAGTGGAAGTTGTCGGCGAGAGTTTGGTGCCACTCGACAGATCCAAATCACTGGCGCTGTTCTGTAATAGAGACAGGGTGCAAAAAAAACCAGAAAGAAAGGGCATCAATTAAGGGGGAAAGCATATCTCAGGTACGTCAATGGCAGTGGCTTCCCGCAGCGCTCAGCAGGTGGGCCAGGCGCAGTGGGTTAATGTGATGCAGGTTAGTCTACTTTACCCTTTCTAAAGAAGGCCATATGACACTATTTAATGTTTTGTTTTCTTTAACAAAGCACTTGAAGTGAATGCAAATATATTTGAGAACCAATTGCAATGCATTTGCAATTCGCTAAAAGATAAATCTACTACAAAAAATCCCAAAGCCTAAACAAGTAGGAGAGCTAAGGACGAGATTGCCCGAGTGCAAGCGAGATGGATAGAAGGTTGCAACTTTATTAATCCCCTGTATCATTTCCTCAAGTCTAATGTTGAGAAAACGTCAAAATAAAATTATTTTTTGTATATTTATCTTAGGTCCAAGGTCTCTGAGATCTAAGTTTTGTCTTATAGACAAGCGGATATAAGATATGGCTAAATCGAGTTGCCTATTGATGCCAAGGGCTTCGGATGATTTTTTAACGGTCAATTATTAAATCAAAAGTGTATATGTATTATTAATTGAATAATTTGTGTGCCAAAGGATTAATTTCTTCGAAGTTCTTATGCTTTTTGTTCTTTTTTTGATTTCAAAACTCAAAAGTTGACAATACTAAACAATTTTAAAGTAATTTGAAATTCAATAAATTCATTGTTCCAGATCTCCTATTAATCCTGGAAATGTTCTTTCTATATTCCTGAACGGCAAGAGCAACTATTCTTTTGATTTTGAATTCTGAAAATGATGACATCGTGCGATCCATTCTTCAGCACACGCAGATGCATTATGCTTCAATCCCCGCCAGCTGCAGTCCTCACCTTCATCTCTTGGCGCAGCTTCATCGACTTGCCCATGCTCTGCAGGCGGTAGCGTTCCTTGGCCCTCTCCCGGATCTTTTCCGGCACCACCCACAGCGTGGTGGCCATATTGCCGACGAACAGCAACAGGAACAGGCCAGCCATTACGGACACATGCCACGGCGCCTCCGCGCTGTTGGCCAGCTTATACAGCGTCCAGGCGTTGTAAGCCTGGAACCCATAGCCAATGAATAGGAAGGGTAGCAGGAAGCTCAATCCGCGCCACATCCACGAGTGGAAGCCCTCGATGGTGATGTCCATGTTGTGGCGCTCCCCAAGGGCCTTAAGCCTGTAGAGCAGGCCCTTTTGGTAGCCGAACTGCAGGTACTGGACGATGCCTGCAAGGTGGAAATGCAGATGCAGATGGAAATTCGGATGCAATTAATTAGGAGAAGAAATACTAAGATACATGGGTTTGTTTGGTTATATTGTTCTGAATATAAAACGGTTTTGAGAGATAAATATGTGACGAAAGCACTCACTAATGTAGACATTGAAGTACATGAACTGCATTCGGAATATCTGCCAGTGCTCGCCCTGTGGCCAAACCAGAAGAACGCCCGCGGCCACCGTCGAGATGAAGTGGTGGGCTCGCCACCAGCCCTTGATCCTTGAGCCGTTCACCTTGAGGATGGACTCGCGGATCGTTAGGGTACAATAGTACCACACCAGCAGGAATATGAAAGCCAGCTCCAGAGCTCTGCGCAGAAAATGATGAGAAGAAAACGGAAAAATCCAAATAAAGAGGGAACGGAAAATGGGAAAAATTGAGGAGGGATGGACTCAACGGTGACCCCCCACTCACCTGTAGTTGAATATCAAATTGGAGAAGGCCATTATCAGTCCAATTACGTTGAGTATTAATTTAAACTTTTCATAGTCATCTTTATAGCGAACTTTGTCGTTTCTGTTGAGAATCGAGACATTCACATCGCCCAAGATAATCTGCAAAGCGGAGAAAAACAGGGAGAGAGTGAGTGGAGAGGTCACAAGTGGCATTCAGTGGGCGGACCAGGTCAACTGGCAGTCCAGTCGAGTCAACTCGCAAGTCTCAAGTCCATAACAAGACGCGCAAATTGTCGCGCAGGAAAGAACTTTTTACTTTACTTATTTCCAGTTTCCACTTGGCCAAAAGTTAGAATTTTTTTTTCGTATGGAGACAAGGGCAGGAAGAGGAACAGGAGCAGGAGTGGGTGCTTGGTACTTTTTTTTCTTGTAAAACTGCTGGTTGCGAACTCACCTGCAAGTAGCGGCCCGATTTCGCTGGCAAGGATTGCTCAATCTCGTGCAGTTGCGCCTTCCGCTTCAAGGTCATCTTTTGCAGTTCATCGACCTTTTCCTTGTCCTCCGCCGGAACGGGGCCCTTGGATCTGTAATAATTAGTAAATAAACACTTGAATAAATCCAACTAAGTAATGGAAATGGAAATTGTCGTAAAAGTATTTAAAGTTTTAATTCACGCGCCTTTCAAAGCCTTTAAGGGCAAGTTCTAACCTCCTTGAATGTATCTGAGTGTGCTGTTAGTTTCCTATTACTGCTGTATAACACACAATTGTACTGTTAGGCGCAATCACAGAGTTGCTTTGGTTATCGAAGCCACTTAAAACAGCTGTAATTTTTTTTTCTTCATAGTTTGGCTAGTGAAAATCATATATTCTTTTCCGAGCCGGATAAGAGTCTGGACACCTCACATTTAGCAAACGGGGACTTTATTTGATCGCAAACTTTTAACAAGGAAAGTGGAAAACGGACCTTTTTGATCACATAAATTTTAATAAAATATAAAACCACCTTTATAATTTTAAGAACTAGCTACCAAGTTAATTAGATAATGTCTGCGTTTATATAAGAGATCTAAACTACCGTATCCGTATCAGTTTCTCATAAATTCTATACAATTTAATGGTTTAGACTTTGTTCTATTTTATTTATGTTTATTGTTTTATTGATTGGGCGACACGTGCTTGATTTTTTTCGCAAACTAATTGTGTAATTTATTCCCGTGTAATTATTTGTTTATTGACCGAGAAAACTACCTTAGAGGAAACCCACTACCCACAAGACCAATTTTCAGCGTCAAAGTTCAATTTAGATGTACATAATTTATGGCCAAAGTGGGCGGGGTTTATGGGGGCGTATATACATATGTATGTATGTGCCTATATATGAATATGTGGTCAATTAACGGTCGCCATAAACGATGGGTTCCAGTACATCTATATGGCGCTTCAAAAGGTAAATTTATTATGGCACTGCTCGGCGGTTCGATGTTTTTTTTTTGTTCGTCGACAACGAGCATTTATCAGGTCGCTAGTACATTTCATGTTTTATTTTTAAACACCCTCTAATACCCCTTTGAAACCGATAGAAAGATAACGTCGGGCCCAAAACCAATCCGAATCGAACAGAAACCGAACCACAGCGATATCACAAACACATATAACCCAGGCAACCGACAAAGTGGTCCGATTATAATAGTTTCCGCTCGATTTGCCTATGGGAACATTGGATGATGACTGGACATTCTTTCTGAGATTATACCCCATAAGCTAATGGGAAATTTCCGTCGCACTACGTACAGAAATTTTAATAGTTCGATTAGGATTGTGATTTAACGATTTAGTTTCAGTTTATAAAAATGTTAAATAGTTCTGAGTATTTTATGTAGCTTTACAATAAGAATCCCACAAAATACTTAACGTATCGTTTATTATATTCAGTAAATCTTTAAAAATCTTTACATCTTTACAAATGACAACTTTATAGCTGTAAACAAATTACAAGTGCCCTTGGAAACGTGTGTACAATATGCGCTCCCCCCAAACACACTACATTTACAATTACCTGAAATATATGGGCGGCAATATCTATATAAAATCGCGCTTACCCAACTCTGTTTGATCATTAGCGAGAAAAAAAAAATATTTGAATGGCCAGTGAAGCTTGGCAACTGACAGCGATGATGCTAAATGCATTTGGATAGCTTTTACACACTCAGACACTCACTTTCATCGGCAAATACAAATACAAACAATTTGAGGCACGCATTTCCGCCAGAAACACTCAGAAAAATATCTCCAATAGATTTGATAAGCTCGCCAGTAGAGTTTCTCTAACTTCAGGGAAATAAATATTAAGGAAACATTAAATAGATCTTTTTGTTTATAAAGATTTATATCAGTGGTCTGTACGCACGAGTATTTCTCTGCCAAACCTCTGCCGGCACATGCACGATATCAACGTTCGTGAAATTAAAGCGCTGCAGTGCTCCCACATTATTTGTGGGTAAATCTAGTTTTTGGAGTGAAATAGCTATTTTCATAGTAATATTACAGAACATTTTAGCTATTTCTTTTTCTCATCTCGAACTACTTAATTCAATTTCTCACACACACAAATATATTATAGAAATAGATAAATATAAATTTAAATGAATTAACAGTTTTAAAAGGCTGGTCTTTAATTTTGACAATTAAAATAAACCTTCTAGTGCTTGTTCCTTCAAGCTTCCTAAAAATGTATATTTGACTGAAGTGATTTTTTAAATACAATTCAAAAAGTCACATTAAAGATGCAAATTCGTATATATTCTTTACCTTATGAAGTAAAACTACTACCGAATCGAGTGTATTTCGCCCTTGTAGTTTGTTTTTGGGGACTAATTGACTTTTGACAAGTGTACGGAAGCAACAGAAGTAAATGTACTAACTACCGACCATTTGCATGTCTCAATTAAAATTAATTTGACTCTGCTACAAAGCCAAGAGCAAAAAACAACAAACAAATAGAAAGAAAACATCTGAGAAGTGAGCAACGAGAAAACAGCGCGAATCTAACAGGTTTTCTGCGCGTCTCGAGAGCGTCTTAAAACGCCGAGTCTGGAAATAGCTTGATTTAAGCTATTACCCAGCGGATTGCATAATTTATGTATGCGACTGACTTGAATGCGTTTACGAGGTCATGCGGTATGATCCTCAAATGTTTGCAACGTGACGACAAACACGCGACCATAAAAATGGGCAAAACAAAATTAAGACAAGAAACGCGAGCCCTTCGTAATTTGTATAGTCTAAACAATAAACAAACAAACAAGCAAGCGAACGGGCGCCTAATAAAAGTGTCAAGAATCAGATGTTTCATCATCGACATGCAACATGTATTGAGTATTTATTTATATAGCCCACATCCGAGATGGGCGAGCGTTTAAAAAACGCGCCACTGCAAGCGAAATTCGCGAGAAACCGCGCGGAAAAAAAGCAAATAAAAAAAATAAATAAACAAAACAAAAAGCAGAAATCCGAAAGTCAAGCACAGTGGGTCAAAGTTGAGAGGTGATTAGCATGCCCCAGAGAGCAGCAAAAGAAACTATTCGCCATACAATTATTTACACATTGGGACCATTTACATGGTAGCTGACCAAATTAAATAAATACAAATGTTTATTAAATTAAATAATGAATGATGAGGAAGAGGTGTGATTTTCCTC
This sequence comes from Drosophila kanapiae, assembly GCA_008042475.1. NCBI lineage: Eukaryota > Metazoa > Arthropoda > Insecta > Diptera > Drosophilidae > Drosophila > Drosophila kanapiae. The sequence goes on from VNJM01001375.1 coordinate 457,665, forward strand.
TTCATTGAAGAAGTCAGCAAGAAGCCTTTTTTTTCAAATCTTATAAAAACTTAACAATATAACATATCTATATAAATAATAATCATTTTAAATAAATTCCTTCTTTGCTTTTAATTAAATTAATAATATATTACTTAATTAAATATTCCTTTACAAATATTATTATATTTGTTGCAAATGGTAATTTTTAAGCACGAATATTTATATATAATTTAAACTTAAGGTTTTTTTTTGCAACCTAAAAGCTTAGCTTTGTCCCACTGTGCACATACAAAATTGTATTACTGTATATTTGCCTGGATTGCGTGTTGCCTGTGTCTGTGACTGTTATGTGTCCGTCTCTGTGCCTGTGATTGCCGCACAGGTAAGTGTGCGAGTGTGCACCTGTGTGTGATTGAGGCGGAGGGTCAAGGACAGCCGGTTAGCTGGTCAGCTGTTTAGTTTTTCGGCTTAACCCTTGAGTGAGTGTATAGATTTCGCTTTGAAATTCAACAGTTTATATAAGTTTATATAATTGCAAGTATTAAAAACGCTTAAGCAAAGCTAATTATTAAAAAATATGTGTATATTATGTTAATTACTATTAAAACATATATATTTCTGAAGATAGGAACCCAAGTAATTTTTATATTTGATATGTGGAACGCTTTGTCATGAATAATTTTGACCCGTTCGCTCACATAGCGTTTAATTTTCAGTGGGCCATAAAAAGTCAGTAGTTTTTTATATTTTTTCACGAGCGTATCGCCGGAATAGGTATTCATTTTCTTTAATGGGCGTCGGAGTAATAAAACCCAGAACCAGAGAAAAGTACACCTGGGAAAATATACAGCGAAGAGCAAAGTCTGGGGGCTTGAGTTTATCAAAGGTTTTATCATCGCGCAAAGAAACAAAATAGTTGTAAAAACATTGAAATGCTGTGTTGTTCCCAAGCGATCCAAGTTCTGCTTTGGACTCCGATAAGGACTGATTACCGGGCCTGACTAATTGCCGTAAGACTTGTGTTGCCCCCGGGGCCCGGCCCGGCCCCGCCCTCTTATCGGAATGGGGCGCTCGTCGCTCGAGTGCTGAAATGCGTGTGTTCGTCCGATTAGACTGCTCTAATTGATTGAAGTCAAATTCCAATCGGACGGACAAGCAAAGCGTACACACACACACACTCACAGACAGTTCGATTGTTGAGGGAAAAATGCCCCCGATTTCCAAGGTATTTGCGATACAGTTGGAAATGCCGCTGTGCAAAGATCGTTTAATAATAATAATATAGCAATTGATATGTTTCCCAAAATCAGCGTAAAAGAGTTCTGTACTCTGCACTCTTCGCTTATGCAATTTGTAAATATTCGGGGTTGGTGACCCTTCTCAGTACTCACTGCCGCAGAGATGCCGTAATCTGGTTCATGCGATACCGCTGATGCTTGATCTCGTTGAAGCATATCTGTTGGTGGCTGTGCAGCTGTTCCAGCAGCTCGATGTACCGCCTGTTGCAGCTCTGAAAGCGAAAATAAAATAAATTCAATAAAATGCCTTCTGCCTGCTGTGAAGGGTGGGAAATAAAAGCTCGCTGATCGAGAACAAAAAGGAACCAGAGCACTCAGGGGCAGCAAAAGGAGTTCAGGGGTTCAATCTACCTTGGTGGATCCTAGGATACTCTTACAATATTTAAAACCATATATGTTGTGAATTTGTATTATCGGGTATCAAGTTTTTAAGTATATTATAAAGTATGTCTTTTGTTACTCTATAACTCTATTTATAACAATCTTTTAACATTACATTTTATATCAAGAAGCTTAATAAAATACCGCGCGTTCAGGGGTTCAAAAACCATAACTTACACATTGTTGGATCATAAGAAACATAACTTTAAGGCTTGGTTTTTGCAATAGGGATTTAAATTTGATAAGGCTTTGTTAAAAATAAAAAACTATGACTTAGCATTAGTCAAATTAAAAAATACGGCACAACATATTAATAGCATTAAAAACCATTTTAATGTTATTAATATGTTGTGCTGCCTTTTTTTAAGTTAAACACATTTTGCTATGTTATAAAAATAAATAATAAATAGTTTTTTTTTAAGTTTTTAATGTGGTATTATTCCTTTTTTTAACTTTCAAATTTTTTGCTAAAAAGATAGAATGAATATCCTAAATTTTAGTATAATAAGATGTTTTTAAAACCAGATATAAAGGTATATCAAAATAAATCACTTACAAATACAAAAAAATAAACCTACTATGACTTTATGCAAGGGGTAAGGGTATTCAGGGGACGGACTTATAAAGACGACAAAATCACTGGCGAATTGCGAGCAGCTGTTTTTTTTTTTGGTCTCAAGGTGAAAGCGACATAAATACATATCTATGTATGTATGCATAGACGTGTATACATATATATTTGAGTGTCGCTTATTTTTGGCGACTTTGGCTTTGTTTTGGACTCTTTGTTGGCTTGGACTTTTGCGTTTATTTACTAATAGTTAACCATATATGTATTACCTCCAATTCGGCATACTCCTTGTTGAGCTCCTCCCATTCATTTTTCAGCGAATCGATATTCATTATTCTTATTGTTTATATCGGCTTTTCTTGCCGTACACGCCTTTTCGAATCGCCTTTTCCCGGCTGTACTTTATTCACTTGTTTTCCTATTAATTAATTTATTTTGTTGTTGTTGTTGTTGTATGCAACAGCTGGCAAAGAAGAAGAGGAAGAGATTTTGAGGTTAGGATAGAGACCGGTGAAAAATCAATTCAATTTGTAGGTGGACAAATTTGTTATTGTCAATTTCCCAACATCAATTACACAGACACACGCACACACGCACACAACAGATTTTTCTCTCTCGCAGCCACACACACACACGTTGCCACGTTCAACGCAAAACATTAAAAAAAAGAACAAGGCTTTAAATAACAACAACCGTAATTTGGTTTTGCACTTGGAGAATTGACAAGCAAAGGCAAGCAAAAAAAAAAGAAAGAAATAGAAAGAAAACCAAAACTATTGCCGCGCGTTTTTTCTTTTCGTAATTGTATTTTTTGTTTGCTTTCGTTTTCGCTTAAATTCTTTAAAAATACATTTTTCCGCTGGTTGAGCAACGTTTGTTCGTTCTTGCCGTTCCGTTTCGTATTTTTCTTGAGCAAAATGCAAAAAGCGGGGGCGGAAAGGTGGTGAGGAGGGGAGAGGCGAAGCGACGAGAGAACAACCGACTGCTGCCGCCGACTAATATTTTGTTATTAACTATTTCCGTTGCACTTTTGTTTTAAATACTTTGGCACAAACGCACAAAATACAACACAAAAAACGGAAAACAACAAAAAACAACACACATGCTCTCTCTCAAAAGCGGCAAACGGCAAGCCAAAAGCCAACGGCAAAAGCAAAGAGAGCTTCAGAGAGTGGCAGAGAGCGAGCGCACGAACTAGTTCCATCTAGTGCTTTACCATAATATGGAACTACTCATCAAAAGTAATTATTGTTAACTTGCAAATAAAATCTTTCTGGTGAATCAATAATAGCATAAATTAAAATCAGTTTGAGCTTTACATTTATAAAAATGACCGAATTATTTATATTAGAACGAAACTAAAGGAATACTCTAAGTTGAGTTGTTAAGAGGTACATTTTGTTTAAAAATAATTTCCTTCGGCATTGAACAAATAACTAACATATAACTTAGAAAGAATGTAAATCTTACCTTTAATAAAACAATAAAGAAATACATGTATTTGAGTTCATATGTTTCTCACTTATTATGACTCTTCGGCTGGGACTCCGACTTTTGCGAACTGGATCGTTCGAGGCCAAACTGCTCAGCTCCAAGAGTCGATGAAAAGATAGTCGTCAAACAGCCAGAGCGAATTTGGGAGAGCGCGCTTTTTTTTTGTAAAGAGAACAAGCTGAGATGTGGTGAATTCGAAACCAGGTGGTACGCTTATCGCAGTGAGGTGAATTCATTAGAGTGTAGTGTATAGCTGAATGGCGCGCAGTTGAAAAATAGCTTGAATTTGTTTCCTTTTATAAAATGTTTGTGTACAAGATGAGCAAAGGTGTTATGATTTCTAAAAAAATCTAACTAAATTCATTGTTGTAAATTGTAAACTTATGAATAAGAATAAAAAAAAAATATAAGATTCCTGACACAAGTTCATATAAATCATGTCGCTATTTTCCTTTTATTGACAAAAATGGCATTATAATTGATTTTGTGGAGGGGTAAACAATAAACACAATAGTAATTATGGTAAATAAAAAAAAAAACACATTAACTATGGTGCTCCTAGGACGGCGGCACCCTACTCCTTGCGCCTGGCCCGAAGCCTCAGGGCCAAATAGGCGAATCCCCGGAAGCCCACTATTAGAATGGCCAGACCCACATAGTCCAGCGGCAGATCGGCGGCCGAGAAGTTGAGGGTCTCCAGGATGACCTTGCCCGAACCGGGACACGTTGTGTTCGAGGACGTACAACTGATCTCACCCGGCTCCACGTCCGCCCACTGATTGATCAGCAGGCCCTCGTTGGCGTACCGAAACCAGGAGAGATACGACAGCCACTTGAGGTAGACCGGCACGGAGCCGGAGTTCAGGAAGAAGCCGCCGAACAGGAGGAAGGGTATAATCACCGGCGGACCCACCGACAAGGCCATCGAGGTCGAGGAGCTGGCGCACGATATCAAGTAGCCGAAGGATGTGGACACGTTGGCCACCAGAGTGACCAGGGCCAGGCAGTTGAAGAAGTGCAGCACTCCGGCCCGGAGTCCGATCATCGGATAGGCGATGGCCGTAAAGACCAGCGGCACTGTGAGAAAAAGTGGCAGTTCGGCGATGGTCTTGCCCAGGAAGTAAGTGTCGCAGCGGTATAAACGACTCCGGGCCTCTCGCATGAACACAGGCAGTTCGGAGGTGAACACCTATAAATATAATAATAATAATAATAAGTTAATAAGATATGAGGATCAATTTTATATAATAAAATCAATGGGATAATTAATAGAGCTTAGAAAACTATCAAGCACTCACATTAATCGTGGCAAAAACATTCTGGAAGGTCATGTTGGTTAGGAAGAGGAAGATGGCTCCATTGATATTCATCACGCCCACTTGTGTCAGTTGCTGGCCCAAAAATATCAAACCAATCAAGATGGCCACCATCTGGAAAGGATTATTATATAACTTAGACTCTGCGTGTCAATAGTCTTCACATAGAATATTTTATTAACTTTAAAGGGGATACAAATACAAAGCCTAAAACTAAGGTGATTACAACTCAAAAACTGAGAAGATTTCAACGTGTTATTGATGTTTCTTTAAAGCCTAACCTTTTTAACTTAGCTACAAACATTTATTCCTACTTAGAAAAATATTTCTATAAAAAAAAACAAGCAAACGTAAGTAACTATCGTTTAATGGAAATATATATTTTGTGCTACAATATTTCAAACTTTTCTTAGTCATTTCCCATCAACTTATTTGTCTCTGTCGTTTAACTAAGATTTAGTTAATAATATTCAGTTCTGCTCATATCCCTCCCTGCCGTCGCCAGCACCACTCACCGTTGTCTGGATGAGCCGCACTTTGACGAGCAGCGGCTCCTTGAGCACCGACAGCCAGGATCGCCACAGGACCGCTCGAAACTGCATAAACCAGGTGGCCTTGTAGGTATAGCCATTCTCCGGCTGTTCCAGCGGCTGCTGAAGGCTCTTGGTGGCCAACAGCTGTTCCATATCCCGGGCCACCTTGCTAATGGCGAAATTATCGCAGATTTTGGCAATACGCTCCCGGGACTCGATCTCCCGGCCGGGAACCACGGCCAGAACCTGCACGTAAAAGTCCGCCGGATTGTAGTTCGTGGGACACTGGGCTCCGACGCTGCAGGATAAATATTTAGAAATATATTTACAGGGATAGATTCCCTATGTACTCACTAGGAGAAGAAGTCAACGGCTTCGCTGGGTGTGCCCAGGAAGGCCACCCTGCCCTCTGCCATCAGCAGGATCTTGTCGAAGAGCTCGAACAGCTCGGAGGAGGGCTGGTGTATGGTCAGGATGACGGTCTTGCCCTTCTGCGACAGCTTCTTCAGCACCTGAACGACGCTGTGGGCGGTGAAGGAGTCCAGGCCGGAGGTGGGCTCATCGCAGATCAGCAACGGCGGATCGGTGAGGGCCTCCGAGGCGAAGGCCAAACGCTTTCGCTCGCCACCGGACAAACCCTTCACCCGTCCCGGCACTCCGATAATCGTGTGCTGGCACTTGCTCAGCGACAGCTCTTGGATGACCTGATCCACCCGGGTCACGCGCTGCTTGTAGCTCAAATGCCTGGGCATCCGGACCATGGCCTGAAAGATCAGGTGCTCCCTGGCCGTAAGCGAGCCGATAAACAGATCGTCCTGCTGGACATAGGCGCATCTCGCCTGCATCTCCTTCGCGTCCACCGGCTGGCCATTGAGCAGTCTCATTCCAGATGGTGACACCTGAATGCCCTGCGGCGATCGAAAGGCCAGGGCATTGAGGAGCGTTGTCTTTCCGGCACCGGAACTCCCCATTACGGCCAGCAACTCACCGGGATAGGCCACGCCGCAGACTGCAATTGAATCGGAAAGGGGGTTATATTATATATTAACTAGATATGTACAATACTAAATCCACATTAAAGTACACTGTAATTAGCTCACCGTTCTTCAGCAGATGCTTCCGTGGCGCCGGGATGTGTCGTTCGTTGCAGAAGAGGCCACGCGTCCGGTTGACCAGCTGTCGCCAGCCGGATCCCGGCTGGTTGACCGCCCCGAAAATGTCCAGGTTATGCCAGGCGTAGGTGAGATTCTCCGCCATCTGGCCGGCGTTGGACCCGGATCCGGGTCCGTCCGGGGGACTGGGTGGACGCAGAGTTCCATAGTTCTTTGTCTGCCCGAATCCCTGGCTGATGCAGCTCTGCGAGGCTCCACTTTCACCCTGCGGCGATAGAGAATAAATAGAATTCAATAAACGTCTAATGGCCTACACTTTCCTACACTTGAATAAAGTAGGAAAAATCTGAAAGGAAATTGCTTCAAATATTTCTCAAGCTATTGGTTAGGTTAAACTTTGAAGTATTCTTTGATTGTTTAATATAAGTAACTTACTAATTGATATTCGGAAAGTTTATAGGTTTTAAAAAATTCCTATGGCTTGAAAATCCTATAAAAAGGTTCCCAAATGTATACAATAGTCACTAGTTTTGTTTTAATTAGGGCTTGAAATGTTATAACCTAGTATTGGGCATAATTATTATTGATTTTATATTTATAATGATTTAGAAAATATTTAATAATCATTAACAGTTTAAATGAACGATTTCTGTAAGCTTTAAAATGTTAGAAGCCACGTTTGGGCATACTTTTTTTTTATTGATTTAATATCTATACCAACTCTTTGTTTTTACAAAATATTTAATTAGAATAAGCAGATATATAAGATATTATATCTTTCTTATATCTTTCCCCCTTATTAATATCCCCGATAACCTTTTATTTCGAGTGTGTCTTAAAAAGGTTGCGAGGAGAAAACTTTTTAATTTCACGGCGTTCGTCCATAAAAATGAAGGCGTTTGTGCATAAATCTTGGCTAGCCTGGCTAATCCCTACTCCCCTTCCTTCCTTCCCTGAAGGCTTATCCCTGCTCTGCTACCCACCCGCCGTGTCCTTTTTCGTCGGCGACCCATCTGTTTAATAAAAATGCCCAAAAGTCCCGAGTAGGCGAGGCCTATTTAAAATGTGCAAATTAGGGCAGGCCATAAGCCGCAGCCGGCTGACGGCCTTGAATGAGGGGGAGTCCTGGTGTGGTAGGGTGTCCTTGTGGGCTCACCATGTTGCCACTTCATAAGACAATTGCGAGTGTAAATCGCCGGCATCTTCGGCTTTTGTTTTGCGTGGGCTTTGAGCCCCGTCAGCTTTGTTTTTATTAAATATAAAACTTTAAGGACACTTGGCCATATAAATGAGCCGGAATCCTTATGAATGAGTTGAGCAAAGTGCGTATTTGGGGCCCCTTTCGAGTAGTTTGCCATCAGCGCAATGAATATTTACTAGCGAAAAGTGGGCCAATTCACTCAGTTTACGACTATATATTTTCAATGGCTGAGGAATTTACTTGAACTACGATTTTTATCGATATTTGACTAGAATATTTGAGATTTGAATATAGCTTGCTATTGTTAATTTGGGTTATTTCTTTGAAAAGTTATGTAACTGCAGATTAATGGTGGATTTGAGCAAGAAATATAAATTGTTCTTCTTATTGATAAGACAAATATACAATTATATCGATATTTTTGATAGGCGTAACATTTCTTTGATTATATGGCTATCGAGAGGAACTTGCATTAAATAAACTTTAACTTCAAAAACTCCACCTTTAATCACAAATTAATCGCCGACTTGAGCTCAAGCCAAAGTTAATGTCGGATTAGGCCCCAGGGGGAGGCGATGGCTATTGCCAAACCCACTCCGTCGGTCTGCCAGCTTTCCGCCCAGGTGGGGCTTCCCTTTCGAAAAGCCGGTAACCGAAGACGTTTGCGGTAGGGTCCACTTACCCACTCCCCCGCAGATATTTTCATTTTCATTTTCATAAACAATTTTCTGTTTTCCATTTGTGGGGTTTCCTGCCATCGCGTCGGCCTGCGGCCAAAGCATAAATAACAGGGATCCACTAATTGGCGTCCAGGCAAAAATACAAAAAAAAAAAATAATACAAAAAAAACTTACAAAAATGAAGGGAGAAATATGTACCAAAAAAAAAAAAAAAAAAAGAAAAGAAGACAAAATGATGGCCACAATATGGAAAACATTTTATCCGCGCGCTGCTCTCGTAATAATTTGTATAAATAATCATAAAAAATTAAGCAAAAAAATGCTAGCAATGAGAAAAGCAAAATCCTTGGAAGGAGACTTAAATAAAAAGCTGACATTCAATAAAAGCCAGGAGAAAATATAAAGAAATAATGTCCACCTTGCACTCAGCGCCTTCGGCTTCTAACAACAGTGAACTTAGGATCAGAAGGCAAAAATATCTAAGTATTTAGCAATACTTAATTGTATTCATTAATATATTATAATAGTTATTTATTATTTTATTTCTTTATGGTACTTAATATCAATTTGTTTAATTAGTGTTCTCTGTATCAATTATACGAATAAGAGTATTTAATAACTAATTTTGATTGAAATACAAATTAAATATATACGTTTGAATCTTTCCTGCAAAATATTCTCCAACTTTTTCAAAATGTTGATTTCTAATATTTATTTTAAACAAATTTGTTCAAAATAGCAGTATATTATCAAAATGTATTTAATATTTAGATATTAAGATAAGATATAAGATATAATTCATATTTCCGACACATTAATTATGAAGTTCAGAAAATATAATTTGAAGAAATGTTAATTTTTTTCTTAAATTTCTTTAGCTATCTTTTAGGTTTTTGTCTTCACTGTACTTCTGCTGCGCTGCTTTCGCCACTGATTCTTCTAGACTGTCCTGTCCAGTTTTTGGGCTGACTTTTGCTTACGAAAAAAATATTAAAAAAAAAACAAAAAAAATCGGTTGACGTCGCGAGGTGGACGCGAAAAAATGTAATATCCGTTACGGGCTCAGAAAGAGAGGGGTGCGAAAGAGATGGACGGAGTCTCAGAGTCTCAGACCTGGCAAAAAAATTGTTTTCACAACAAATGAGGCCGAAAAATGTTATTAAAAAGTTTCCTTCTCCCACACCCACACTCCGCGGGTTCTTATCTCCGTCTTCGGTTTATTCTCTTACTTCTCCCTTATTTTCCTTGTTGCGAAAGATGCTACATTTCATATTTATTTAATTTTTTTTCGCTTACTTCTTACTTTGCGTGCTATTTTTGAATTACTTATGAAGGAATTCGCGTGCGCGACAGAGTGGGGCCGATAGAGTGCGTTTCCCACGCCAGATGGCGCCTCAAACAGGAGGCAGGACGAAGGATCCAGAAATGTTTTTTGATGAACTTGACAAATTGAAATGACTGAATGAAGAAGCGACTCAATTTGTTGTGTTTCCTCTCTTATTTTCTTCTTTTTTTTTTTAATGTATGTACTTTTTTGTATATTTTGTCTTTTCATTTTGTCGAGTGTGCGAGTGAGTGGCTAATGAGTGCACTCAAAAGTCATTCACTTTGATGGCAACAAAACACAGGAGGCCATACAATAATACAGTGCAAGTCTCCTAATAAATTGCCAAAAAAAATGGAAACATTCATAAATTGAGTTCACAGCCAAAAGATACGGCAATTATAAATTTATGAATTGATAAAGCTATGATATAAATATAAAGAAATATCTTTCCTTAAATATGAACAACCTCATGTTAGACTTCAATGACCTAGTGGCCCTTGCGACACCCGGCACGTGCTTGTTAGGGTTAAGTGTTAAGTAGGCGCGATAATCCAAAGTATAGTTAAAGAATGCGCGGAAATTAACTCCTGTCGTGCTGCCTAAATTGGATAAGATTAAAGTTTTTTGTTTAGAAGGTCTATCTCTACGTTTGAGATTATAGTCGACATATCGTTATCATTTACAGATAAAACTCTAAAGGGTTCATGCGTTTTTAATACGATTTTCTACAGTGGCGTAGGACTAAAGTTATATAGGATAAAGAATATTTCACTAAAAATATATTTAATAACTTAAGAAAGAAGTCACTAACTTGAAGTGGCAAGAAATACAATTTTTAAAACTGTCTAGCTATTAAAATATATTTCGGCGTAGTTAGTTATTAGCTTATTAGTTATAAAATATCCTTTTTATAAACTATTTTAAAGGTAAGCCAATATTTCTTATATGTTCACGTACGAGTTTGGTATTAACAACATCTAAATAAATTTAAGAATAACCAAGCAGTATAGGTTGTAATTTTACTTCTTATATTAAACGGCACAGAAAAATACAAAGATTTTTGTTAAGAAAAATTAAGAAGACCTTTGATCACACTATTTATTTGCTGTGCACATTGTCTACCCAGTCAGACGCCGTTTAAACAAGGTGTCAAGATTTTAAAGTGCGATACCAAGACAGATATAGTATAAACGGGCAAATAGAAGATATCAGATGCTGCTCAAATAATGACCCAGATAAGGCGCGATTGTACAACATCAAGCAGCGATCTCATCAGATACAGATACAGTTTCAGAAACAGAAAACAGATACGAGCTATAGACACCCAACAATGTTGTTTGGCCAACTTAAGCCGATAGATAATCCAGCTTCTCTCACATGTTAGGCCATGCATCACTGGATATTTTTTGTTCAAGTGTATCTTCGGCTTAGATTGCAAAAGAAGTTTCAAGTATAACGATATTATAGAAAAGTTATAGAGCTATTTATAATATTCTTCTAATAATTTCATTCGTTAATGTTTGGTTGTATCGACAAGTGAATAAATTACTGCAAGATAAGGGTTTGAGCCTTTAAATATTAAACAACTAAATAAGAAGTAAGAATTCAGCCTCAATTATTATTTTTCCAAGTCATTTAAAGCACCATTTATTTTAATATTATCAAAAGAGGTAAAAAGTTAAGTAAATGACATGCCACAAGTCTCTTTTATTTATTATTTCTTGCGCAATTTGCGGTTGCGACTGTTCTCACGATCCAAAACCGAATGGGATATGTTGCAATCGCATAGCTTCCGATAGATAATACTCACATTATTCAGATGCTCGGCGGATGGGTGTTTGCTGCCCCCGCGAAGTAACAACTCCTGATCCTCTTGGCCCATTGCCGCTCCTGATCGTTTTTCGTGGTCTTCTCGCGGCGCTTAGGCACTCGAAAAAAAAAAAAAACAAATACGACAGAAGTGACTGTAATTTGTATTTAATTGTTGGAGTAAACCGTTCGGAGCCTCGTCACGAAACCGCTGGCAAAATGCAACTGAAGGCGGACATTGACGCTGGTTAATGCGACAACAGACGGCAGAAAGGGACGGAACGGTGGCCCAGAGAAAGAGACGGACTGACCGAACGCAACTCTGACTTTGAGTGAAATGACGTTTTGAGTGAGAGGAGAGATAATCGGAGGAGCAGGCAGGGAGTGGCACTCCAAATACCCTTGAAAAGTGATCTTGTTTTTTGAAGATTATATCGGGGAAATATGCTGCTAAGTTTTTGGGTTCTTAACTAACTTTAATTTTAGTTCAGGTGATCTTGGAATGTGTCTTAAAAATTAAGATAAATATGTGAATGTAGGAAGCGTTATTAATTAATTCTTATTTAACATTAAGTCTCCAGGTAGAGGGTGGTACGTAGTGGCCTCAAACCCGAGGGCCTCTCCCTCTCTGCTGAATGCTGATTAGGATGAGAGGTTGCTCGGCGTTTTCTTATCGCCATCACATTCACCTTCTCCCCCTGTTTTGTTAATCCGTCACATTTCGGGGGTTCGGACTGTACTTTGCATGCATGATTTATCAAACGAACGGCGACGGTGATGCTTAACCCCTGAATTCCCAATTTCCAGCCCCTAGCCGTTGTTGTCATCGTTAGCATCGAACTCTGTTTGCCGGACGGACCACCAGTTCCGGACTCTGTCCGCCACCAGCTGTCCGGACATTATCAATCTTCATCATCATCGCCATACGGAGTTTGACAGAGGCCAAGGAGGATGGGTATGGTGATGGGGATGGGAATGGGGGGAATGGCGAGGTGAAAGGCTGTCAATATCATTTTCATCGTTTTCACGACCAATAAGGTAACAGGTTAAGCAGCACCTTCCCGTTAATGCGCTAGCCATGAGCTAGGTTTGGGAAAATACAAACGATACTATACTATGAGTTTTAATCCGATAAGGATGCTAATAATCATTTAATATGGATCAGGGAAAAGGTTGAGTCAATAGATATATAAAATATATAAAGTAAATAGCATCTTACTGACATTTTACGAAAACTCGATTTAGATTTATCGATGAAAGTAATAGTTTATAGTAAATAACGCTGCTACCTTCTTTCCATCTCGCTCACATTCGCCTGAAAGGGTTCCAGTCATGGCTATCTAGCCATGAGTAACCCCACTCTAGCCATCTGGCCACCTAACTAATCTTTAATTTTGTATAAATATTAAGGATATACTTCTTTACGTTTTTAAGTTATAGTATATATAAGGTACCCATTATAGGGTATCTCACACTCGAGCAACGTCGACTTTAGCAGCTTTCTTACTTGGTCTTATTGCCCCGAAATAACTTGTATCTGTGCCTTTAGTTTGGTAAATCTGTAATAAGTACTTCTCATTTGAAAGGATCAAATGCGGATATGTCCATATCGATTCGCCTGGTGATGCTGATGGAGAGTACATATAATCTTTATGGGAACTGGTTACAAGCTTCTGATTTTTATTTAAATACCCACAAAGAGTATATATTAATTGTGGCTGGTTGTAGTAGTAGTTGCTGGCTGATCTACTTGTGATTTTCCGCCCCGATTTGAGCCATTTAAAGAAGCTCAAATCCGCACAAAGTGGCTCTGTGTTCGAGACGTAAGGGATTTTCTTTGTGAGCCGATCAACGAAAAGCAAAGCTAAGCAGACAACAATACCAGCCAGTGTCTCTCACTCATTTTTGCTCACTACATGGCACTCCGCCCGAGGGTTGTCTTTCAGTGACACTTCTGGGGCTTCTTCGACTATTCTGAGTTTGAGTGCGGCTTAAAGCGGGTTTTCTCCTATTAAATCTGTCTTGAACTTAGGTGCATGTGTGTGCAGCCATCATTTACTCACTCGAATGCTATAAACTTTTTTACACTTAACAATTGATTGTCACTCGGTTGTTGCCTTTGCTTTTTATTTTTTTTTTTTCGTGCCTGCAACTTGCAACGGGGCATCTCAAAAATAAGTTTAAGCCCGATTACAAAATGCTCTTAGGTCTTTAAGTTTAATTTAAATATTCAGCTTAAATATATGAAAATATTAACTTGATTTATGAAAATGTAATTACCAGACTATTCATTCAAAGTAATTTCTCATTTTTCTTATCTTGAAACATTGCTCTTTCAGATTAATTAATAATATTACCTTCATTTTTTAGGTATTACACATTTTTAAAAGTTAACGTTTTCTTTAGTTTTAAATTCTGCTGGCATACAGCACACCCTGTAAAAAAAAGAGCAAATGAGTAACTTGAGCTGAAGGGTAGAAAGTTTTTTTTTTTCAAACAAGCTCACACAGGTAAATCTCTGGCGGGGAGCTCTGAAGGCTGACTTAACCCCCGTCCTTGCTTTAACCCATGCAAATTATTGACGCGGACAGCGGGTTCAATAAATCTGTGTGTGTGTGTGTGTTGGTGGAGAAACTTTTCGCTAATCAGACAGCTTTCTAGTTCATTGCTTTGCCGAACCTCCCCTCGTGCCACGCCTCTGTCCGTGACACACCGCCTCTAACGCCCACTTTCAGCGCAGATGCTCAGACGTGGCCCTTTAAGGGGAGATGGCATAAGTCGATATTTTTCAATAAAGTTTTGAAACGATATATCGATAGTTCGATGCACATATCGAAGGAAACATAGTATAAGTGATATTTCAAAATTTTAAGAATAGTATAGCAAAGTTATTGAATGTTCTTAGCATAAATATATGAACTAACGTAAAGTTTACTGGTTTTCGATATTCCATATATCTATAACTATTTTTTTGTTGTATCTGATTTGCTCATCCTTAGCTGTAATTGCTAAGTAAATCAGCGCTGCCATTTGCCAAAGCCCAAAAAGTCTATTCCCTGTTTAAGGAGAAAGTGCGAAGAGGATGGGGTTTTTTTTTTGAGGTTTACCCCCCGTGGGGGAAAAAAGGGGTTTCCCCAAATAGGATGGCGGTGGGTGGGTGGGGGGACGGCATTATTCCGCCATTCGGAGGATAATGTAAGAGAGCGGCGGCTGCCAAAGTTTGGGGCAACTTTTAAAGAGAGGAATGTGTTATGGGTTCGGGTCACATAGTTAGTTAGTCCCGCAACTTCAAACCAAATGACTGCAGAAGGGGCACGGCCATGGAGTTAAACGTTTGTCAGCCATCGAGGTGGAGATTTATGGGGCTCTCTGGCGAAAAGTTTTGCAAAGATTTTCCCAGGTTCCACTGGATTTAAATTAGCCGAGATCTTTGAGCGAACTTTCACCAAGATTCCGATTTGTTCCGAAATGTTCAGCCCCAAAAAGATTTCAAATACAAACAGAGAAGATGGCGAGAAGATGGTAAATAAAAAAATTACATAAATTGAAATATTATATTTCACATATGACGACAAGTTATATAGTGTTTAAACTGAACCTTTTCTTTAAAGGTTAGACTGCTTTGGTATGCAAAATAAACTGTGCTTGTCACCCTTCCTCCGCTTCAAATACTTTTCACTTCTTGGTCCATTTTTCACGCCCTGAACTCACTTTTTATGTATCATCAATTCGAAGCTTCCGCTTCCAGCGGCTGATGAATTTGTTTATGCAAAGGACACAAAGGATGAAAGGGAGGGGTATCCCTGTCGGAACCAATTTCGACTTCATGGCAATCACTTCAATCTTGTCCTCGCCTAGTTGGTCGCCATGCAATAAAACCGTGTGAGACAGTCCTGCAAATATTTGGAGATATGTGTATTATTTATGCCCTTTCTCAAGAGTCTTTTGGGTTTAAGAGAAAGTTTGAACAAAAAATATATAGAATAATTTTAATGTAGATTCATACTTTCTAAATATTTCAAAGTAAAATTAAATTTAAATGTTTTAAATGCAAATTATTATTTATTGCACAATTGAGAATGGAAATTGTTTGAGAGTTTTTTAATCTTAGCAAGCGATTCATTTTGGCATATTTTCGGGAAAATGTACAAATTTGTTTCGGTTTTTTTGTTATCTATTTATATTGTTAAATTTCACTTCCGTTTCCTATTCGAGGACATTCAGGCGAACGCTTGGCAATATGTTGCGAAGAACGCTGGGGTGCTGTATGAGAAGCGGGCTCGTGGGTAGAGGGGATGGCGGAAAGAACTTATAGACGAGAGGCCTATGTGAAACGGAAGTCGCCATTCGCTTACAGCACGCGCGCGTCTCATAAAAACGTATCAAAACATCCGCTGGGAGTCATAAAAATTTTGCACTCAGACTTCGCTTTTCGCTCTGCTTTCCCCATTTCCTTTTCCCTCTGCCTGCCTCCTGATTTTTCCTGATGCAGTTTCTAACTTTTCCTCTGTCAGTCTTTTTCTCTCTCGCTCGCGCTCTCTCTCCTTCACTCTGTGTGCCTTTTCCACGTGGGACTACGCGGCGTATGTGTAATCTAATAAAATTTGCTGTTTATGTGGCAACAGGCTCTACTTGTTCTCCACGCTTCCAGCCTCTTCGGCTCTCTTCCCCTCTTTTTCTGGCTTGCTAACTAGCTTACTTCAAGTGTTCTCCTTTCACCCCATTCCGCGGCTCTTGGCCAAGTTTACCCACGGTTTTTTCCCCTCATTCGTGCAACTGTTGCGCTGCTTTATGGCACAATGGCTGAGGATTCAGGAATGCGATTTAACTGCTGCACATGTAGGGACTTGGGATGTGCTTTACTTTGGTTTTAAAAGAAAGAAAAAAAGAAATCGACGATAAATATCGAACATATCGAAATAACTTAAAAGATATGTGGCTAATCGATAAATTATCGTCATAAAATTGATTTAAATATGTTCGGCACCTAAGGCAATTATTTTATTTATTTGTGATGGTGATCTTTTGACACCCATGACTTATCTGATTAGATACTAAATAATATAGATAATTTCTATACGATCCCCAATTAGTAAAGCAGTAATTGTTGCCACAGGTAAGCGGAAAAGGAAGATTAGGTCTAAAGAAGTTTCTGGATTGTGTTGAGCATGTTTCTATCAGTTTAAATTTGTTATAAATAGGAGCCACGATAGGCAATTATTGTATTTAATCTTTTAGGCGAACTTTTGAATATAAAAATGATTTATTTTCTATCTCTGGCGTTTTTTTCAACACCCAAAGAATGTATAATAAAAATGAACAAAATACCGTTCTACGTAAGTATAATAATAAATATTTTTGTAAGAATTTTATGCTTCTTTTCCAACTATATACAAAATAAGGAGCCATTAAATATTTGTTTAATTGAACTTGAACTTAAGTACCTAATTTTCCAACCATAAATATACATATATTATAATAATATTTTATTCAATACTTTTCCGCCTGGTTAGGGTTGCCGATTTATTTATTGAGGGGAGATAGTGAATCTGGCTCTAAGCGGCTTGTGCCTTAAATACAATTATCTCATGGCAAGCACACAGCTTATAAAATAAAACGGAATCGTTTACGCGACACACACATAAAAATATGGTTATAAATATGCATATTTGTACGGGGCTTGAGCTTATCGATAAATGATTTTCAGGCCGCATTTATAGGCGGATATTGAATGGCTGGCTAAATCCCACGAAATGATGATAAATCTCCGCTTAGGAAATTATTTGTTATGTTGCCAGCAAAATGGAACAAAATAAGTATGTTTGTATTAAATTCAAAAATCGGGTTTATGTAATCATATTATCCTTGTGGTCCTTGCCTCCACTCCTTGAGCTATTTTTAACCATTAATCATGACATATCGGAGGACAAACAGCAGCCAGTGACATTTGCCGCCTGTTGCAATTTAATTAGATTAAAAATGCATATAATTTATCAAAATGCGAACGAATGAATGAATGTACATATGTGTAAACGGGGAAGTGAGAAAGTGGGGAAAATGGGAAACTGGGATATGTCACATGTCACAAGACATAGGCCAGAGTAAAAGTAAAATCCGAGGCTTTCTCCTGTCTCCTGTCACGGACAAACATATGGCGAAATAATTTAATTGCATTGTAAGAATAAAAGCGAGTGAAAGATTAACAACAACAAAAAAAAATCATAAATAATCTGGAAAGTGAGTAAATATGCATATGAAAGGAGTGTAATGACAATGAAAATGCGTAGCTAATTAGCAAACTGACAGCACAAAGAGGCGAAAAGTGTAAATGGGGGAAAAAAGTGAGTGAGTAAACTCCGAGGGGGAAATGGCTGTATGGGAATATTACGTATACGCACCGTTAGACAGGGCAATGAATTATGCAAAAATATATAGAGACAGACAGAGCCAGAGCGAGAGAGAGAGAGAGAGAGAGAAGGGGAAGCGAGATGCGAGATCCTCTTTTGTTATTTAATTTTCATTCATTCTCATTTCCCCGTCTTCGTTTTTCCCCCGGTTTCCCTTTTCTCTTCCCTTTTTTTTTTTTCTTAGCCGCAACATTTGACATTTTGTCACATTTAAAAAATATTACAAAGGTTCAAGCGGAGGAAGTTGTGCGATATAAGCCACGTACTAATATGCCATCTAATTTGTTATTCATGTGATTTAAGCGCGTCAAAGAAGATTAATGACTGAAAGCGCTCGGCACCAAATTGAAAAGTGGCAAAAAGCCAAAGCAAAGCTCATAATAACAAAAGCCAACGAGAGGGCGACGGGCTGCAGTGTGATTGCGGTGTCTAAGGGATAATTTAATAATGCCCAGATTGGTTAACCCCCCCAGTCCCCCCAGTCCCCCCGTTCCCTTCATCGTCACCATTCTAAGTTACCTTGGTGGGGAGCCTTAATGCGGAATAAAATTCAATTAGAGCACTTTGCGATTAACCCAATGAGCGTTTGTAGCGCCAACAAAGAGCATTTAAGTATTTAATAGAGTTCTGAAATTGTCCATATTTAAGGCATACGTTTTGCTAAGAAATTTATTTTATATATCATTATATCCCAAAAAAAAAAAAAGGAAGATTTTGAGGTGCCTTTTATAACAGTTATTTTAAAGTGTGTCACATATTTTAAGGTGGCAACAACACCAATAGGAATAGTTGACGCCTAAAAAATATACAAGATTCATATACAAACTATATATAATAATATATTTATTCCTTTGAAAAATGTACTCTCCTTTTTTCCTTTCAACAAATAAATTTCCGTATTTATTATTAAAAATAAAAATATGATATATAGCTAACTCTTATAATAATATAAAATAAACGATGAGACACCGGATTTATTCAAGCAATGTCCCAAGGAACCTTTTTGGAGAATAAATATAATAAATATGTAAATAAAATAAATAAGAAATAAAGAAATAAAATCACCTATCCTACCATATATGGCTTTTTGTGATCGGACTCTAAGGATTGGAGATATCAGCCCTGAAATGTAACGAAAGCAAGCAAGGAAAGATTACTTCGGGAGGACCCGAAGTTTTTATACCCTTGCAGAATAAGATGCATATGTTCAAGAACTGTTCGGATATACAATTTATATTGCGATTCCACTGCTACATATCCCGTTCTCGGATATGATCCACACTTTTTTACACGGGGCCTTCCATAAGGTCAGTGATCTCAATAAAAAATAAGCAAAAGCTTACCGATTTATACCGATAGTTCCTATAGCCGCTGTATGGATATAGTAGTTTGATTCTGATAGTAGTCCGATAACTTAGAGGAGAAGACTGAAGACTCAGAAGAGGGGAAGCTCAGTTATCGTCTTATGCTTCAATATTTTTACTTGAACAAATTTCTCTATATTGTCAAAAGTGTACAGAATAAAGTTTAGAGGTCAAAATAAAATGACTTAATGAACATTTAAGAAATAAATTCGCAGAAACCAAAATATTCTTTTAACTAGAAACGCTTAAATGTAAAAATCGGCATACTGTCTTCGGGCCTAAGGGTTTCTGGTGAAACAAATTAATTAAATATATTTAAATGTTGAAATTTGTAATTTTTTAGATGGTCTTATTATCTATGTATTTTATTATATTCAACATTATTTTGCATGTATTTGTAAATATTCTTGGGTGCGTACAAGGTTTTAAAATGAAGTCTAAAAGTATGCAAAGATATTTTTTAGGTACCAAGTTCACAGTAAATGTGTTTTTTCTTTACGATCTAACATTTTGTAGCATAGTTTTGGACACCGTTTGAAAGATATCCGATACCTGTATCACAACCGGAAAAGAATTCTTTCTTTAAATTGCAATTTTGGAATCTCTTGTATTTAATTTATTTGTTTATATTTTATCGTACTTGAAATGGGAAATACATCGTAATCAGTTTTTTTCTTTAGAAAATGAGTAAAATAAATTTAGAAACGCCTTGCTTATTCAACTCCTACTTAAATGATACCGAAAATACTTGGCAAAGCAAACAATGGACCAAAATATGTCTTCGTGAAAACCAAAATTAGTTGGAATTTGCAGTCCGAGAGGAGGAGGAGGAGGAGAGGAAGGATAGAAACGAGAGGAAGGAGCCAAGTGCTGCTGCCATTGTTGGTTGTTGGTGGAAGTTTGCGTGCCGCAGCTATTAGCTTTTGTCTGTTTGCAAATGGCCTTCGCACTGGCTCTTTGATGCGGTCACTCGGTGTGGGCGAGGTCAAAGGTTGCGGGGCTAAAACTTTGCGAGTTCTTTTCACCGCAAATTAAAGTGCACAAAATGCTAAAGTTCCCAGTGAAAATATTTACGAGACAGCCAGCGGAAAATGGGAAATACGAAATGGGGGTAATGGAGGCGGTGCTCCGCCCGCTCGTCACCGTATTTGAAAAATAGCTTTGTTTCAATAGCCAGGAACTGGGCTACAAGCGGCAAACTGGCCGAAGGATTTTCTGCGGCTTTTTCCACACCCCTTACCCCCCTCCCCAACCTCTTCTCTTTCCTTACCGAGAAGCAACAGCTTCGGAAAAATTGCAGCCGCCGTAGCCGCCGCTTGCATTGAGGAAGCTAAGCTCGATGCGGAAATACCCACCGGAAAACTCTATCCTCTCGGCTTCCGCCGCCACTGGCAAAGTCTTGAGAAAATGTGCGGTTTTTGCGGCTCCTACTTGAGAAATCTAATTAAACAAATAACAAAAGCTCGGCTTGGCAGTAAAATCTACTCACTAAGGGATATTAATAATAAGTTTCGGTTGACTGTGTACACGCACAACTTTCCGACCAAAATAATTCCAATCTATGAAAACTTTCGGGTTGCGGTCAATAAGTTTGGCCCATGGAATTGCAATGGTTTTCTTAGCCAATTATCATAATGTTCAGCTTATATGGATCGTGGCCACAGATGGCCAAGTGGTTATCCAAGAGATCCTTAAAAGAGATCAACATTATTGAAAAACAATAAAGACGAAATTGAAATAATATTTAAGGGAATGTAGGAAAGAATAAATATTAGTCAAAAAAACATAATTGCAAATTCCAGAACAAATTTTGAACTTGAAGCAGCAATTAATTATTGTGTTAAATTCCTACTTTTAAAGTTTGTAATAAAATTGAATTATAGTTTTAGAATTCAAATTTTACAAAGGAATAAAAACCTATGTACTTAGGCTTCTTCTTCCTTCTTCTTCCAAATAAAAAACATTTAATTGGTATTTAAATTTAAGTTGTTCCCTTCTGTTATATATTTAAGCCCCTTCTTATTAGTTCTCCCCTCCTGAAACCTAAAAAAACCAAATCAACAAATGTAACGATCCTTTTTAATTCCTTCCCCAATTCAACTTCCATTCGTTGGATTACGAAAATGTATCTTCGTGCAGATGCAGATACTTACATTAAGTCGGAAGCTTTTATCTTCGCTCCACCTTCTTTGATTATAATTTACTTTTCGGTTGTTATTTTCCGGGCGCATTTTCCCGACTAACTCTCGTTAAGTTTCAGTGCACGGCCGTTAGGTGGCGCTTTATGGCAACATTTCCTTCAGCAACAGCATTTTCCATATGCCCGTAATGCACTGACAGAAATGAAGCAAGCCAGCAAATTTTATATTTTTACTTTATGTTATATTATAATAGCTGAATATGTGATTTACTACTTTTCTACAATGCTGAAATATTTAATTGAATTCCCAATTAATTAGGGCTAATTATATTTAATGTATTTAACTTTTACACTCCGAAGAACCTAAGGTATTTTCTATAATTCCCAGAAATTTGTTCATTTCCCGTTGGTCTCTATTTTTGATGGCAGTGCTTAGTTCCGAGCTGACTTATTACTGGCAGAACAAGAAGCAGGACTCCCGACACTCGCACACATGGGCTGTAAAAATGAAAATGGCGCTACAAAAATGAGAAATGAAGAATGACAACATCAAATTAGCTTCATAAAAATGTCGACTCCGCTGCTCCCTTCCTGGTGCCTGTTGTTTTTTTTTTTTATTTTTATTTTGTTGTGTTTTTTTTTTGTTTCTGGGGGGGTGTGAAACAATACAGTTTATAAAAATGAGAGTGCAAAAATATTTTTATGATAAATGACTGTAAACGAGCACGTGAAGCGACAAAGCGGAAAAGGGAAAGCCAAGGACATTCCATAGACATAACCGTGCTGCTGTCAACCACACACGCACATGCCAGCACACCCGCACACACCAGCAGCACCCACATACCCACACCCGCACACACACGCACACCCACAAGGACATCTATATGACAGGAGAATTTTCGGCGTCGACGTTGACATTGACGCCATTTCCGGCCGACGAGACGCGACGCGACGCGACGCAGCGGTGGCAAGCAAAGGTATGCCATGCCAGCAACAGTTGTCCTTTGTCGCCCCAACCCTGCCCCCAGCACTTGCTCGATTTTTCACCGCTCAGCCCCCGTCCTTCAGGATTTTCCCCCGAATTTTTGCAACCCCAACCGCCACTCCGCCTGCGGCGACATGTGTCATACGCACACTGATGTAACCTAGCCGAGTTTTATTTTTATATTTTTATATTTCTTTCTTTCATTCTTTTTTTTGTCGTTGGCTTGCCGGCTGATAGATGGCAAGTTTAGCGATCTAGTTGTCGAGTTGACGCGATAAGTGAATGGGGAAATAACATGTACTTGGGCAGCGGGAATAAAAATATATTTCAGAAGTCTGGCGAATGCGAAATTTTACAAAAGGTAAAGTATTGAAAGAGCAGAGGCATGTCTTCAAAATTCCACAGAAACTTTTAAACAGATCTCGATTAAATATAAGTTCTTGTCAATGATTTATGAATATGTTTTATAAATAATATGGGAACGAGAACTGTAACTACTGTATGTTATGGGATGGGCACCTAGAAGGTCTTTCAGCTATCATATTTAATTGCTGTTTGGTTTACAATTACTGATATTTTCATTTATTAAAATATAATTAAATATTATTTTTATATTTCTGACAATAACAAAATTGCAAATGGTTGTAAAAGTTTATTTCTTCAGAAATTAACTGAGATTTCCACGGGATTTCATGGGAACTAACTTGAATTGGCTTATAATTAAATTAAATTATTATTAAATTATTATTATTTATTATTATTTATTAAATTATTAAATTATTAAACTTCATTTTGAATATTGTTAGAGCTATTTTTGCTCAAAAGTAATATTAAATAAATTACAAAACACCTCTAAAACATATTTTGTGAAATAGAAGTTCGTTGAAGACTAGGAATGAATGCATTTTCTTTACAGATTTATTGAATATCTGATTAATCGAATTTTAAAACATCAGTCCTAAGCAACTTTTGGCTATTGTTTTCAGGGTTTCTTTGATTAAATATGCTTGCCGAGAATAAGCTATGTAATATATCATCTAATGTATTATCTCTCTAATTAAATTTATTCTTAATTTTATTTACATTTTCACCTAAAGCACCCAAGCTAAGTCAAGCTTTTAAATTATGGCACCAGGTACTACTGCAATATTACAATACGTTTTGCAATTAACAGTATACAATATTAAACACTAAACATACACATATATCAGTTGGTAAATTGAAAACGGAGAATATTTGGAATAATATGACTTTAGAATTTAAGACTATAAATATTCGGATTTAATATTAAAGTTAAAGTGTGCCTTTAAGGTGTATCAATGGCTTAGA
The DNA here is from genome assembly GCA_008042475.1 of Drosophila kanapiae. NCBI lineage: Eukaryota > Metazoa > Arthropoda > Insecta > Diptera > Drosophilidae > Drosophila > Drosophila kanapiae. The sequence goes on from VNJM01001375.1 coordinate 481,594, forward strand.
CTTAAAATGTGTTTTCCTACTGATATTTCTTAGATTGTTGGGAATGTCATTCCAATAGCAAACAGTCTTCTCTGCCGTTGATAGTTTTAGCCTTTTGCAAATAATATTATTTGTTCTGGCGGATGTGGACACTTGCAGGCAATCCATTAGGAATTGTGGCTCATTTCTGGATAATACCTTGTGTAAAAACATGACAGTTATTATTTCTAGGACTTAAAGCCTATCTCGAATATCTTAAACGCATACTTGCTGCGTCACTAAATGCAAAAATTTCGATGCCATAGAAAAGAATTGCTTTTGGCTACTAACATTCTAATATTTTGCGGAATAAGCCGCAGATATTAAGCTGTAATTATATATTTATTAATGTAAGTTATATGTTAGCTTGCTAGTCGCAAAAACCAAAATAAAAGAAACGTTTCAAGAAGCAATTTGTATAATTTATTTTGTGTTGTCTTTTTGAAATAAACAGAGGTCTCTGTGGGAAATGGTTGTTTTCTTGGTTTTTTTTTGAAAGCCTGGCACGTGGCACCGGTGTCTAGAGGGGCATGTATTGACACACCCGAGAATAAATGTAGTTCCTATGGGATTCCTTGATTGTTTTTAATTAATCGATTAAGTGCTTTCGAAATGCCCCACGATTTCCCAGCACTTACCGAACAAGTTTTCCCCAAGAGCTGGAGGATGCGATATCAAAGGACCCGCCACAAAGGTGGCACAGGGACAAAGGCGTTGGGATTGCCTGAGCTATGGCTTAGCTGGGCCGGGAGCTGGGGCTTTCCCCCCGCCCACAAGCCCACAATCTTCCTCGACTTTTCCTTTATGAGGGCATGTCAAAAAAAAAAAAAGAAGAAAAAACACCAGCAGCCAACGTGGAATAAGATTAAAGAAAAAGGCAGAGGGGAATATATAAAAACGACTTCCTCTTAGACGACGCTTTTAGCTAAATTGCGACAAAAATGAGCAACGCAAGAGTGTGGCGGGCAAAGGGGAGGGGATCAAGAGGGAGATGGGCAGGGCCAGAGGGAGGGGGGAGACAACGACTAAAATAATAAAAGAACAATGTCAAAGAAGTTGGGCACATAAATAAGCTCTCAGGCCCTTCCTGTGCCTGTTCTTCTCTACAGCAGCAGCCAAGATGCTAGCATTGACATTGCATTGTATTTGTAAATAATTATCAATAGTTGGCATTGATTAATATATATCTTAGAACTATATAACTTTGATAAATGATACTTACTTAAGATATAATTGATAGTTGTATTGTTTTAGGGTATATTTTTTCGTAATAATTTATTATTTATTACCCTGCGGTGATATAAAAAATATCTAAAGTATGTATACTATATTTTTATTCTAAGTTTCCATTTTATATTTGAATAAACAAAGTCTTTTTTATAATTTAATAAGCAAAGTCCAAGCCACACCAGGGGCCTCCTCAGCAACGATGCAATTACCGCTTGCTTGGCAGTAGAATTCCCACCTAAACAATAAAGTTGATTGTTGATTTTATATTCAAACTACTCTAGTTAATAATATTTAAATGTAATTTGAACAGCAACAGCTTACTTTTCTATTTTTTAAAATAACAAGTGTAAATATATGTTTTATAAATAACATTAGTTTTCTGTCCCTAATGAGGTGCACGCGACTGTAAGTGCGAATGTGTGATTAGGATAAATGTGCACGCTTCCAAATTGATGTGGTTGTGTGTGCCTCTGTGTGTGTGTAGAGAACCGGAAGCGGATATGCGCTGCAATTGTCATCCAAGGTTTGGCCCAAAATGCGTGCCTAGGTGGGAGCCATCATAATCATTATCCGTCCTCAGCTGTCCTTTACAGCTCCCTGGCTTTTCCTGCTCTCGCTTGAATTTCCCCCATACCCACCTGCCACTTTAGCCACACACACCCCCAGCCCCAGCTCGATTTATTTGCTCATCTGTTTGCCTTCGTCGGCACTCATTCATATCGTAAACTCATGCCAAGAAAGAAAAAAAAAAAAACGAAAATAAGAAGCCAGCAAGACACTCACATATGCTCCATTTTCTTTATTAATAAATACAGCAAGGACATCATGGCCCCAGATAGGGAGATAGAACGATGGGGCATATAGTCGCTTCCCTGGTCAGAAATCATATATGAATCATTCATCTCGCCTTCTGATTCATTCATAAGTGAATAACTTTCATATTCGGCGAGTGAGTGAGTGTGCAAGTGAATGATTAAATGCGTTCGGATGAATGATTCATTTGTGGTGTGACAGGGATTTGATTAGGCTAATGCCAACTTCTTCGAGGACAAAGAGGAGTTTTACTTCTTAAATGTAAACTAAGTCATTTATTAATAACGCTTTTATTGTTAAATCAATTGCAATTTGTTACAGTTTAACTTAAAGGTAGTATAGGTAAGTCCCTTCTCTGCAGCCTTAAAGAAACTTCCTTAATGTTATAGATTTAATATTTATTATAATTTAGTAATATCCTTGTGACTGCATTGGATTCTATATCTTAAATTCGTATATTATTTTTATACTTTATAATGCTTTGCCATTTCACGCTTTTTGGGGCGGGGGGACGAGGCCCTCCTTCCTGTGACTGACAACTGGCTGCTGTGCCCTTAGCGGCTGCCTTCCGGTGAAAGGAAGTCGCCCTGCCCTTATTTTCGCAGCCCCTCGGCACCTATTTGCGGCTGTCATTCAGCGAATTTCCGCCTGTTCACAGTTAATTGCGGCTCAGCAGTTAATCGTCATTACGGACACATGTGGGACATACGCGCCCGCACCCCACAGCCCAACAGCCCACACCCCTGGAGGGGCTGGTGGCGCCACCCACGCACTTCCGCCAACCTTTGACCCTGTGAGCTGACACCCACCCTAAAGTCGCCCAGTTCCCACCAGGTCCCGCCGCATATCACTTACAGGCTGCTCTGGGATGCCGTTTGTCTGTTTGCGGTTTTGATTGTCACTTGATGTGTTGTGATTATGATGTGTGTGTGTGTCTGTGCCAGTGTCTCGGGGTGTGTGTTGTTTCTGTGTGTGTGCACCCATCTGTCTCTAGCCCCACACGCGTGTGTGTGTTTTGTTCACCCACTAATGTGGTGATTTGTGTAAATTTGCTTGTCGAATGCCCTCGATTATGTTAGCCCATGTTTGACAGGCTTTTTTTCTTCTCTTTCCCTTGCTTCTAGTCTCCGACCTTCGTCCCTATGTTAGCGCTTTTTTTTTTGCCAATCCCCTCCTCCACACATTGAAAAGGTCCCCGAAAAATTTATGCTCTCACCTGCTGCCGCCAGCGAACACACATAAAACTGAGCCAAAGGTAAAGGTAAAGGGAAATCATAATTTCGTGCTTTTTACTTCTTTGTTTTTAAGTCAAAGTCAAAGAAATTTAGGAGGGCTTTCCAGGCACCAGGTGCGTTCAATGCTCTCGACAACTTTAACACTTGCCGGGGAAAATCCACTGGAAACAATCCAAAATGTGTCACCGAGCTAATCGACATAATATTTATATTTAAGGTGAGACAGAGTGTAGTAAGTAAGGAAATTTCCACTGAATTTGATGCCCTTTTAAAGGGGCTTTTAAATCCTTTGTGATTTCTATAGCAACATTCTTTGATTTTCAGCTAAGATCAGATGTTAGATGGATCAGCAGATATCTCTGATATTTCAGAAGTCACTAGGGCTCTTAAGACTTTGAACAGGTATCTAAGAGTATGCCATGGAGTTTTTGAGGGCTCTGCCCTGCCTCTGTGGCACAGCCTTCAACGTGCTTGTTTTAATTCCAATATAACATTTTGTATCACAATTTTGGTCACTTTTTAAGGGTTTTAAAACACACCCAGTGAGCTCTGGAACACCATAGATAAGTTATTTTTTTAGTATATAAACATTTTCAGTTAATTGAATCTATCTTCAATGGATTATTCAGTTTTAGCCAAGTGCATAATCAATACTTCTTCTTTCTCTCTGCCTGTCTCTAATTAGAGTTCGCTAAATTTATTTCCATCAAAGAGTGAAAATGCTGAAAAACATGTCGGAAAATTAGGACTTGTCCAAAGGTTAATTGTAACGAAATTAGCTTAAATAAACATGCAAAAAAGAAAAGAGGGAGGAGAAATAATTTAGCTGCAGTCCTGTGGCACTGCAATAAATGCGTCCATGTTGCCGTCGAACAAAAGCAGTGCAATTGAGCAACTTTTTTATACATATACAATATTTTTTTTTTACTCTTTCTGCCACGTGTTTGCTATCTGTGCCACACAGCCGTCTCTGCCCTGCCTCTGCCGCACAGCCTGCTCCTGTCGCTGGCAGACAGCTTGCCTGTGCATATTTGAATACCCAACATGGCTCATATTCAACTAATTAGGCGAGTTTTGCAAATACATTTTCATTATTGTAATTTTGCACAGTCGAAGGTGGAAGCAAGAGGGCCAAGTGTGGGCGGGAGTCAAGACAAAAAACAAAAAAAAAAAAAAACAAAAAACTGCAGTAGGCAAAAGTTTCCCATATGTTTGAGAGGGGTGGGCGGGGGCTTAACAACTGGAAAGGGGCTTAAAAGGGAGGGGGGAGCCGGGTGGGGTAACAGACACCGACACATGTAGGCCGAGGCATTTGCATTTGCAAAAAAAAAAAAACAACAATTCTGTCGAGGTAAAATGCAAAAAAGCAGCAGGATAAAAAACCGAATGGTAAAAAATGCAACGAAAAAAAAGTCACAGAAAAATCCAACTCAAAATGGCAAAAGAGCTCACGTCACAGACAGAGACAGGACGAGCAGTGAGCGGAAAGTTGGTGGCAGGGCGTAGTGGTTGAGTTTTTGGGGTTTCGCGGGGTAGACACCGGCGGTTTTTCACACTGAAATCGGCCCAGACGGGGTGAAGGCGGTTAAAACCTGAAGAGTGCGAGTAGGAACTAGTCAAGGAAAGCCTGCAGAAAATTGCGGCCATACGAATTGAGAGTGCCACGGAAGAACTGCTCAAATTAAATGTGCACACACGCAAGTTGATTAGCATGATATAATTAAAAATGCAGTTCCTCTCCTTGTCTTCCTGCGGAACCATTTTATGTAGGTGTGCCCATGCCAGCGGCATAAAATAAAAAGTGTGACCAAGCACTGCAGTTTTGAAAGTTGGTTTTACCATAAAGAAACATGAAAAGCATATATGGTCTAAAAATAAAATTAAAAACTAAATTAAAACATTCCTTTTAGTTTTCTGTAACCAAATATTCAAAAGTTTATTGACAATTAACTTACCTTTAATTTCTGATATTAAATTTGATATTTTTATATAGAAGAACTTTTGTGTAACCAAGGCAGTGTCCAAAAAGTGTCATAGGTGAGGAATACGCAATACTTAAATCAGCCAAGAAGAGCAGGTAAATTAGGTGTCAAAGCTAATTTATTTCCCATAAAGAAAAACGAACTTTCTTATCGACTAAATTTGGTGGAAATTTTATTCGAGAAGCTTAAGCTAATTGCCATCAACCGCAGAGAGATTTCACTCCTCCAGTGCTGCCGGTTTGTGTGATATCTAATCTGCCTTGGACTGCTGAAAATTGTGCAGTTGTCCGTCCTTCATCCTCGGTCTTGGTCCTTCGCGCTTTTGCCTCCATTTCTATCCCTCTCTCTTTGCTTCAGAGTTGCCTAAGCCCAAAACCATTAACACTTGTTTCTGTCATTTTACATGAAAAGCGGAAGCGCTTTTGTTTCTGTGAAACAAACAAGTTTCCTTGCCACTGCCAACTGGCAACTCGCAACTGCCCCAAAGCCTAGTCAGATTTTACCGCCCGCTCCACCGTTTTTATGATTTTTTTTTTCTTTCTGGCTTTTCTTTTTTTGACATGGGTATCCGTATCCTAGATTCATTCCACTCTGGACTCCGGTGTTCGCTTATTTGCAAGCTGCAGGGGAATTTTCCAACGCCACGAAAGCTACGCACTAAAATCCATCCGTCTTTAAAATAGTCTAATTTGAATATTTTTAAATAGTAATAAAATAATAATAAAGTGAGTTTACAGGAAATTAACTTATAATTATTATTAAATATACCTGAACATGACATTTTGAAAGTCTCCTAAGAATTTGACCACACCATTTATAGCGTTTATTTAATTATTTAGTAACTTTTAGGCTTTTGCAAACTAAACAATATAAAAGGTTTCAGAATGCTTAAATAAATGTATTAAAATAATAATCCGAATATGGTATTTGTGGCAAATGGTGGTTAGTGTGACCAGCTTAGAGTAGTGATTATAATTTGTGGTATTTAGCTTCTTCTATTAGGAGGGTGTGACCAGCTACGTTTTGGATCCTTATTGAAGGCCAAGAGTCGATACCTAAAATATACCTTTATATAAATGTAAATGGTAAATATAAATGGTTTTAACAATTAATCTATATGTGTGATATATTGTTTAAGAACCAGAATTTCCTCTGGCAGAAGTCTTAATGTTTTCTTTCATTTCATTAGGGCTTGGGCCACCAGGCGGCATCAGGCTGTTAAATACTTATGTGTACATTACACGACTGTCCCTTCGGACGGCGGGAAGGAGTTCTCTGGGCTTGGCATGTCAGTTAACTGGATGAGGGTCCTGCCTTCAGCTCAGCGCCACACTCCACCCCCCCTTCCCCACCATCTCGTGGGCGCAAACTTTTTGCACTGCCTGTCAACGTCAAGACATCAGGGCTGACTGGCCTTCATGACGGTGACTGTACCTCGCCCTCAGCCGTAAAGGTGTTCGAGAAAAAGTTCTTGAGAAGGTTGAGTTGGGGGGCGGCCTGTTCGCCAGCTGATGGTCCTGTGATGGATGGGTCTCAAGGCATTTTCGCATTTTCTAGGATTTTTCACACTTACGGCTACTTTGTTTAGATTATATGCATGATTTTTAGATTCACTGGGTTTTAATAATATGAATTGTTTTAAAGTTAGCCAGCAGCAGCCTGTCAGGACTGGTAGGGATACACATAAATGATTATTTTCTGTGCTGGTTAAATGGGAGAGGGGACTATAATGCCTGATAATGGTCTGATTATTAACCCTACTTTGATTATGCTTAAATATGTAGATTTCCTTGTTAATAACGATATTAGTTATATTTTTCTTACATTTGATTTGTCTCAGTGCGACTTCTTAGGGCGAACAAAAAACCATCAGCGCCGAAAAGGTGCAGTTCTATCGGTCAGCCCAGCTTTTATGAGGAACTGGACAAGCCGGGGTGGTTATGTGATATATACTATATGCGATATGCCCTGGATGCCGATGCTGATACCTGCCACAGTGCGCTGGATAAAGATGAGCTTGAGCAAAAGCAGGAGCATGAGGATGCCGATGCCGATGTCGATGCCGATGCCGATGATGATGATGACTGAGCTTGCATAAACGAGTTTGCCCTTAAGTGTGTGCGCATGTTGAAGGAGATGGCGCTGGGACTGGGGCATAGTGGGGGATCTGAAGATTTTCGGTGGTTGGACCAAAGGGGGTTCCTGCAAGGAGTTTTGTGCGTGAGCAGCATATTCGATGTGCCACCCATACAGGCAACTTATTTATGCAGACTCACATACAAAGCATGCAAAGATTTTGCATTAAACCACCACCAGCACCAAGCATTCCCGCACAGCCCCCAACATCCAGCCCCACCAGGGCACACCGATAGCCCCGATTCAATGGGCTCTGTGCCAGCTTCAAAAGTAGCATCTGCCCCGGGAGGTCCGCATACAATTAGCTGCAACTGTAATTAAAGCAATTGTATAATAAATCTTCTGCCAAATGGGAAAAGATCTCAGGTAGAGGGGGAGGCGAAAATGGGGAAGCAGGCCAAGGAGCGCGTGCCAAGTGAAATGCTGGCCAAGGAAAAATTGCCGGGAATTAATATAAATTTAATAGTTTTGGCCCTCTGGCATTTATGGTGGGGCATAAAACGCTCGGTGGCTCGTTAAATGCATTCAAATGGATTAATCTATACTTGAATAGCGGGGGGACTACGAAAATACTCTCTGTAATAATATAATTATAAAAAAATCTTAGTATTTATGGAAAACATTACTTTCGGCTTAAAATATATATAGGGTTCTAAATAAATTCTACAAACTGAATCTGTTAGTGCCTGAAACATATATTCAAACACAGATGTATTCAAGGAATCCTTTGCACACTTTTTGTCTAAATGTTGGGTGCACAACTGACAAAATTCAAAACAAAAGAGGCTGTTCGAAAATCATTAAAATTTATAAGAGATTTATAGTATTTTTTCCCCCCTAAAGAATTGAGAGATGTCCAAGAAAATAAAGCTGCCGGCAGACCCATCTTCAGAGCGGGCAACCAAGAGACATCGTCGTCCGACCTCGGACATTGTCCGAGAACTCAGGAATCTCAGGTCCAATCCCCTGAGGATCGAGGATGACACTGAATCGTGGAGCGGTAATCTGGAGAAAGTGCCTCTGCCGGACCTGCCTGTCACGAGCCTGCAGCAGTTGGAGCAGCTGCGTCTGACCCGACATAAGATCAGCCTACTGATAGTTCGTCCCTTCTTCGAACAGGCGGTGACAGGGTGTTTTGTTCGGGTAAGAATATAAGGATTAATCATATAAGTCTAAGAATGTTAGTGGGTTTTGTCCTTATCCATAGGTAAATGTCAATGGCGAGACAGAACTGCCAGATCATCGGATTGCCGAGATCCTGGGCATTGTGGAACTGGACTTTGGCTACAAGCTGTACGACATTCCCACAAATTTTGCCCTGCGGCTGCGCTATGAGGATATGGTAACGCAGCATGAGATCAACGACATTTCCAATATCGCCTTCACCCAGGACGAGTTTGAGTTGTGGCGCGATAACCTTGTCACCCAGGCCCTTCAGCCGCCCACCGCCTCGATGGTGAGCCGAAAGAAGATCGAATTGTACAATGCCCTGCAGGCCGAGGCCAAGGGATTGGCTTTGATTCGGCAGGGATTTCGCTATGCCATCCGACCGCCCCAGAAGGGCGGCATTCTGGAAAGGCACGGCAATGTCTATCCGTGGCGACTAAAGAAACCGATTGAACTGCCAACACTCCGGGAAGTTACCTTCCAGGTAAAGCCGATCAAACGCGATCTGGCCAAGTCCCAAGCAGACAAAGTGTAAAGGAAAGGCTTTTGTTGTAGCCCTTTCAGATGTTCCAAATTATCGTTTATCCCTGCGTTTAGTTCCATTAATAAACATTCTATAAAAGCCAGTACTTTTCGCCCCACTTTTGAAGAATCCCTTGAAGGAAATTTGTCAAAACTCAAGTGGCCAATTCAATCAAGGAGACATTGTATGGCATTAAGGGGGCGACGAAATAGGGAAATAATAAAATGCTCGGCAATTAGCAGTGAAAGAGCGAAGAATTTGGATGGAAAAACCAGTGGAGGAGGAATCGCCCTCTGCAGTTGTGCAGAATTTTTGCAGCACCTTGGTTGGGTTGGCGGTGGTCCCCAAGGGGGAACTCGTCACCTGACAAGGTCCAACCCCGGCAAATTTTCGGAGTCAACTTTGTGTCCGCTAATGAACAAGAAAACAAACCGGGAGGGGGCCAACGAGAAGTGGCAACAAAATATCGTCAATAGGGCACAAGAAAGAAATTACAGAAATTAAATGAAATGCAATTAACCAGCTAAATGAGCAAAGTCCTTGCTGGAAATCAAGGGGGATTTTTATGAGGCGTCCTCCGGGTGGTTTCAGGACAACAATTAGCAACTGATGAGCAATTAGAAAATGTAAAATTACCCAAAAAGAAAAGCAGCAAAGTCGGTGTAGTGGACGACGGCAGGCCAATTAATTAATATTTAATTAATAGCTTGTGCCGGGCTAAATTCCATTTGGTGCCTCTAAAAAATAAACACAAATTATTTATTATAATCAGCAAACATTTTGTCATATTCTCTGGATTATTGCTTTGTTTTCTTTTCGCAATTAACGTCTGTCCAGCAAATGTTTTTCTCGTGTTTATGTCGTTTTATTATTATATTTTTGTGTTGCGTTTCTTTATGATTATTCCGGTTGCTTTTTTTTTGGTTGCCTGCTGCCTTATTTTACATACACAAAAATGTCACTTAATAAATTTTACGACTGTTTTATGTTGTCGCTTTGGCCCTAAAAACGAAGCAGAGAAATAGAAGGTGTGTGTGTTTTTTTTTCTGCTTTTTTTGTTTTGGGTAAAATGGGAACGACGACCCGTAACACGCCCACTACAACACGTAGTATCCATAAATATAAAAAAAGAAAAGGGGCCGGCTCACGCCCACACATGGAGGATGCTTAACCCTTGTTTGCATGTGCGTTCTTCGACCCCCAGGAAGCAGGAACATTTTTATTCTATTCTATTATTTGGCTCTTCTGCCCCTTTCGTCACGCACACGTCCCAGGCCTAGTCCTAGTCCTGCCCCCCACACACACACACAGATGTCCTGTGCTCCGCTTTGGCCTACTTCTGTTGATTCCCCATGATTTGGCTAAATTAATTTTGGCCCATTCAGATGTTACAAGGGCTTGGGCATAATTAAAAGTACAGGAGCAAAATAAAAAAAAGAGAGAGCAGAACACAAAAAAAAGAAAGATTTAGGGCCAATGAGGCGGTCCCTGAAAAACATCATGAGTTATGAGCGGCGGCAGGAGGGGAAGTCGTCTCGTAAATTTGCCAGAAAGAAAATGGGGGGAAATAGCTGAAACCCTTTTCCTATCTCCTTTCAACCCGGAAAACTTTTGAACATTTTAATTTGCCTTTGCAATTTTCTCGTTTTCTCTCATTTTTTTTTTCTTTTTTATTCGTACATCTCTCCTGTTTCTCGTTTTGGCTCAAAGTGAAAGTCATTTTCATTGTTTAGAGGCGGCACATGTTTGGTATAAAAGGCCCCTGGTGTCCTCTGCACCCTTGGCCTGTGAGTTTGAGCCTTGACTTGGCTTGCTTTTTATTTTTGGTAGAAATTCGTCCTTCGGTTTTGGCTGTTGATGTTAGGACTTTCGGTTGGATTAAATGCGCACTTCCACCTGGTGACATATCTCCTGGTGCTGTTCCGCCTTCATCTTTGTCGCCTCCTGGGCCATCAGCTTGTTTCTCCTTCAAAAAACAGCAGCACTGAGCGAATTCTCGGTGTTCTACGGTAGTTAGTGTGACCAGGCAACGCAATGGAATATTTGGAGTGACCTTATATTTTTTTCTAAGGGTTGCTTCACTAGTTTTCCTTCTAAGTCTTCCATGTCAAACCATTATGTATGGTTGGGACATTTTCCTTAGTCGTTGCACTATAATTCCCAACTAAGAATTTAACTGTTTAGTATGTAAATAAATTTAGAAAATTTATTTTGTTACTGGAATATACTAAATTGTTAGTATATAAATAAATTGGATTATTATCCTTTAAATTCACAGTGTAAAATGAGAAAGCGAAAAACGAGGTTCGCCAAGATGGTCGGCAATCAGCGAGCATCAGAATTCAACGTTGAACTTTGGCCAAGAAGCCAAAGGAGATGGCGCCCAGGACCGTGGCCAGGCATGGCCTCCAGGGGTGGAGCAAGAGGGGCAGCTTGTCATGGCATCAGTCAAAACTTTGCCAGCAACTGAATTATGTCATTTGCTTGACGCTTTCCAACACACACACACACACACACACACATGCGGGAATGGGCCAGGGGTGTGGGTTACAAGGGGTAAATAGCGGCACATGTATGGCATGAAAAATAGGAAAAACCGAACTGGGACAGGTACCAAAGGAAAATAAAGCTGAGGAAACCAAATTGGAATGAAGACGATGAAAATGCCAGCAGTAGCAATCGAGCACAGCGCACTGGGGAAAAAAAAGCATTCATCGTGGTTTGAAGAAAAATAGAATCCCTTTTTTAAGAATGAAATAATGATGTGGAAGATTTCAATAAAGATTTATATTTCAAATAAATTAGAAGAGAAAACTTGGGCATTACCCTTAAAGTTCCAACTTTTTGGAAGCAATGGGTATTAACTAGAATATAAAAGAAAATAAGTATAATATTTATAATTATATACTAAACTATTAATTAAGAAGTGCTTTTCTTAACTTAACTAAACAAATTATCTGAAATTGATGTGCATATTCGTTCCACTGTGCCTGCGACGTGGCCGCCGTTACATAGCCGCATATTTTGCGTTTTCACATTTTCCGCTTTTCATTTCGCCGTCGTCCTGTGGCACTGCCTTGAATATTTTTCTTCAATTTTATTAAAATTATGGAAATGAATGAAATATCTGCTGCATCCCGGGCCTCATTCCCCCTTCCGCCGCCCACCACTTTTTCGCCATTTCCCCGCATCTTTTGAGAAAGGAATTTATCGAAAATTGCAGCAGCTGCAAAATTGTCTTCCACTACTTTCGCCATTTCCCGACCGCTTTTCCAGCTTTACCCGGGAGCTGGTGCCGCTGCTGCTGCTGCTGAGCACACACCTGGCCAGTGGCAAGTTTAATAATCCGTTTCGCATTTTGCGTTGATGCGAAATCAATCGATGTGCATCGAATATGCCCGGAAGGAGCAGCAGCAAGGAGAAGAAGCACCAGCAGCGGGTGAGGTCCTGCAGGTCCTGCAGGGGAATGCGTTCGGGGGAGAGTGTATCAACTGGGATGCATAAATCCAACTCATTTGCATGGCCAAGGAATCGAGGAATCAAGGAAGCAGCACAAGGATGCGTCACCGCCGGCCATGCCATCCAATTGAAGGAGTCGTCCCCTAAAGGGGTATCCAGGGGTTATATTGCCCACTGCACTGCGAGAAAAATAAAGGAATTTACACCAAGAATTAAGCAAAGGAAAACAAAGCCAAAGACAAAACAAAGATGGGTTAGGTCTTGTTAAATTTTTGTAAATTAAATTAGACAAATAGCTATTTATTTTAATGGTGTTCTCGCTAATTTGGCTCCATCCTCGATTTGTGATTCGTGATTCCAAGTTAACAAATCGGTTTGGTACGCCATCTCCCCCCCCCCCCCCCCCCCCTATACAACTCTGGCCAAAAATCTTAACCCACTTTCAAGTAACTTTTTCGCTTTTCTCCGCCCCTGAGGGCTTCGCTCATTTAGCTGGTTAATTGCATTTCATTTAATTTCTGTAATTTCTGTAATTTCCTTTGCCTTATTGACGATATTCTTGTTGCCGCCTTTCGTCCTGCGTCCTTCCAGGGAAAACCCTTAAGTTTGTTGTTCATTAGCGTGTCCAAAACGGCGGGAGCTGGACGTCAGGTGGTGCCACCTCAGGGAGAGAGGTGTTGAAAAATTCTGCAGAATTTCGAAAGAGCAAGAATTCCTCTTCCCTTGCCATTTCCGTTTCCGTTTCCTCTCCCTCCTCTTCCGCTCTCATCTCCCCCGTTGCTAATTGCTTTGCTTTTAGGTTGGGAAAAAAAAGAGAACACACCCCTCGTTGCGTTGACAATTTGATTTCTGGCAATATTTTTCGCATTTTCGCACTCTTTTCTTTTTGAGGTCCTGGCAATGGGCAATCAATCACAGAAGTTCTATGTCTATCGCATATGTTACGGCCAATCTATTTCATCAGCCCCAAACAATATGCGGGAGGATTGGTTATTTCAAGTAGCTTCCAGCTGCCAGAGAATATTTCAGTCAGTATTTGGCTTCTTTATTTAAATTTATAGCCTTCAAAATGAAATATATTCACACAAAGTAAGCTTTCATTTTGCCAGATGCGATTTTTAACTAATTATTTGAGAGCTTATATACTTACTTTATATATTTTTTGTTGTTATTATAGTTGGTTTATTCTAAAAATATTTGGTTGGTCTTAATTAGTTTTGTACTTTTACTAAGGACTAAAACACCAGCAATCTTTATTCTTAAGACTTTAATTTCACAAAGGTATTAATTAAGTTTGATTTTCAATTCAAGATAATACTGAAAACTACTCTTTAATGTTCTTTATAGCCTGTGTTTATATTTTCTATGGTGTATACTTCTGAAATTCACATTAAATACATATTTTTATAAGAATTCGCGTCAGTTTTCTTGATTTCAAAATCTATTTTTGTATAATTTGAGTGTCACAATTTTATCCTGACTCATTCGTTGATTTTTTCATAGGCTAAATATTTATACAAGCATTTAAAATTAAAATGCATATAAAAATAATGTTTTCGTTAGATTTCAAGCAAGAGTTCTTGATTTTAAAAAAGATTTTCGTATATTTTAACACGTTTTTTCCTGACTCTCTTCCTTATTTTTCCTTAGATAAATTTTTACCTTTAGCAGTCATTTTTATATCCATATATAAAATATATTTTCAGTATTTTAAAGCAAGTTTCGTTGATTTTAAAAATAATGTTATCCTCGATATAGAGAATAGATACTTTTTGGCAAATTTTTATTTATTTTTTTTGGTAACATTCATCGCCTGGGGATTATGGATGACAATTAGTATCTCTGCTGGTTGGCTGGCTACTGCTGCTGCTGCTGCTGATGATGATGATGATGGCTCGGCCATGTCCTGTTCCAGGACCAGTTGCAACTGACAGCTTAGAAAAATCACCGCAGGAGCCTGGTGTTGCCCAGACTCTCCAAGTGTTTTCCTGCGGAACTTTGATGAAGTATTTGTTGGCTAGACAAATGTGACATATCTGTGGGCCGCGTCACATCCTGGCCCCGAACCTGGCCACCTCTGCACTGCCACAAATATAAAGGGTAACTACCTGCATATGCAAAGCTTTATTTACCTTTAAATTAAATGAAACTAAGCTGACATTTGCATTTAAAAGGGGTAAATAAATGTATATCAACTTAATTATTATTTTTTGGAAGTTCCCGTTTAAATGCTCATTTTTTCACAGTGTGGTGTCCAGACGATAAGTGAACAGTCTGTCATTAGTCATCTTCAAGCGGCGTTGAGTGGAATTATGTAGAGAGGCCGCCGCCGCCGCTCCTCGACTGAAATTAATCTTATTTAATTTGAATTTTTTTATTTAAATAATGAAAACGCGTCCCCAAGAAAGTTTTGTTCTTAACAAATTTCGGGCCGGCTCCCGTTCTTTATTATTATTATTATTATTATTAAATGGCCGCGGACAGTCAGGGGCGTAGGGGTCGAAGGGGATGGATGGGTGGCACGTGCTGCTGCCACTGCTGCTCGTTGAACACTTTCCAATTTGTTGAAAACAATTTGTGACCCCGAGAACTGCAAACAAACCCAACAATGAGAACAAACAAAGTTCCTGGGCGGGAAAAGCGAGCGCGGGCTATGGCAAGAAAAAGGGGCTTCGGGATCATATGCCACCTGCTGCGGGGGAGGCGGGGGGGTGGGGTGCTCTGTGGAAAATACTGTGCGAAAATCATGGCCGGGGCCGGCGAGGGGCAGTCGTCGTCGTGTGTCATTCTGCGGCAGCGCGCGGCACGGAAATGATTTATGAGTGAGCTGGGCCGGGGCATGGGCCCAATGTTTCGGCCTCAAGGGCGCTCGCCAAAGGGGGCTGGGGTCTGGTGACCCCAGAGCAGCTTTAAATAAATGACAGGGTCAAGGGGATGGCGGTACACAGGTCCGCCAGGTCCTCCTCTCATCACATGCCTCGCATAAATGCTAAAATGTTTTAAAGTGAAATAGTTTTGGGGGAAAAAAATAAACTAAATGGAGGGAAAATAGCTTTAAATTTAAGGCGAACATAAATGTAGATGTGGACTTCATAATATTAATAAACTAACAAAAATTGTATGTTCAAAATAAATGCAAATAAGAAATCTGCAAAGGCAGTCTCGGATTTATATCCCCACAACTTTTCCATTTCTTATTTTTAGGTAATTATTTCTTGCAGAAGCGATATAACCTGGATCATAAATGGATATCATTATGCATTCCACACAATCTTTAAGTTTGGGGAATCTTCAGCCAGAGATAGAGACCCTTGCCATGCCCTTTCCCTTCCCCAGCGCTCATTGTCTCCTTTGGGAGAAGCATTTTTAATTTAATTTTTTTTTTTCCTGGTCCGAAGATTCATTGTTCTGGGGCCCCTTTTATTTTTTGTGTTGTTCGTTTTGGGTATCCTGGCGCCTTGAGCCGACTTTTTAATTGCATTAACACGCTAATGTAAGTCGCATAATGCCGTCAGCTGTCCTCCCCCTCCGTTGGCAATTTCCACCATCTTTCATCAGAATGTTGCTTATTACATATTTATGTTTTTATATTCCCCACAATTCCTACTCTCTTTGGTTTTTCTTTTTTTACTTTTAGTGTGTTGGACATTCTCTCGAAGAACGTTAAATAAATTTTAATTGTCTTCGGGTGTCGCAGGCATTTTTCTCCTCTTGTTTTCCTTTTTTTTTTTACGCCTCCAGGCGGGGCATTAAAAAATATTGCCTTGGAACATATGGACAGCGTTGTCTCAGTTTTCGGCGAGCAGCTTTTTGGAGAAATAGTAAAAGCAGAGTAAAATTAGCAGGACGCTAAAGGGACAACGAGGAGAATTTCTTACCTGTTGGCCGTAAAATAAATTCCATTATACGAGCTTTTGTTGCTGCCATTCTGGGAATTCGGGTAGGTTGGGGGATGGGTTCGGTAATAATAATAAAAGCCCAAATGACAACCAGAACAAGGGGACGTGGCGGGGGCCGGGGAATGTACTATATAAGACGAAATAACAGCCAGATGATGGGAGAAACGGAAAAATATAATAAACATGAATATAGTCGCCATGCCATGAAAGAGCGGGGGCTGTTGCTGGAGATTTTGATGGGAAAACTTCAGAATATTTAGAAATTGGTCGGAAGGCAAATAGCCAACAATTTTCTATTACCATCGTGACTTAAGACAAAGGTAGCTTAGCTATTATTTCAGAAAGCTGAGAAAATTCTTAACAAAATCGAATAGAAACTAGAAAAGGCGAAGCCTTCTGCAAGACAAGAAGCAGTTTAAAGAAGCACATTTATTTTGAATATGGAATAAATAAATATACATTAACAATAAAAAAAAGTTAAATTTATATTTCAGAAACATAATGTTCTTTAAAAATAAAATAGAAACTAGAAAGGACGACAATTTAGCAAGCTGAGGACCTGTTTTTAGAAACTAAAATATTTGTAATAAGTAAGAAATACACGTACTTATTATCTTCTTAATTGTTTATAAAGGCAGCTGGTTTTAAATATATACAACCATTAAGAAATAAAATTTAAAGGGTTCAACAGTATAATTTAATATTTAATTCGAATCAATATCCTGAGAGACGACTAAATCTGGAAAGGAAACGCCATAAACTGTGCCTAAATTTCAACCTTAGATCCGATCAAAATGCTTCCAAAAAATTGTTATTCCTGGGGGAGAAAATAACAAAAAAAAAGAAAAAAATAGAAGGGCAAAGGGCAAAGGACAGAGCCAATAACCGGGTAAACAAACACATAAAACGTCTCGCACACACATGCGGGAAAAGTCGCGAAGACAAACAAAGAAAGTTTTGCCAGGAGGTGCAAGAAAGTTACATTTTTCCCCATTTTGTGTAAATTTAATTTTATCTGCGTCCTGGGCAAAACAAATATCACATCTCCACATCGCTCTCACTTGCCAGTCTTCGGTTTCTACCTTCGCTCTGTCTCTTTCTATTCGATTCTCCACAAGCCGGGCGTCTCGCTCTATCGCCAAGATTTGACCAGGACACTGGGCAATCATAAAGTGTCGCTGCCACGCCCACTTTTTGCGGGGGCCATTGTCAACTTTCGGTTTCTTGCAATGGACTTGCAATGGGCTTTTGCCGATTTCGGGGCATTTTGGCAATGAGACAGTGGCCCTGACCACGCCCCCGAGCCCTCACTGATACCACCATTGGATTGGAGTGGTTGTCGGGCCAATAAAATGAGGGCATGCTGTATGCGGTCAAAGGTGAAAGGTCAGAGCCACAAGCAATTAGCCGTCTGACAATGTGCTGCTGGCCAAAAAAACGCTAAATTGAGAGGGAACCACATAGATACATATCGATATCTATGGAAAAAATCACTGATGTTGCACTGGAATAACAAAACATATCGGACTTAACCCTAGATATAAATAATATATGTTCACACTGACTTAAGAAAGCCCCGACTGCATTATTTCTAAGGCTTACTCTAAATGCCATTAGATTAGAAAACACACACCGGTTGGCAGAAAGTTCGAGAACACATTTTATATATGTAATTATATGCATATTTTTGCTCTACCACTTGAGCTTCAAGTTGCTGAAATGTTTTTGGGCAAATTTGGGGAATTTCATTTGCCGAAAGTCAGGTGTGTCCGCCCCACCTTCCCACCACCTGCTCACCTGCATAGCTGTACACCTGCACCTGCAGTGATGAAAGTACTTAGCATTTTGTATTTAATTTTCATTTTTGCATTTGAACTTTTTACTCTCGCCACACAAAAACACAGAGGCAAGGTTTCGGGGTTCTAAGCACGTACCTCTATGGGTATATATGTATGTACATATATATATGTACATTCATGGACAACAGAGGTCAGCAAAATAATAGTTATTGGTAAACATAAGGGCTAATTAGTTTTCTTCCTAAACAAAAGATATAACATGTGAGATTCGCTAATTTGAAATATAAATATGATATAGATATCCCTAAATATCTTAATAGATGTGAGGTTTTTACTTTTTCTTTACCCATAATATAGCTTATTTCATTTTTTAATTTAATTTTTATTAATTTGTTGTTTTTTGTGCTACAAGCTACAACTTATGTTTAAGGTAAACGTCACAGTTTTTCATTTAAAAGATTTAATATTAATTTTATTATTTTATTTCAAGTTCTAGCTTCTAGTTTCTTTAATTTTGTGCTAGTTATGGCTTACTTTCAAAAGGCTACTGATAACTTGAGCCAGACTGTACCTTGAACTGCTGTTAGTGTACCTGTGACTGTAGTCGAGATGGGAACAGTTGATGTGTCATAAAAACTATTTTGTTCCATGAGACAAAGGAGGAGTCAAAGTAATCAGGGCCCCCGAGTAAGGGTTAAGGCCCAAACGACAGTTCCGGACAAATTACTCGAAATGGTGGCTAACAGTAGCAGTAGCCGGAGCCGTGACAGCGGGGGGCAAAAAGTTTTTACTGCTGAGCATGTCCGGGCATATGCAAAACATTTGAAAATGTTAATTAAATTTCTCCGTGCATTCCGTCTTCTAATTGGCTGGGAAATTGGCATCGAGTTGCGTTGGAAAAACACGAATTTCCCTACCTAATTAGGCCTTCTACAATTAATTAATGCGAAAATTTTGTCGCTACTGGCTTAGCTGTCTTAATTTCGAAATTTATGCCAATTGTTTTGGATATATATCCAGTATATATTTGCCGATCTATGTACTGCGTATGTAATGTACATGTATCGCTTATTATTTAAATTTCGGCAATTGTTATTCTCGCTGCTCCCGTATTGTTAGTGTTATTGTTATTATTATTATTATTATTATTGGCTGGCGGGCAAAATTGAAAATGTAGCGTGCATAAATTAACTGCAATTTATGTCAAAAGTTCAATGAAGGAAATTCAACAGCAGGGGTTGGCCCAAATAAATCAGGTCCTTGGTCAGAGCACAAATGTTTCCTAGTTAAGCCTTGGAGACTTCAACTTATTTTAAGTGAATTATTTATTTTTTATAATTTACTTAGTCTTCATATTTTACTAGTTGAATTAATTAGTTAATTAAACAAAGTAGTGCTTGTAACTTACATATAATTTATGACATTTATGGCATTTTGCACTGAAATTTAATTATTTCTGCAATCGGAAGTCTCGCTGACTTCAATTTGAGCAAGTCATTAGCTGGAATGTGGCGGTGCCTGAGCCCTGAGCCCTGAGCCTTTACCTGTAATATATTTTTTTTTGCCTTCACCTGCTCCACCTGGCTGGGTGTGAGGCGTGGCGGTGGCGGCCATAAGAAATCCTGGCCAGAAATTTCCTTTTGCGCAGGACGTTGGTCAAAGGCTTTTATTAGTTTTTCGTTTATTCGCTAGCTGCTTTAACTTTTCCGGTCGCCCGCCTTCCTTCCTTGTGTAATTTCTTTATATTTGTGGCATTTATTATCAGGATGCCGGGCGGGAGGAAAGAGCAAGAGAACCCCAGTCCGAGTCCGAGTCTGAGTTGGAGTCCTTGTTGTTTGCCTTTCGTTGCCTCGTTGTTGGTTTTGCTAATTTTTATTTATGTTCTTAAATGCTCCTTGCCGTGCCAACGGGCCACGCATTTTTATTAATTTTATTTCAGCGTGATTATTGTGATTAGTTTGCTTCTGCCAGGCCAGGCCAGGATGGCCAGCATGCTTTTGGCCAAGAACTTGCCGTTCTAGGCTCTCCTCGTTTTCGGCCGTTTTATTTATTTGTGCGACGACTTTGTCGAAGTAATTTTCATAAATATTTTCCTTTTTTCCCCGGACTTGGAGCCGAACGCGACGGAGGGAAGTCGCAACTTTATGTTAGCCGGTGACGGTTTCCTTTGGCTTAATTAAGAGAAATCCGTTTTAAGGGATCGAAGGGAATTCGACGTAATAAATTAAATTAGCATATATATACATATATGTAGGTATATATAACAGCCTTGTCAGCTTAATGAAACAAGTTTTGTAGTTTCCTTTGATCCGTAATTATTTCAAATTTGTTCTTATTAGGTATTGAGTTTGGCAAATCAATTTCTTTGATATTTAGAACATTATTTTAGCCTATTAATTGAAATCTGCGGGTTAGGGGAAGTGTAAGTCGCATGGGGCCTTGTTTTGTGAAAAGTAAATTGCCTCAATTTCCACCTTTCAACATGTCTACGCCGTGTCCAGGACCTCTGATCCTTAGCCCGCTTCTTCTCTTCGGTGCGTGGCGTATGTATGTGTGTGTGTGTGTGTGGGGTGTGCGTGCTGAGTAGGCTCTTGAGCCGCACAACACTTCCGGTTGCCACTTGTGAGCGAAAAGCTTTTCAGCCTTTGAGTGTTTTTTTGTGGCAGGAACAAGCAGACATTCCAGACATCCCCCCTCTCCCTTTTCCCTCTACGACATTCAGCCCATTCAGCGTTTTGTGTGTGTGTGCCGCGCAAAAACAAAAACAAATGGAAAAGCCAGGCGGGAGTTTTCCGAATTCAAGTTATCCTTTACTTAAAATGTGATATAAAAAACAAATGGTGATTAAAAGCAGCACTTGAAGGTGTTATGACACTACATTGTGGCGATGGTCATACTAAAGCGCTGAAAAAAAGCAACATCTACCTTTTGCTTCAACATTTTTGGATCACATCTAATATGGGAGAAATAACTCCAATCAATGAAAGCATTAATGTTGTGTCATAGCCCCATTGCTTACATTTTCTTTAATATAAATTAGCTAATATACCCTGCGATTACAGGGTAACAAACAGCGAGTTGCATTGCAGTTAAGCACCGAGAGGAGCTAAATGCAAGAATGTTTCTGTCTTCCGACTTCAACTCCAGACTCAGGACCAGATCCTCCGAATCCTAATGGAAACCGCAGAGTGTGAGTGCGCATGTGAGTGTGTGCGTTCTTTTGGGACAGGACACATCCATTAGGGGCATATTTACTTAGTAATTTGCCCCTCGGCTTAACCATTTTTAATCCATTACTGTGCCACCAGTTTTTTATTCTTTTTTTTCTTCTTATTTTCTTTTAATATTCTTCAAGACTTGAATCGATTCAAGGTGCTTTCTTTTAATGTTTTCGGATTCTTTTTAATAAAATTTCATTGGAAAATTGTCTCGGTTTGTTTGTGAAAAGGAAGAAAACTATTGAAATGCGTTGAGAAGTTCAGTATCCTTTATTCTTCGCCCCGCCTTCAGGCAGTTCTTAAGCGTTTTTATGGCCAATTTGACGAATGACCAGCGTTTAAATGGGTTAAGCCGGTCTAGGTCTGTATATATATACACTTATTGGGTTCGTATCGGCTGGCCTTGTCCCTCTGCCAATTTTTTTGGTTTTTTTTTGCCTAATTTATTCGCTTGTATCGCTCGTAAATAAAACAAAATTGGCTCAAACGAGAACTGGAACTGGAAGTTTAGCCGACTTATTGAATTTCCCTAAATGTGGTGGGGTGGGCAGATGGGGTGGGAAGTAGGGGGCTAGAGGAAAAATAAAAGAATGCCTCGGAGGCCACCAATAAAAACATAAGAGCAGCGCATAATCATCATGGGCAAACTGATGATGGTGAATGGCGCCGGAGATGGGCGGTGCCTGGGAAACGCCTTAATGCGCCATCTAATGGTGCAAATAAATTTCAACTAAGGAATTTTTATAGAGAGAGTCATAAAACCAAATGGCTGCCAATGTTTTGCTTTCCCCTGCCGCCCCACTGAATTTTCCCGCCCAGTGTCGTAGTACCGTTAATAGCCTTAATTGAGCGTCTGCCACGCCCACTTATTTGTTTATTAGAGCGCCCACACCAAAAACAACATACGAGCGAGGCCATGGGGGCGCTGTGGGTGAGAGCAGGAAAACGTGAGGAAAAGTCGGAGCAACGGTTTTGGGGAAAAAACATCAAGGTGGAATTTTCATTTGACGTTGACAATAAAAGAGATAGATGCACTGCGCAAAATTGGATGGAAGCCTTTAAAAGTTTCGGCCTATAATTGCATAGTCAGTAAATTCTTTGCCTTTAAATATTGTTTGTAAAGGGCAGGTGATATATTTCATAAAATATCTGTTTCTTTATGAAAAGGCTGATGGTTAAATAATTGCACGTTTACCAATATTTAAAATGCCATTATATCCCTTTCAGTATCCTTAAGTTGCGTTTTTCCTTTGCCATTTTCCGCACTGCAGATAAGTCAGATATACGGATGTGGAGCTTTTCTTTGCTTCACTTTTCTTACACATTTTCCGGCATTCAGAAATTCCTGCAGCTGCCGACAGTTGAACCATTTTCCACCTGGAATTCGCGAGGATATATACATACATACATATACATTTCTTTTTTGAAAGGGCTCTTGCCACGCCCACTCAGCCATTATGGGCGCCATAATTATGTGTGTGTGTGTGTGTGTGTGTTAAATCTTCAGCTGCGGGTCAAGTTTAAAGATTCAATTTCCGAGGCACAGGGAAAAAATCCATTAAAATTGTTAAATGCAGCGTTGGCAGTTTTCCACATCCTTCGTCCTCCTGCTGCTTCTTCTTCATCGTTTCCTTTGCACTAATTTGCGTGTGTGTGAGGTGTGTGTGTGTGTGTGCGAGAGGATAGAGCAGTGTGTGTTTGGTAGAGATGACAGAAATATCACATTTGTTAAATCTTAATATTTTGATTATTAAAGGAGAGTTGCGCTTATTTAAGTTATCGATATTAAAATTGATAAATCGATGGATTTTATGATCTATTATCATTTAAGCAATTTTAATTGAATTGGAAAATTAATGTAGTTGCATTTTTAGTCGTTATATATCAATAGTCCGCCATAACTAAAACAACAATCCAATTCCTGTCAACAAATTTATTGGTTGTCCGTGATGGACAGTAATTAATAATGAAGTATGTACATGTTATATATATAAAAAAAAGATTTATATTCATATCGATAATTATATATCGATATTAAATCGATAAGTCCGATTTTATGTTTTAATTAATAGAACATGTTTTTATTAACAATATCCAAATTCTTGTGTGAAAAAATACTTCAAATATTTATATTCCGTTTCGGCAATTAAATTTATTTAAAACTTATAATGTTTCTCTATACAAACGAATTATTAATAATTACAAATGTGCTGATTATATATCGATAAGGTGTATCGATAACGACTCATCTCTCATGTGTGCGATGGTCGGTGAGGTGTAACGGAACGGTGTCGCCCGCTGAAGTATGGCGATGCAATTTGCTCAGAGAGTCAAATGGATTTGACCTTAGTACACCCCCTCTCCCCGGGGCAGGGTGTTCCATGGTCGTCCGCAGGGGGTAGGAGATGTAGTGCAGGATGCTGGACCAGCACTAATGCTTAAGCTGATTTTAACAGAAACACACACCCGCAAACATACCCGCACAGACTTCATTTGCAGACACGGTGAGCGCCAAAATTTGCCAAGAATTTCGCATTATGTGGAATTTTTTTATTGCCTCGAGTCAGGCGAATGTTTGTAATATTTTTTGAATTTACCTTAAGTTTGAACTAGAAATTTTAGTTCAGAAAATATATAGTATATCACACATATTTAGGGGGAATTATTTAATAACCACTTAAAAACACGGCTTAATTGCTTTTATTTTAAAATAATAAGCCAACAAATCATACTTTTTATATTGGCCTATAACTGCTCTAAATAATTTATATTGTTTTATGATCTGCTCACGAATACTAAGGTCGCTTTGCTGCGGTACCTCATGTTTTGTTTCTACCTTAAAAAAATCCCTTTTCGTAAGATTTATTACGTAAATATAGTCTTAAAACTGTCTTTTAATATTATTAAATAGACAAATTACATCAACACACTTTTTTTTTTGGCTGACCGGGGATAAACATTAACCAGTTTTTACAAACACCCAAAAAAAAAAAAAGACACATGAACATACAGGTGGAAAAAGAAAAGTAAATGAAAATAGGGAATGGGAAAAACATGCGACACGCTTAAAAAATCTTTCCAACTTTCCTTCTGCGCCAAAAGCAGCAAATTTCATTTCACACCCAGGACCCGGGAAATGCCAGACGAGGGACGAGAGTGGAAGGATGGCGGCTTGTGAGAAAGACGTTCCACAGAGAGCGAGAAGGAGATATACATATATAGACTAGGGAAAAAGTGCATGGCCACGAATTAAAAAGGTCATTTGGTCGCACTTTAGACAGTTTTTTCACCTTTTTCCTTTTCTGGTATTTCGGGGTTACGTATATCCTTCGGTTTGGGGACTTGTAAAATAACTTTGGCGCCTGTCCAAATGAGCAGCCCAGCGGCGCGAGGCACACTTAGAATGAACAAAAGAAAAAGGTAACGGAGTCGAATATGCCAATTAAGTCTGATAGTTCCTCTAGCAACTAAATGGTATAGAAGTACGACTTAAATCACTAGGCCATAGATAGCACTATCGTTTCAATGTGAAAATATCGCATGCATCCTTATAGAGCGATTCACTTTCTCCGATATAGTCCATATATTTTCATGGGTCTCCCCCATTGGGAAAATGAGCTCATCCAAAGATATCATCCTCGGGATACAAATTGATCAAGGATACCAGAAAATATATATTACTCACTAATATCATCATTCGTAAATGGTTTCTCTAGTCCTTCTCCAGTTACTAATGAAATTATAATTAATTTTGGCATAAGAATGAATTAAAGTAGTAGTAGTAATCGCTGTAGATTTCTGACGTGACCATCGCGGCTATAAGTGAAAATATTTACCGATTTTCTGCTTGCTAATAAAAGTGTGACTATGGTGAAAATATCAGCTAATCGATTGAGAGTCTAGTTTGCGTAGAAAACGAAAGACCGACAGCAGACAAATGGATAACCATAAAGGGTCGGATATGCCACCTTTACTGCATTGCAAATATCACGACAGTATTAAAATAACCTCTGTAAGGTCAAAGAAATAAGCCCGAAAAAGTGAGAAAAATCGGGTAAAGGCAGGTGTAAGCCCATGTAAAAATTAAGAAGATTCCAAAGCCCAGATCTAAGTTATTTTGAAAGCGCCTTTGAGCAGAAATAGAACGCGTTTAATGCTCAGTTAATCTAGTGTTTAAAGCCAACGACTCAAGAACTACATTTTAATTTAATGTTAATGTTTATTCAAATAATCCCATGACTTCGGCTCGGTTATTATTGAAAATGGCCTACAATTTCTGTCCAGCACTGATCAGAATATCAATGAAAGTCGCCATATGCTTTCGCAATTAATGAATTGCTCTTAGGCAAATCCCACTGTAGGAAAGCGGCAGAGGACAGTAAGCCCCAACAGTGGGGAACTTTGATGTCATTTAAAAGAAAACTAAACTGCAGCAAGAATTAACAAAACAGCTGAGCCAGCAGGGAAATAATAAGTCCCGGCAAAGTGGAAAACAGCAGAGGCAAAGAGAGGAGTCGGAAAATGGCAGGAAAAACAAGGAAGACGAAAAGATAAACAGGGCTTAGTTGACCAGGCTCTCGGCTGCATGGCGAGATAAGAAAATTGCAATTTAATTAAACTAATTGAAAGACGATAGGCGCCGAAAGGTGTCTCCTTTGGCTGCCCTGCTTCTTCCTGTCTTCCTGGCATTTTCCCTGGCCTTTCCCTTTACGGCGAATCCAGAGCTTACTCTTATCGCCTCTGCCACAGACCCAACACAAACAACAACAAGTGCAGCGTGCACTGCAAGAAGATCTCTTTGAAGACTTGTAATGTTGCAACTCAAGTGCTTGCCTGTTGTTCAATTTATTTTTTATTTAAATTCCTATTATTTGGAAAAGAAGAAAACGGTTGCGTTTCTTGCGGTGTAAGTGGGAAAAGAATAAGGGAAGCCATGCAAATTGCTTCTCATCTTGCCTTTCGCCTCCGTCGCCGTCTGGACATTTGCATTCAAAACCAATGCGTCGTTGACTTTTGCTTGAGACTGCTTGATGGGTGGGGAGTGGGCTTGGGTCTGGCCTGTTGGCAGCAAATGGAAAGCAAACAAGAAGGCGGGCGGTGGGCAAAGGGAGACGCATTCAGGCATACAAATGAGCGGGGCAGGGGGCGGTAGGGCAAAAGTGCGGAGAAAATGCGAAGAAGCCCAGCCCGGGAAATGGACGCCGGACCATGGGGAATGGGTAATAGGCAGGGTTTTGATCGAAATGCACATGGGCTAGTGGCAATGACAGGGACGTGCCAGCAAAGAAAATTAACACATCGCCCTCAGCAAACCAGGGGATCCAGGATCCAGAATCCAGAATCCGAACGTAACGGAGAGCAGAAGCTGTGTTTCTTTTTTTTTTTTGCCTGCATGTCGAAAGGGGGTAGGGGGTAGCGAAGCCGGCCAAGGTTCCATCTCTCCAAACGGTAATGAGTTCCTCACAATCAATTTTTAAGCAGTAGATTTTCACTTTGCCATCCCAATCGGTTCGCATTTCCCTCACACAGGATCTACACAACCACACACACACACCACCTCGTTGAGGCATCGGTTACCTCTTGCTGACCTCCAGGGTCCTTTTCGTTACATTTCTGGGACTTTAATGACATGGCTTTCTGCTCTTTGATTGAATTAATTATCCTGGGTCCTTGCTGGTGGCCAAGTAAATGACAAGAAATAGTTTTTAGTTGATTTTCTAAATATTAATTTGATGAATTAAAATAAAATATTGCTTTGTAAAGGGTTGTCTTTTTTTTTTGCCTACAAACTTAATTTAATAAATTAGCTGAGGGGCTTATTATTTAGGTAATGTTTGAAGGGTTATTTGTATTTTTATTTCTTTATAAAAATTATTTAAAGCCGAATCTGATTACCATTAACAGCATCTTCTATCCTGCCTTTATTTCCCTATTTATAGGGAAATATTACAAAACTATTATCAGAAATGAAAAAAAAAAACACACACACATTTCGAGGGTAACAACTCACCCACTTAATACGCTTATCTCAGTGTGCAGTTTTGAGCCTTGTGTGCCATGGAATATTGCAATTAAGTGAAGAGGCAGCTTAGGCAGTCTATCCATCTGGCCCAGCCCCATTTTCCTTTACCATTCCATACATTTCCCCACATACACCACACTTTTCCCCATCTGCACTTCACATTCTTTGGCAGCGAAATAATTTTTGTTGCCTTTTTCCATGGTTTTTTATAGTTTTTTTTGCTTTTCTTTTTTTGGTTTGTATATTTTTTGTTGTACATTTCAGCTCGATGGGTAGCTCTGTTGGTGTCGTCTCAAGTCTGGCCATAAATATACCGTTACGCACTCTCTTGGCCGCAGTTATTACACTGAGAGAAAGAGAATGTATTAAATATAATTGGTAAATATTTTATAAATGTATTTGTGGAACTCTTAACACACACTCTCAGTACAACTTGTAATTCACATGAACGAACTGAAATGACAGCTGCATAAAAACTTTTACAAATAAAAAAAAGGGTGGTGAACACCTTGAATTAATTAATACATTAAATTTAAGCAATTATGGTAAAGAAGGTATATATTTTTAGCAATGCAACAATAGTCATTTTTTTTTTTTTATTAAAGAAAGGGTTTGTAGAGTAATGTCCTAGAGATCTAAGTGCCGGTTACACATTGTTTCTCAAGATCGGCCCGTGTTCGAATCCAGCTGAAATCTAACGAAATATTTTCTACCCACTCTCAGTAAAGTTTTTTAATCACAACAACGGACTGA
The DNA here is from genome assembly GCA_008042475.1 of Drosophila kanapiae. Lineage (NCBI taxonomy): Eukaryota > Metazoa > Arthropoda > Insecta > Diptera > Drosophilidae > Drosophila > Drosophila kanapiae. The sequence goes on from VNJM01001375.1 coordinate 509,848, forward strand.
TTAATGACAGCTACATAAATTAACAACTCTTTTTACTTATAAAAATAAAATATATTTATATAGATATGGACTTAGGGCTCTTCGATCCGTATACAGGGCGATCTCTCTCTGTCTCTGTCGCCCCCCTTCACACGCATAGTTAGTTCATGCCAAATTGAATTGCTGTCTCAGGCTTCCGAACACTTTATAGTTTTCCTTTGCGTTTCCTCCTCATGAGGTTTTCCGTTTTTCTTCTTTTTTTTTGTATTTTTTTTTTTTTGGCCAAGTGTTTGCCTTTCTCGCTTGTTGACTCTCTTCAAACACACATAGAAAAAAGAGAGATGTTGTGGGGGAGAGGGGTAACAACCACTCAACACACACACACTTGCATATATAAATTATGATGTGCGTGTGTGTGTGTGTGGGCTAAGCAAAAGTGTTAAGTTGGCAACACGAAAAATGTGCGCGCCGCAAAACTTTGGTTTCCTTCGAAAAATTGAGAAAAAGCGAGAAAAAAAAACGCACACTACTGACTTACACACACACTGACACACGCACTGAGAGCAAGGCAGCAAATTGACTGAAATGCACACTGACTATATATTTTTCGGGGAACTTCTTAAAAAATAATATTTAGTTTAAAATTCAAGAAACAAATTTAATTCAAGATATCAAATTAATATTTTGTTATAAAAATGTACAATAAACTTGTTTATGATGTTATTGATAAGCAGCTGATTCCAGTTAAACATTTAACACCATTTTTTTCTTAACAAATATATATTTTTTATGAGCTTAAAATATATATTCAATATACTTATATTACAATTAATTAAGCAAACCCTATATTTTAAACCTGACAAGTTTAAATTTGTTTTTATATTTTAAAAGTCTTCATTGGGTTGTTAATACTTTAATAATTTGTCAAACAAAAATTTATTATGCTCTTGTTCTGCTTCCCAAAAATATTTTCAGAATAAATTTCTGCTAAGTAAGTACTCTTTTTTTTAAATTAAAATTCTTAAAGGAAATATTTGATTTTAAAAATAAATTAAAGGATTTCTTGTATATTTTAATGTACATTTCTTGTAAATAATATTGTTTAAGATATGACTGATAGCGTTCGAGCGTTTTTGTTTATATAGAAACTCGCCCCACGGTGCGCCTTTTGGTGTAGAGCGGCTTGCGGTTTTTGCCACTGTTGCCGTTGCATAAGTGGATTACCGTATTAAGTTTGTATTATTAGTCAAAATGGCAGAGTCCTCGTTGACTTTCCGGGACTTAGTGGGTTAAGCAAGCCCTTCATACATCGAGGATCTGGGTGTGTGTGGGGGAGGGGGCCGAAAACTAAGTGTAAAATAAGAAAATTAGCTTAAAATAAATTCTGTTGCGGTCTGGGTGTCCTTCAATATTCATTTGGCTTTTCGTGTTTGAGTGCATGTGTGTTGGAGTGTGTGTGTGTGTGAGGCTTAATAATTAGAGACGACAGTCGACATATGGCGAAACCGCCAAGCCACCGCTGAAGCCACCCCGAAAAGCCCCCGTAGGAAGCCAAGCCAAGACCAAGGAGCCAACCGAAAAGCATCCAACGGAAGACGGAAGAAACGCTTACTGGCTTGCACAATTCTCAGAGCGTTCATTTGCTTGGCCAGAGACGGCATAACTTTCATTTATGACAGGCCCAGTTCGCATATTATGCGGTATTCCCTTCACTAACCAGTAACCACACTGCCCGAAAAATATAATTAGCTAAACAGTCAGAGTTGTGAAGTTAGGTAGTTATTATTATTATTAACCTCTTCCTTGTTCAGTAGTATTCATAGTATATTTATGATATTAATTGTTTGTAAGGGTTTAAAAGATAAAGGCCAACTTTTCCGATGAGTTATTATAGCTATAATACATTTTTTGGGGGAAAAAGTCTCTGTAAAAATACAAAACTGATAGAAAAGTATAATATTTATTATATTATTATTTCTTATATTTTATATTTATATTTCTTTGATTTTATTTACCATATACTATGCATTTTTTTGTAGTGCACTCTCTCCCTCGTTCCCTTTGCCATCAGTGCATATGCATAAAGTTTATGAGGCACTGGCGATTGCAAAACTTTTACCAACAATGGCGACAGAAAGTTTCCTTTCCTGCTATACCCCCTCCCCAAAAACTCGTCCTTTTTGCAGTTCCTTAAGTTAAAGACAACAGCAAAATAAGGCGGAATAGTGCAGATAAAATAATAATGAATTCATATTCATGAATGGCAAATCGTAATCGAAGTCGGCAAAATATTCAAACAGTGAGATCTTACAAAAAGTACTCAAGTAGAAAGTGCTAAGAAAAATGTGATAAATGTACTATTTTGTATAGATAAATACTACAAAACTTAATTTTTTAACGAAGTTAACTTAACTAAGTGTAGTTTTATTTGTAGAGCTTGTTTTTAATTACCAAAGTTTATATAAGTGTGACTATTACAAGTTAAATATATGAGATCTTTAATATACAGAAATATAAATATGCTTTGCTTGAAATAATTGTCTATAACTATTATAATGTATAGGAATCTTCACTTGCCATACAATATTTCGTTTATTGTCCATTAAATAACTGCAAATTGTCAGAATGCTTAATATCCCAGGACCCGAACAAAGTTTACTTTATGTCTTTCAGTTTTGTTCTTCCTTTTGACTTTATTTCATTGCAAAATACCAGAAGGGGTAGCGGAAGAAATATGAAAATTCTGTTGGCTCTTACCCCGAAGCTGTGAAAAGTCAGATATAAACATTCTCAGCTGCAAAGCTGAGTTTATTAACTCAACTGCAAATCCATGACCATTCTATTATCTCGAATTTAACTTGGTGATTAAAGTTATCTGTGTGCGCTCGTCTGTCTAGCCGTCCGTATTTTTCAGCTTCCTCTGTGTGTATGTGTGGGGGGAAATCTCAAGTAAAGTCTTTTTCTCCAAAGCAAAAGATTTAAAATCAAATTAAATGCTTGCTGACATGTCATCCACACATACAGCGGCCAAGGGGGAATAAAGAGACCGGAAAAGGATTGAAGTTCTTAAGGGGTTAAATGCGGGACGGGAGCATCAAGTGTCATGCAATAAATATCACTCAAAACTTTCGCCCCTCACTGGAGTGCCTCCCCCATTGCCCCACCCTGCACTCTCCTCTATGTAGTTCTTTCACTTCTCCGGCTATCTAGTTCTCCGGCCCGACGTTTCTTCTTTTCGGGTTATCTCATGTGTAGCGATAAAATGTATCTAATTTAGGATGTTTTTAATGCCTGAGCAACCTGCAGTCCGAGGGGGAAAACTCTTGGCAAAGTAGGAAAAGCAGTAAACATTTTTAATTTGACAAAACTTTTTACCTTTGACCGCAGGGAGGAGGTGGTGTCCCGCCCCGGTGCATTCCAGCGATGGCAAAGGTGTCAGTGTATCGTTCTTGGGCAGAGCCTTGCAATATCGATGAAAATGAGATCATTTAACTTGACATATCGATAAACGGCGATAACTTTGGCATTTACTTTTTTACAATCTACAGTTATTATAATGTTTATTAAGCTAAAAAGAATCAACATATTAAAATAATGTGTTTCGATATTTTTCGATATTTTTGAACATTTAATAAAACGCCTCTACGATGTTATCGATGTTAGAAGAAATATTTAAAAGCTTTGACTGGAAGTTTAATTTCTTGAAACAAAATATAATTCAAACTCATTTCGATAAAATGGAGCCAAAGTCCCTGCCGATGTTTCATATCGAATTTTCACAACCCTGATGCATTCCCCGACGGCTGAGTGGGTGGGTGGTCACCAAGGCTTTTCCTGTAACAACGTGAGGTCAATGCGGCAAACGAACCTCTGACATCTGATGGAAAGAGATGGACACGGACATAGATAGGGAGAGAGAATGAGTGAGATAAAGAGACGGGATGGGAGGAAAGCCATGACAATAAAATGAAAATTCTCAAAGTTGCAGCCGGTTATTTTAGCACATTCCAAGCGCTTTCCTTTGACACCAGTGCTCGAATTGTGGCCTTTTTAGACCATTATTGAAACCTTACAGGTGATGCTCATTTTACAGAAACTCTATTTAATATGAGTAATTAAAGTAATGATTTTTCTGATATAAATTAAGCAAAATCATGAATTTACTTAATGTTTTAGGAACTAACCATTAATTTAAATGGTTTTATAATATTTAATAAACGTATACATTCAGAGACTCAAAGTCAAAGTATTATTTTACTTTATTTGTTTGACTTTCCAACTCACACATTTTTTAGCTTCTTGGCTTTTAAAAACTGTGATTCTAAAATACAGAATGAATCTTGAATAGTTCAAAACACAAATTGAATTTTAAATTAATTTAAAAGCAATATTTTTCTCAATTTTCCTATATATTTAGTTTCACCTTGGATGATTTTTAAAGGTTTATTTCTTTAAATAAATAGATGAAAAACTATTTAAATGCAAACTAAGAACTAAACTTAGTTTTCTAGACTTTTCTCTCTATTGCCGTCTCTCTTTCTCTATGTGTTGCCAGCTCTTGTGCTCTTCCGGTGACGTCAAGTATGAAATTGTTATGTTCACACTAAACTTAAGTAACTGAATTAAAATGCGGCTAATAGAGTAGTTGCAAACACATGGAGATTAAATGGCCACCGAGGGAGGATGCTGGAGGGGAGATGCCAACATGTTAGTGGAGAGAGCAAGAGAGAGGGCCAGATGACGGAGTGAGATGACCAGATTAACTGACTAGTTTATGGCAATTCCTGAAACCGGAGAACTATGTGTGTGTGTGTGTAAGTGTGTGTGTGTGTGTGCCGGGCTGTGCGTGTTTCTGTCACTAAGTTTTCCTCTCCTTCTGTATTTTTTTGTGTGGTCTGGTGACAGTTTCTACAGGTGGAAGACAGATGGCAGGGGGTGGTGTGTCCTTGATGGACGGCCCAAGGAATTTCTGGTTTTGATAGGTTGCTCCATGTCGATGCCGATGCCCATGCTGTAGATGCCTATGTCATGGAATTTTCCGGCTGTGTGATTGCCAAGATGAACGAAGTTTTTGCGGCTGCAGAAAAATGTCGTCAGCAAGCGTTTCAGTAATAGCAAATACGCATTTTCTTGACTACCTCTATGGTCATAATAATAATTTACCCGATTTAACACGATATTTACTTTGATATATAGTTAAATTAAATACTTAAATTGCTTATAAATCATAAGGGAAACTATTGATAGCATCATAAATAATTTCACAAAAATAGCGAAAAAATTGAAGTAGTAAAACCAAATCAACATTTAATTTGTTCCTTTTTTCAAAAGCGTTTTTAGCGATTGCGGATGTCAATCAAGCGCAGGAGTTTTCCGACTGCAGCTTGCAAATAAAAAGAAAACTAAGTGGAAAAGTGTGCAAAAGCTTTCGAAGATAAATATATATATATAGGAGAATATAATAAAATAAAAGTGAGAGCAAATTTGGGGGGAATGCAAATTAAAGTGCAAATTGAAATCGAAATGACAGATCCCTGCTAGCCTACCCCAGGGTCCCTCTCCCGCTTCCAGCTGCCTGCTTCTATGGTTGCCCCATCATCCTTATCATCGTCATCAAGCGATATTCCTCCATCTCTCCAAGTGGTGGAAGGTCTGTGCTACGCCAAAATTCTCCCCCTTTTTTTGCGCTCTCCTAAGAGAAAACAATGCATATGCATTGTCAGCGGAAAACTTGTGAGGGGATTTGTCCTAGAAGTGCTGAGGGGAAGTGCCAGAGCCTGGGAGACAGATGCACTATAAAAATGAAGAAATTATATAGCATACTTATGGGCGACGCAGCACGTGCACCTCGAGAGCGGATTACACTGAAGGGTGGATTCTCAAACATTCTTGTGAGAAGTAAAGGATGCATAACGAATTTGTTGATGCTCTGATTTCAAAATTATATATAAAACTTAAAATATTAAAAACTTATAGGATTGATAAATAATGTTTATTAAATATGTTAAGCAAGCAATATCTGTCATAATTATTTATTGTTTTATATTCTTCTGCAAGTCTTTTCTTTATAAAAATAAATTAAAAGTAGTTGCCGGGAACTGGCTGCATTTATGAGCAGGAAAATATCTAAGAGTCATAGGGTAATGCGAATGGTATAAGCCTCGAAGTGCAAAAGTGGTTTTTAAATTCCTTTAAACACACTTTTGAGTCAATTTGTAGTTGTTATAATTTGTTTTTCCCCAAGAAGTACTATTGTTTTTGACGCAAAAAATATTAATAAGAAGAATTCGCGAATAATCATAGAGTTTTTATGAGCTAATCCCAACTATACAAGAATAATCAGAATGCTATCATTTTTTATATTTGAATTTATATAAATTGAACAACGTCAATGTGTCGATGTTTTTGGCCACGAACTTACCCACAAAATTAACCTATATTTGGTTAGTTTTATTGCGTATACGTTATGCGGCAATGCGGCGTATGCGTAATCTGCCTCTATGTGAATAATCTCTGCTAGGCATTAGGGCAACTTGTGTCCTTGCTGAGCTCACACACACACACACGTGGCAAGGTGTGTGCGGGAAAGAGAAAGTTAAATTAAAAAAATGTCAAATTGCATACATTTAGGAGCTAATGAAATAAGTTAAGCGACAACAACAACTGCAAGCGTTGCCTAGTGCTGAGTACTGCGTTAAGTACCCCCTTCTGCATGTGTGGGGGTGTGTATGTGTGCGAGTAGCTGTGCGGGTGTGTGTGCATTGCAATTTGAATTAATTTGACTTTTTTATGAACTTTAAGTATGCCAGCAGCAGCCCAAAGCTAAGCTATGCTCCTGTTTTGCTGCCGCGCAGCTCAGCTCCTTGTTGGTCTGGCACTGGACGAAAAATAAGTTAAGTACAAAACTTGTTACAAATAAATATAAAATATATTTATAATTATAAATATATTATAAAGAACATTAGAAAAAGGTGTGTGTTGGGTTATACGCTTAAATATAATATTTTCTGTGTTGTTGAACACTTTTTAGCGACAATCAAACATAAAAGTATTAGGAATAAAGGATTTTTAGCTCTACCTTCGAGATATGAAACATAAGTGCATTTTGGCACAGTGTTGCTGGCTGTTGGTGTACTGTTTTAAGTTGTTGGTGTAATTGTTGGTGTAGCTGTTGTTGTTGTTGTTGCTGCAAGTGCAGCTGTTCGCATGCTGTAAGCTTGTGGCCTGTGCGCGACTGTGTGTGTGATGATGAGATGCCAGCTGAGTTAATCAGGAAAACATGGTGAACCAAAAGCGCTGACAGAGATAGAAATAGAGCAGAGCGACAGAGCCAGAGAAAGAAAGAGAGAGAGAGAGGTAAGCCAAGGTGCTGGTAGGAAAAACTGAATGCATAAGTAAAGTAACCTTCAAGGCAGCGCTTTCAAGGCTCCTCCTCTCTCTCTCCCTCTTTCTGGCCACTTAAAAAATCATAAATATAACCAATTATGATTAAGGCCAGTCAACCAAGTTTGCAGCTTGATGAGCTAAGTTGGCTTATACGTTATGGCGTTGGTAATTAAAATACCGTCAGCAAGTTGAATTTTTCGGCAAGTGCAAACGGTAAGCTGTAGTATTTATATTTAATTGGTTTAATTCATAGATTTATTTTAAAATTAAGAGCATATTTTGGAGCTGTGTAGTGCGATATTTTTGTAACTGTTTGACCTAAGCTTAATCGATGTATTGGCCACGATTGCAACACATTTATCGAACTGAACTTGAGTTTCCGGCGACATCTCGTTGACCTCTTCCGCTCCTGGCCGAACTGTCCATCATGTGTATCTATCGGGGCATCTATTTATCTTCCGTTTCTTTCTATCTGCTTAACTGCGTCATCATCATCATCATTCCAATGGTGATGGCAATATATGCACACTTTGCCCATGCCTGCGCTTGTGCTTGTGCTTGTGCTTGTGCTATTTTCCCATCTCTCTTTTACTTCCGTTCGATGTCTTGGGCCTTGTTGTTGTTGCTGTTGCTCGATGGCGTTGATTGCTGTTGACTTTGATTTTTGCAATCTGCCTTCGATTTATTTTATATTTCTTCCAGGTCACTGACATTTGTGCAATGTCCAGTGTCCTTCGTGTATCCCTCTTCTATTTTTTTCTTTTCGTTCACACATGTGTCCATCTTCGTCATTTTTTTCACATTCAGCTCCTTCACATTGCTTTTGATTTCTAATTTGGTTCATTGGCTCTGGGCATGTCCTCGTCTGCTACCATATCCCCCCATTGTTGTTTCTGGCTGCCTGAAATTTGAGTAAATAGCCAAAGCAAAATATGTCGACACATGCGGGTAACGTTTCCACAATGGGTCACTGTTTCTGAATGAAACGAAATAGTCGAGACTCAAATAAAAGCAATTTTGGTAATGAGAAGTGATCTCATATCAAAAATTAATATATAAATTACTGATTCCCAAAACGATTAAAAGAATAAAGATTTAATTGTTTAATTGTTTAAAAAACGCCATTATTTGAATTGTTGTTCGCTTAATGTAGCAGATCATTTCTTTTTCTAAATTTGTGGTTTTTCAGTGTATATTTGAGGTCTGTATATGCATGACTGTGGTGTGTGTGGATGCAGATTTTGGCACCCGTATTTTTCATTGCCAAACGTTTCCAAAATATAGCGATTTCATATCGATTTAAATTCAGAACAGATACTTATTGGAAAAAGATAATTAAGGATGATTTCATTTGATCTTAAAGAAATTTAATTTAATTACTTAGTGAAATTAACTATTGAAAAGAACCTTTATCTCTGTCGTAATGGTAATATTTTCATAATTCGAAACTGCTTAAAATCAATTAAAAGAAATCTTCGTCCTGTTCCTTTTTATCTTCCCCATAAAAATTCCCTCGTAATGTTTTTTGTTTTCTTTGTTCAGCATCCAATCAATCAAGCCTTCTGTTGGGTATTCAAAATTCGTTAATACAAAAAAAAAGAAAAAAAAAAACGGAAAAAAGGAGCGTAACTAGTTGGGTTTTTTTCGAAAGAATTTTACAAAGAACTCGTGTTGTTTCGCCTGATGGATGCCATGACAAGGTTTTCATAACTTTTTACCCCGCTCGTCGCAAAAACGATGCCAAAAATATTCCCCTGGCCAAGGCCCGGATTTGCCATCCGTTAGAAGAGCTGCCAATCAGTAGAAAACAAAATGTGACCCCAAAAAAGAGAAGGGGGGAATGATGGGATGATGGGAAGTGTGTTTTTGGCATTAATATAAAACGCAATCAAAATCAAATCAAATGAAAAGTGTTCCAGTTGTTTTTGTGTGTGTGTGCTGACAAGTTCATTATGTTTGCATTGCCTTTGGTTTGCGAGGGGCCTTCCCCCCTTTTGTTTGTCCACCGATATGACCAATAATCAATGGGGGCACACACAGGACTCGCAGGACACACCGACCGTCTGAGGCTGGGACACACACACACACACACACGAACAAACGGTTGGGCGCACATTAAAAGAGACTTGGGCTACCCGCAAATTGAACTAATTTGATGTGTGAACAACGGCAAATAGCGGGCTGTGAGGGGTATAAATATATATATATTTATATAGTGCGAGTATCTTGGCATTGATGAGCAGAACCAGATTGAAGGCATTCCCCACACCCACACGACGTGCACTTAAGAAAACATCTGACAATCGTTAGAAAATATTGGAGAAAAATATCTGAACTATAAAAATTATTATAAATACCAACTAATTGTGTGCTGGATATAAGATACCAATAAAAGAAGTGACAGCCTTATAAGCATATTTATTTTTATCGATTTAAAAGCCTTTTTAAGTCCATTGAATATTTTATTATTATTCTTTGAAGAACCCGGCTAAAGCTCAGTGTACATTTTGATATTGATTGGCAGGCAAAAGAAATTTGTGGCCGGTGGAGAAAGCGAGAGGCACACACACTTGGGCACGAGGAATGTCCGAATCCAAATCCATCTCGCAAATACTCCGTGTTATGATTTCGTGATATATATACCGCATTAATTCAATTTGATGTGAATGTGGATGTGGATGTGAAGATCTGGCAGCTGAATTTCACTTGGATTTCGATAAACTGACCAGACCAGACCGGACCAAGCCAGACCACACCCGGGTCGGCTACTTAATATGGATTCCATCTGTCTGCGAATTAGTTAGAGCCAGTTGGCTGGCTACTGGCAGCAGCAGCAGCAGCAACAGCTCGGCAATAATAACAAAAACAATTTGTTTATCGAAAGTCCAGCCAGTGCAAGGAGTCGCTCTTTAAAGCCTCTTGTGGCAACATGTCTGTATTCCGGTGGTAAGTTGTGTGATTAGCCCGAGACTTGTTAACAACATAATAGCTGGGAATATAGCCAAGGAATTATCAGCAAGTGTGTGGGGATTAACTGTAATTTTTTTTATAAATATTTACTATAAAGAAGTTGCTTTACTATAAAGAAGTTTCTTGATATTTTTACCATTTGGACTCTGATTTATTAGCCATTAATTACGGTTCATTGGCCCTTTATGGCTGTCACAAATGAACTCAAGTCGCTGCGCACTTCGAGCTCAAACATAACGTTGAGTTATTTATAATTATTTCTGCTGGCTGGCAATTAAATTAGCATACAATCAATCGAAGACATTTAGCATTCATACGACTCGGAAGCAAGGGTGTGTGTGTGTGTGTTTGCTCAATCGAATGCCCTTGAGTGTAGCATCCGTCATCCTTCATCCTTCATACTTCATCCCTGATATGTGCATATATATCCATATATAGAACTGTCCGTAAGCGAGGCATCACAATGAGTTATCCTTACGCTCATTACATTTGGATTAACATGTTAATAATGCCAATAGGCAGCCCCATCTCAGGCCCGCTCGCTTCGATTGCAAATGCGGGCGTTGGAGTTTTGGCAGATGGATCCACTCAGGACTCCCCTAGCTCCACTTGACTGAATAATTCAACAAATGCATCGAAAGGGATAGAGAGAGAGAGGGGGAGACAGGCAGCTGGAAGATGGCAAATCAATGTTTTGGACCATTGATAGTTGGAGTGTTATAATTGTATGTTTGACAATCTTCATAACTGTCAATTAGATTTCCGTACTGCCAAGTCGGGTGTTCTACTTACTTTCAACCCCCTTCCCTTCGCTCTGGCCTAATGTAATTGTTTAACACACTGCTGGGCATTATTATAAACAAATGCCGACCCAAATGGATGGACAGACGGCACTGCAATATGATTTGCCTTGATTTTATTGACTGCACTGCGATTGTGGTTCCCACATCCACATCCTGACTGACTGTCGGTCTTTCGGGCAAACAACTCTTGCCTATTTGCATATGTGGCAAGTTTTCTTCTTCTTCAAGTCCCAACGAGGCCAGCTATTTTGATTTATAGCTGCAAATTGTGCACTAGTTTCAGGGGGACAGGACGAAGTCTCAAATTGAAATAGCTCTTGGGGGAGAGAGATAGAGTCGTATTGGTATTTAATTGAACGAGGGCCAAAACATTTCGGGGAATTAGTTCGGATAATCGACAACTACTACGCATCCAAATCGTTTACTAAATTAGCTTGGCAAAGTAATGGATATAATTCAATGGCAGGCCCCTCTCTGAAGATGAAGTAAGAAATATGAATTCGCTTGTTATCGAATTGTTAAGTGGAAATTAATCATGTTTCAAAGGTAATTAGGCGAATTTAATCGACATTTTCAAGTGATTTCTTATTCATTTGAAATCTTGCATAATTATGTACTGAAATGAATTAAGAAGAAACGACAAACATCATTAAGGCTTTGCCGAGAGCATACCCGAAGATCTTTGCCCAAGTTACATGAATGTTGATAGCGTGCATGTGCCGGCAGAGGGCAAGCAGAGAAATTCGCTGACCCACGACATTAAACATAACATTAAATTTTACACTTCATCTTTTTGCATTACAAATCTTAGCATTTTAGGAATATTTCGGCATAAACATGATGTTTGACACTTAATTTGATTTCATTTCAGCAATTCATATTTCTTATCTGCGGATCATTTTTCTGTGAGAATTCAACTTATCCCAGACTTGTTCCTTGGCCCATTTTCCTAGCTAAAAGGACGAGACAGGTGACAAGAGACCGCGGCTTGTCCGCCCCAAAGTTGTCTTGGTTTGGGCTTTCCGCAGCAAGGACAATGTGATGAAAGGCCCGGAGTCGTCAATGTCGCTTCTTGGCGTTCTGTCTCATCGCTGATTGCCGGCAATGCAATTCGGACCATGGAAATGGCCAAAAGGATGCTAGGCATGACTGAAAAATAAACTCAAATAGGCAAAAATAAGCAAAATGTTGAGTTCACACAAAGAGCCGAGAAGTGGAGGCGAAATCGGGAGCATAATGCATAATTACAACAATGAAACAGGACGGCGCCAAGGACGATCTGAATGTGGCGAGAGGGAGAAGGTCCTCCTATCCCAGGGATGGCAAAATATACCAAAAATGTGACAGCCATTTAATGCATTTCTGATTCCTTATTTTGTGTTTCTTTTTTTTAGACAATTTAAATGAAATATATATTTTTTTAATAATATCGTGCTTTTTTTTCTTTTGGATTGCGTTCCATCTCTGGCTCGGTTTTCAGGGTCCTTATCAGGACATCCGCTTTCAGCGATTTTTAATTGCTATTGTTACAGTTTATTGTTTTATTATAAAGGCCAAGTGAATGAATAGCCAAAGACGGGGACAGAGAGCGAAAGAGACGGTCGAATGAGATAGAGAACGCGAATGAGACAAAGGATGGTCACGAAAAATTTTCATTTAATTTTCTTTTGTCGCTCCAGCCGCGTTTTAGGTTTCCTTTTTGCCGCGCTTTCCATTTCTTTTTCTTTCTCAAAATAAATAAGCCAACAATTAGCTGTGCGGCTAAGAATAGGAAACTGCTGGGCAGTCATAATTGAAAGAAAAAAAATCGCAAATTAATTATGTAATATCAGCAAGTGTGATTTTATCGTACTTTAATGGGTCCGCACGCATAGATATAGATATATTTATAATGGGTTGCGTAAATATTTTGTTAATCGTTTGTGGTCGCCTGAAAGGTTTTTTTTTTAATATATTTGAAACTCCAATATTTATCCTTAAGTTTTCTCTGATATTTAAATAATATTTAATTGATTTATAAATAAATACGCAAAGTATTTGCTTTCAATATACTCTGTGCACTTTTAAGCCAGGCCAAATTCGACACGGTAACAATGTCCTTGAGTTGCAGCTCCTTCAGATGACAAAAACATCAAATTAATATGCACTTTTCCAGCACTTGATCCCTGCGAGAGTGTGCGTGCAAGTGTCTGCAGGAGTATTTGTGCGAGTATCCCTGCAAGAGTATCTGTGTGAAGTGCTGGATGCTTGCCGGACCCACTGCTGGCTGCTGTGTCCTGCGTGTATCCTTTATGGAAAATAGAAGAACCCGGCTGGCGTGTCCGACGGCGCTGGAGGGCCAGCGGCGAGTGGCGAAGGGGTAGCTGGAAAAAAGGAATTTGTATACAAATATGGCGAACAAATATAGTTGAAATGAAACAGCAAAGTGCACTTGAAAGGCAACGAAAGGAGAGCGAAGCTCCGAAGCTCCACAAGAGCCGAAAAACATATGCATAAGTGCCTGGTCTGGTCCTGGAACAAGGACGAGAACGATGCCACTACAATAATCATAAAAGCGCAAAACAACAGCCACATATGTGGCTGTTGCTGTGGCTACAGTCCGTGCCTGGGTCGGTGTCGGTGTCGGTGTCCCTGCCTGGATCCTCGAGGGCAAGGCGGAAATAATGTATTAATCCTGTCGAGGCCATATTTTTTATTGGCATCAGCCGCCGTGAGAATCCAGTGCTTCTCGCCTTGAGTTCTTTCCGCTTCCTGTTTTCCAGTACTGTACCGGTGCGTAATTTGCATTAGCAATCCCCTTTCGCCTTTCGGGCAGGTGATAAACCGCATTCTTATTATAACACCACAAAGAACCGAAACAGAGCAAGTGTGCAGGCGCAAATACATATAAATACACAGGGCGGAAAATAACGCAAAACACATGGCAAAACTTTGCATAACTTTAGCGAAAATCTGGACTGAGCTTCATTTTATATATTCAATTCTTTTTTACTATTTTTTGGTAGGCTTATGACACTCGACCTTCTCATGGAATTTACATATTTATGGTAAGAATTTTATTTTAAAATTAAAGGAACAATTTCTTTTGTATTTTGTTGTTTACTTTTTTGAGACATTTCTTTATAACATGAATAAAAAGTGTGACCATGCTCTCTTTACCGAAACTTCTCAAGCAAAAGGTATGGAAATAGCCATTTAAGATTGCATTTGAAAAATGTACAAAAGAACTATAATTAATATCCAATTATATTCCATAAACTAATAGTATTTAATACAATTTAAGGCACTCACAAGTTCCCTCTATCTCTGCCCTTACTTTTCCCGCAGTGTTTAAATAAATGTATTAAAATATATGTTGTACAACCGACAAGGACAATTTAAAGCCTTTCATAAATATTACTGCTTCGGCGGCGGCGGCGGTAGCGCGCCGCGTAATTATTATTACGCATACGCCCCGTTGCCCGCCGGCCGAAAGCGTAATTCACCGTTAAGCACGGTGGTCAAATGTCGGCAGGAACTGCGAACGGAAATAATTGTTATGCAATTTAAATTATTCCCTATTTAAAACTGCGCATATTATTTACGCGACCAGAGAATTGGTATTATATATATATATATGTATATATTTTTTTTCGACGCCAAGCTTAAATATTTGCTTTGATTTAAAATGTATGTACACATAAAGGTGCGTGTGCCGTGGAATTTAATTGAAGGTCCCAAATAGTAAATATTCAAAGGTGAATAACGGTCGCTTGAACAACATTCTGATATTTTAAGCATACAATGTTATTTAGGCAGATAGTTGGTCTTGGAAAATAATGATTAGTTAAGTTTTTATTAATATTAAATAAGTTGAATTATATGTAGAAGCTTTGATTTGTTTTAATATTAATTTTCCTTGTTATTTAGTGCTTTATCAAAGTAAAAGTAATACACTTGAATATTTCGTTTTTATTTTTAATTTTTTTGTTACATATTATTCATTAGTATTTCTTTTATTATTAAATATATTATTTATTTTGTTATTGACTCCAACAATAATATAGATTTGAATCAAAATTTCTCATATAACAAAGTCAGCATTTGCTAAAAAATATTGCTTAACCCACTGTTGGCCGACGCTGACCATAGCTATGGACTGAGAGTGGTTAAGAGGGGGTAGGAGAGAAGTAGACGGAGGGGGGGGGGGGGGGGGGGGAGTGCNNNNGGGGCATGGTGTAGGGGATATGCTACATGACGCTGGC
This sequence comes from Drosophila kanapiae, assembly GCA_008042475.1. NCBI lineage: Eukaryota > Metazoa > Arthropoda > Insecta > Diptera > Drosophilidae > Drosophila > Drosophila kanapiae. The sequence goes on from VNJM01001375.1 coordinate 525,230, forward strand.
GACAATTATGCGCATGTTGGCGGCTTAAGCAGCCATTATTCCTGCTGCTTCACTTAGCCATTCTCTTTGCCCAGCCCCCCCTTCTGTGCAATCCGCACCCTTCTGCCCGCTTCCCTTCCATTTTCTTTTTCCGCTTTTCCCTAATTTTTCCCTTCATCCTGCGCAGGACTTGCACTTCCATTGTAACCGCTTGCTTTTTCATAAATTTAAATACAAAACATATTAAGTTTTATAGCCCGGGAGGGTTAAGTTGTTCGCCGTCCGGGCTCCTCCCCCACTCCCGCTCCCTCTCCCTTCTGTCACCCCCTTGAATCTTGGTTCTGTCTTAGTCGACCTTCCACCCTCCCGCCCCCTGGGCCCAGCGTGCATATGCTTTAAATCCAGCTGAGAATTTAGTAACTCCAGCGTGTGTAGACCGAACTGCATTAGAGGAGCGACGACACGAGGAAGTGTGTGTGTGTGGAAAAAATAAAGGAGCAGGACGAGCAGGAGCTGGCGGAGGGTGTGCCGCAGGGGAGAAGGGTATAAGGGAGTGGAGAAATAAATAAAAAGAAAGCCTCCCGGCGAAAACGCTTGGCAAACAATTTGAGCAGCAGATCCTGGCCGAATGGAAAAAATTGTAACGGAAACGGAATGTAATTGAGTAAGGGGAGCGGGCGGTGAGTGGTGCAGAGGGGACCGAAATGTCCTTCAATGAGTGCAATAAAATAGTATTAACATTCGCATGAGCTGCTATTATGACAGGGCTCAAGGAGCTGCCAGAGTTCCCACAGTACATCATGGGTTAAGGCATCAAGGGGATTTGTAAACTCCACATGGGTTTTAACTAGAAAATTAGTAAAATTGGTTCTGTATGTGGGTAACAATATTATACAATTAATAGAAATATGTATTAGTTATAGTAATATATATTTTATTTTGGATAAAAGGTTTACTTAAAAGAAAAACTGTGTTAAAATCTAAATAAATGCCTCACTTCCGTATGTACGTCTTTCTTAATTTTAATCTTCTTCCCTTTAGTTTACCTTCTCACCCTGTGAATATTCAATATTCCTCTCAATTCTCTCTCAATATTGAAATAAATAAAGAAACCGATATGTATTTCAGGCTCTGGCATTATCCACAACCCAAGCCGAAGCCCCACTTGCACAGTTTCGTTGGTTTTTCGCACGGAAACGAAAAGAGAAATGCCAAGTGAAATTGCAATGCATAAATACAGTTTACTAAAATTGAATTCATTATCCTGGCAAAAAAAACAACACAGGCAAACACGCGGAGAGGTGACTGAAAGACTCGCAGCAGTCGCCACATAAACCATATAGTATAAACATATATCTATCGATGGACCGCCATCTGTATGCGAGCATAATATATAATGGAGTCAAAGGCAAAATATTACCATGCATAAATAACGAATATATATCTCTGTGTGCGTACATATGTGTGTCACGAACAAGTTTATCCGTTTCTATATCTATTTGTTTATCTCCACATGCCATGCACTGTAGTATATAAATATAATGCACCAAAAATATGCAAAAAAAAAAGGAAATAAAGAGAGAGAATCGCCATTGCAACGGTCCCGTTTTTCGAATGCGACGCCATTTTTGTTTGGCCTCCATTGATTTACTATCCAAGTGCATTGGAGCCATCGTCGGATTCCCCATCAAACGGCAGTTCCAAGCTAGCCATTAACTAAATTGATTTGTTTTCAAATAAAAAATACACATGCCAGGACAAAAACATTAAAAAAAAAAAACTCAAAAACTGTCACCAGGCGCAGACCAAAAAATGCATTAAAATTGATGCGGCAAAGGAAAACTATCGAGGGGCAGTTGCAACCACTACCGATAAGAACTGTAACCGAGAGCAATCGGAAAAGTGAGCACTATGAGCATAGCTGCTAGCTTTTACGACACTTTTGCAACGGCAAAAAACTCGGGCCAGCTTTTCAAAATTACATCATTTCGGGTAAATGGCTGGGCTTTGGTGAGAAGTAAATATTAACTGGTCTGCTTATTTCCTCTATTTTTATTTTAAAATTCTTACTTTTATTCAGATTTTAGATTCTTATATATAGTGGGACATCTAGGCATCATCGCTTGAAGTGTCAAGAGCATTAGCATTCTCTATTCAAAGTGCTAACCTTAAATATAAGATTGTAAGCAATTTTAATACCGATTTCGACGCGACAAGCTCTAAGTTGTATAAGAGGTGACGGCATCAAGATTCTCTTTTCAAAGTGCTAACCTTAAAATAAAATATTGTAAGCAATTTTTATATTGATTTCGGCGCGACAATCTAAGAGGTGAGTTATCTTGGGTTTGTGCACTGTTCCATCTGCTCTTTAAACCGCTTCTGCTTATTTCCTCTATTTTTATTTTAAAATTCTTACATTTATTCAAATTTTAGATTCTTATATATAGTGGGACATCTAGGCATCATCGCTTGAAGTGTCAAGAGCATTAGCACTCTCTAACCATAAAATAAAAGATTGTAAGCAATTTTAATACCGATTTCGACGTGACAAGACCTAAGTTTTATAAGAGGTGAGTTATCTTGCGTTTGTGCCCTGTCCCTTCTGCTATTTAAGCCTCAGTTATCGTAGGATATCAAAATGGCAAGGCCAGAAGCCAGCATTGAAGATAAATTGCTGAATATAATTGTGGAATTACTCGAGTGGGGCCTGATCACTCCGGTACAGGCTAAACAATACCTGGAGGTCTTTTTAAATAAGGAATTCTAGAAGACAAAGCACACAAGAACATTCCAGAAGGTATAACCTCTCGCCTTACACCCCAGCACCTTTACCATCTAATCACTTGTATATTTTAGATGATGATGGCTGGGACATCTTCTGATAGTGGCTCCTCATCATGCTCCTGGATCAGTCATTTGCATGTCCTGCATTTGACAATATACCGATATACACTATATATATATAAATGTAAATTAATGCCTGCAATGGCACAAGCTGGCTGCTGCGAAAGCCGCAACTGAACGCAAAATAAATATGACGACAAGAAAAGCGAGCTCCCTTGTCAACCCGACATGGATTCTCCTACAAAGTCTTGTGCAAGCAAATGAAAGTTGTTTGGTCATGATGTCTGCATTGCCTCAGAGCAAGGGGGCAGGGGGTGTCAGGGGTCAAGAAGGGGTTGTCTGCCACAAGCACACACACACACACACACACAAAAGGAAGTGGCACGCTCTGCTGTAGCTCATTAAGTATGTGTCTTTGGCTCGGTGCACGAACAAAAACAGGTAAGTACGAAATAAATTCACAACTGTGAAAATAGTTTCCTTTGACAAAAAAAGGAACTTAATGAAGTACATAAGGTGTGGAGAGATTCTGTAAAAGCAAGATCTATTTCCTAGAAAGGATTCCCCCAGAATTTGTAGGTGGAATTGTCTTAACATCACTTCTACCTTGGGGTATGTTATTATTTCCAAGAACTTCTAAAAGATTATTCACTTTAATAATAAATAATATTATTATTTATGTTCAAATTAAGTTAGAAATACTTTTCAGATGCTTAAGATATTATCCAAAAGCTAGAAAGGAAAGCTACAAACATTTTTTTTATATTATTTATAATCAAAATGAGTAAAAATAAGTATCAAATGTTTATTAAATTTGTAGTTCTGTTGACATTGATAACAATTATTGATGACACACATAAGTCTAAGCTTTATTTGTACTTAAAACAATTTCTGCAATCTATTATAATACTATTTATGCTCAAATTACGTTACAAATTCTTTGAAATGCTTTAAATATAATCCAAACACTGCTGGAGATACTAAAATATAACTTAAAATACATTTCAAATGTTTAAAATATTATATAAATGCTACAGGAGTTTGTAGAAAATATTAATAACTAAATCAAACTTTCCTAAAAAATTTAAGAAATGGTTTTAGTCAAGAATTTATTTCTAATTCTTTATTTTAATTTCTCCTATGAGATAATTTATGAATTAATTAATAGTAGAATTGATATAACTTGCCTTATTTGGGTTAGTTTTCTTCAGTGTTCTGCGCCAAGTGCGACAATTTAAAACATAATGCAAACTAAATGAAAATGCGGCAACGGCAACCGGCGACAAAAAAAAAAAACAAAATGAAAAGAAAGGCGAATCGAAAAACACAGCAGACCATGGAGCGCACAAAAGAATTTTTAAATATTTTGTGCCCTCAACGAACCGGAGACAAGCTGATGACCGGGAGCCAGGATCCAGGATCCGGGATCCAGCGTACAGAGTGCAGGATGCTGAAGCTAGGACCTGAAAGCCAGGGGTCTTTGCGGTCAAGGGGGCAAAGCTAACTAAGCATGCCACACAACCAACACATACACACACACACACACACACGTATGCCAACCATTCAACAGACACTTCTGTCTTCACTTTTCATTCTTTATTCGCAGGATTTTACTCATTTTCTTCATTCTTTTTGGCCTGCGAAACGGCAACCGGAAATGAACTCTTTAGTAAAGTGTTTACAGCAGCTAGCTGGAAAAATGCGGTGGAAAATTAGGGAAAACTATGGAAAAACCAAGCAAAGAGTGTGTGGCGGGCCATAATTTATAAAGTTGAATTAGAGAATTGCAACAAGAACACCGAACTAGTTGAAGAAAAGAGTCACTTAAAAAGAAGTGAATGCTTATCGAATTCAATGGTTACCAGAACACTTAAATGCTATCTATTTATTAAATAATTGTACTGCTTTTTCGTATTATGCCAATCACTTGTTAGTTATTTTTTTTTAAATACTTTGTAGTGAGCACTTTTTGTACAATTACACATTCCTCTCATCTTCAGCCACTCTTGATTGAATGTTTTAATGGCAAAATAGATAAATCGCATAACTTCCACGTTCTCTCGTAGATTTTCATAATTTTCCAGCCACTCCACTTCAATCTGCGTATTCATTAGCCCTTCGTGTCGGCTTAGAGCTCCCTTTTTCCGTGCTTTTATATTTTTTTTTAAATTAATGCCATTGCCTAGCGTTCAGAAAAAAACAAAATTCGCTGAATCAACTTGAATATAAAGCAAAAAAAAAAAAAACTGCAGCGGAAAAGTGAAGGTGGAAAAACGGTAGGCGAATTCGAGGGTTTCTCGCACCTTGAGCTCGACATCAGAAGCCTCTAGTTGGGCTATATGTGTCATGAGCCATTTAAGCTCATTACGGGCATCAATTTGGGTAGCACACGGCAAAAATGGGGGAAAAGCCAAGCGGAAAAGCCAGAAGAGGGTAGAAAAAATTATGCTTCGAAGCCTTAAGTGCTTGCCACTTGCTACTGAGCCATCTGAGGAAGTGGTAAATTGTTAATTTTAAGCCACCTTCCTTGGGGTTACGTTTTCTTTTTTTTTATTTTGGGGTCGTGAGAATTCTGCAAGTTTTGCATCTTTTTTTTCTGTTTTTTTTTTTTTGGGGAGGGTGCGAGCTTTCATTTTTATGAGCCGCTTTCATTAGCCGGCCAGGTGACACCGATTTTTCCTCCTTTCGCGCAATTAAATTCAATTTTTCCGGGGGATGACCCATTTACATACAGTTCTTGTCATCTGAATAGCATTTAGGCTTAATATATACTTAATATAATACTTAATAATATTTAAATTAAAAGTATTTGTAAAGGAACACTACATATTTAATGTTTCAAAAAGCAGTGCAGATTTTTACTTAATACAAATTTGAAGTTTTGAAAAAAGGATATAAATATTAGTTTAACTTATTGTTAACTCAGTGTCGGTCTCACTTTTATTTTTTCACGATCTGAATTAGTATTTTTTTGGCCGCAGCTGTACATATGTATAGCCTGAAATATGTGAAAATTTTCGGTCATGTAAGAAGGAATAAGAAATTGAAATCCATAAAGTGCAGCAGCCATAACAAAACAAAAAAAAAAAAGCCGAAACGACACGAAACCGAAGAAGAAAGGAAAACGCGAAATGAATTTCACTTGAAATGTGAAAACATAAAAATTGTTTATGACTTCCGCTACGTTGCCTGCATCTGTCTGTCTTTGTCTGTGTGTGCGGGTGTTGGTGTTGCAAAAAGGGCGGAAAATCGTGGCCAAAGTGGTGAAAAGTCAGGGAAGACTGGCTTATCAATTGGCGGCACTATCAGGCAAAGTTTTCGGGTTAAAGTCTACAAGTTGCATCCGAGAGTAAGGAGATCCTCGGGGGAAACAATAGCCCGAAAAGTGCTAAGAGGGCAGAGATGTATTTTTCTTCATCAATGAAATGCAAGCTTTTCACATTTTTATTGCCCTAAAACAACGGACTGTGTATGGAAAAGTTTAATCATTAATATGATATATTTACATAGTTAGGCTATTCAAGTTCATTGCTGTATCTATTTAAATATGGTTTCTTGAAACTCAACAACAATGTAGATAATAAAAGCAACTTTTGTAAGTTCTGTGTAAAATTTGACCTTTTTAATTAGGAAATAAGTTAAACTTCAATATCTTTATACCTAAAACAAAAATTATCTGTCTGTCTACCCGTATCTATTTAGGTTTGAAAATTTCAGCATATTCTTTTTTCTTTTGCAAAGATTACATATTTCGGAATGCCATAAGAACTATTAGAACAAACTTACCTATTTTCTTACATTATTAGGACATCCCAAGGAAACTATATACTTCTTTTATATGATTATGACGGCAGATTTTAAATTAAATCCAAATCGAACTACTGTTTCTTATATCTGCCAAAGGATGGTCATTTTTTCAATTTAATTATAGTTGAGGAAAAGATAATCGGTTTGCTAGATTACCAATTATTTTTTTATTATTTGCCAGGGTATATAAACATCGGTCTGCCGAAGTTAACTTTCCCTACTTGTTGTATTTATTAAGCTGCAACATCAGATTCCCTGGCTCTGAATGGAGTCCTTTGAATGCCCTGAATGTCAGCTGGCGGTGTCGGTGTCGGTGTCGGTGTCCAAACATTCGCCCGGACACTTGCCCGTATGTCAGGTGGGATGCATGGCATACCGCCGGCGACGACTCGCAGCTCACCTGGATTCCGGATGGCTCCTCTCGATTTTGTCCATGTGTTTTCCACCAGAGGGTTCCATTGGCTATTTGCAATTTTCCACTGACAAATGTTCCGTTTAGGGTTCGCACAGCACCAGCCTGTTCCTCTGTACACCTAGGAAAAAAAGGAAATATTACAGGATATTAAATATTACTTACAGGGAAAAAAGCGATGAAATGCCAATCAGGAAACCATGCCAAAAGGTATCCCGATATTATTTGAGTTTTCCTCAGTGCACAAAGCAGATCCCTTACCAGCAGGTGGTTCTCTATTGGGTGGCGATGGGTGGTGTGCCCTTGGCTTTGGACTGTGGATGCTTTTGTGGATGGCCGGTGCAGCGGCATGGCGTTGCTTGACGACGCGACAATGCGCGTCCCTTGCCGTTTGAGTTTCCTGGCGTTGCTTTTAGCCAAAACTAGCCGCATGCCATTGACTACAGCAAACCGAATGAATGGAGGACGGCGAACGTCGAACGGCGGAACCGGAAAACAGAGGAAACTCTGCGAAAATGCGTTCCAGGGGGGGGCGGCAACGTGGCTCGATTCGATATTTGAATCTGGGATGCTGCGAATTGAATCGAAATAATGCTCAGCATCGGCTCCATAACAGATGACTGCCCCGGGAATTCCCCAGAGGCAGCAACTGCTGTTTTGCGGGCTCTCCACCATTTAAGAAAATAGATTTGATTTTAACGCTGGTGGTTTGCAATTCAGAGAAGCCTGCAGTTCAATTTCGTGACGATGTTTCCCACAATTAAAATGATAAACTCTCAGCCGGAGAGCCACTCGAGGAGCTTGTGTGTCCCACTCCACGGTTTAATTAAATTTATTGAAAGTCCTTTCTAGTTGATTTACCCAAAATATGACCCAAAAATATTTATACATAAGTAGGTAAAATAAAAGGAGGCTGTGGCAGTGGGTTGGGACTAGCAAAACGAAAATAAATTCATCACCGTTGCCTTTTTCGCAACAAATTGTTATTAATTCGCTCAGACATAATTAAAATGAGCGACTGCAAAAGCAGGGGGTGTTCAGAGTGTGCCAGTGTGGGTGTTAATGTATATGTGTGAATCGGCGCCATTTTAAGCGATTGCGATTCAAGGCAATTCAATTCGGAGCTATAAAATGCGCTCCAAGATGGAGATGCCATAATGCCTTAATAGCTGAACGGGTTCCAGGCACTGCGGGAAAAACTAACACACCGAAAAGAACTCAAGCTGCGGGTTTTTAGTCCCTCCCCCTATATTATTTGTATTTGTCAGTTTAAAGCTTAGAAGTTAATTCCTTGTTGCTTTAAATGATTTAAGAAAGTGAAATATTATACTAATTTCATCCCAAAACATATTGATTTCATATTGAAGGTCCTGCGAAATTTCCCTCTGTGTACACGTGCGTTTGCCACACATTTAAGCCATGGCAGCCGGGCCATACAAATGTAATTAAGATCGATTATATGCCTGCAGTCGCAACTTAAATCATTTAGTGCGAAACCCGCTCTAAAAATAATAAAACCACATCCGCACGCCGTCGCAGATTTCGCCTCTTTTTATTAACTCGGTTGGATAATGAGTGTTTGTGTGTGCGTGGCAAAGTTTTCGGTTCTATTTTATGTATTTTTGTTCGTTATTGCGGAGACGGGGGAAAAATCAATGGGAAAATGGTGAAGCCCCAAAAAATACTTCTACAGAGAGAATTATAATGAATGGATATATAGATACAGCTCAGCTTGATTTTATTTTCGGATAACTTGATGAACTAAGAGATTGCTCCTCAAATGGTATAAGCATATTCAATTTATAGTCTGTATTAAATTTACAATTTTATTCTAAATCCACAGGATGGGAGGGTGAGCGATCTTAGTCACTTGGGACTCTCGGTAACATCGGGTGCTCAGTCTGGATCCTGAATCTGGGATCTCTGCCGAGTGGGGCGGAGGCGTAACGACCATCATTTGTTGCAAAATGATGTATAATTTAATACCCGCAAAGCCAACTCCCAAATGGCGAACTTGGCACTCCCCCTGACCTCCAAAACCAGCCGAAGTCAACATTGTACTCCATTTCACTTCGCTCCCATTTCATCTTCACCGTCTTGCGAGTTCCCCCAGCTCCAGCGCGTCCCAGCCTCCATCACCATCCGAATCCATCCTCATCCTCATCCGCATCCTCATCCACATCCATATCCACATCCGGGACCCGGCCACGGACCACTAACGCGTCCCCAATGGGCAGCCAACAAAAACCGAGCACATGTGTATATAAAAAACATACCCCGCCCACGGAACTCGGAGTACTCGTGCATTTAGCGGGTACACTGAAAGAAAATCCGATGGGGGACTCTGTAGAAATCACCTGTGGCTGCAAATATATAGTCACACAATAGGTGAATGCGTGGACGAACTGTTGGACGAGAGTTGCTTACTTAGAGTTATTGAGTTGTTCAATTGTTTACTCAGTTCCTACCTTCTTTAATCAGTTATGAAATATTTTACTTAGGTATTTCGTTGCTCAGCTGTTTATCAGTTGAGTTGGCCAGATATTGAGTTGGTCAGTTGCTGATTCAGGTATTAAGTTGGTCACTTGTTCACTCATTTATTGTGATATTTTATTGTTCTTCCAGTTGCTCACTTTTCTAAGTTATGAAATGTTTCACTTGTTATGTTGCTTAACTGTTTACCTACTTGTTGAGTTGGTCAGTTGCTCATTCAGGTATTGAGTTGGTCACTTGCTCACTCAGCTATTGAGTTCTTTAATTGTTCTTCCAGTTGCTCACTTCTTTACTTAGTTATGAAATGTTTCACTTGTTATTCAATTGCTTAACTGTTTGCCCACTTGTTGAGTTGGTCACTTGCTCACTCAGATAATGAGTTGATCAGTTGCTCACTCAGTTATTCATCGAACATCGTTCATTCATTGTTCACTCACTTATTCCCCTGCTCACACGTTTATTGAGTTCTTCAATTGTTCACACAGTTAGTAAGTTAAACATTTGCTCACTTTGTTGCTCATTAATTCAATATATTATGCAGTTATTCAATTGTTCAATTGTTTTTTCAACTATAAAAGTAATGCTCAATTATCTAGTTACTCGCTCAGTTATAGTATCTTAGTTTCTTTCTTGAAATCGAAACAATTATTTATAAATATTTTCTTACCTTACACAAAGTTTAAGGGTAATTATTTGTTCTGTACTTTAATTTTGTTTTTAATATAAATCAGTTGCTTGGCTCCACATTTTCTCCGAGTGCTGCCGCTCGCGTTGCTTTTTGTGTTTGCCTGTCGCCGGAGGGGCCGTGAGTTATAGGTGGCAGGGGGCGGGGGGAGGTGAGACATATACTCGTATACGTACAGGGAAGCTACGGCGCTACGGAGCTATAGGTATCGGAGCTACAGGGGCCACGCCCGGCGGTTGTTTAACTCGAGTGCTGCACATAATTCATGTGTCCACTTGCAATTTTTCGTTTGCTGCGACATTGTTATGCTGGCCATGTTGTAAAAACGCCAAAAACAAAAGAGAGCCATTTCGGAAAAAAGAAGTGAACACCCACAAGGAAAAGCACAAAAAAAAAAAAATCAAAACGAAAAAGAAAAAGGCGAAAAACCCCGAAAAAAAGTATAAAACAAACAGGGAAGAAAAAAGAAGCCAACATCCAGAGAGGAGACGTGTGCGAGCGACTTTATATGCCATTATTAGTGTGTTAGAGACGCACATACACACTGACTGACAGACCGAGTGTGGTGTGGGAGGCAAGGTGGGTGGGCAGTGGGTGGGTTGGTGAGTGGGGCGGCGAGTGGGCGCAAGAAGGACGCGCGTGCGAGTCTCGCACACAAAATAGATTACTCAGTGTCGCGGCACTCTATCACGGCGACAGATCGAGACGGGTGAAAGCGTCGGAGAAAGGGGTGAAAAGGGGGCGGGGAGGGGGTCACAATGCCAAAGGTGTCGCCCGGACAATGCTGCCTTGATGGCAATGCTAAGTGAATCAATTATTTCCCAGTGTCCGGCCAGCAGATCACACCCTCAAATCGAATGAGAGAAGCCGACCCGGTTGCTCGGTTGATCTTATTTATTTATGAATGGCAAGTAATAAGAATAATGCACCGCAGATGTCGCCGAAATAACAAACAGGGACCTTCACATTGGATTTATTTAATTTAAAGCCAGAACTACATATTATATCAATGCTGACATTCAAATAAAGAGTCCAGCACAATGATCGTATATTTTTCCCCTTAAAGTTCTTTCAGGGAGATTTAGCTGAAATGTTCTATTTATTGAAATGGATTGCCTCTTAGTTCCCATCAAAATATATGGCAATTCGATGATGTGGCAGCTTAGAGCTCTTTAAGCACTCGGGGCTCGCGGCCATTCGAGCCGCATGTTGGCTGCCATTCAAGCATTCAAATGTCAGTAAAGTGCATTTTCACACACATGTCCCCTTACCCCCTTTCTCACACACTCTCTCTCCCTTAATTCACACATTGTCAGTCTAAATGTCGGTATATCCGTTCCCCTCTTTATAGATAATAAATAATAAATAAATAAGAATAGATGGCAAGGTAATATATGCAAAACAAAGACACATAACATAAGAAAAATATATGTAAAATATCTGAAAAATATCTTTACAAAATATCAGAGAAATATCAGTTGGAAAAACCTATGAAAAACAACTGAAAAATCTTTCGAAAACCATCTGAAGAGAAGTTGAAAAAACATCTGAAAAATATCAGAAAAAAATATTTCTTAAAAATATCAGAAAAATTGGAAAAACATTTTTAAAATATTTGAAAAAAAAAAAAACTGAAAAACGTTCTTTGAAGAACCTCATCTCAAAAGAATCCCAAAATCATCTCAAAAAACATCTGAAAAATATCCAAACCCAGTATCCAATACCCACCTCTCTGTCCCTTCCTTAGCCGCATAATTTATGGCCTGACATTTATGGCTTTATGGCCTGCGTTTGTCACAAAAACCACCGAAAAACCATTCTGGCTTTTTTTAAGACCCACATTTTTAAGTCTCACACTCCATTCCCAAAAGAAAAAGAAAAGAAAACAAGGGGAAACACCTCTGATTAGGCCTCAAGGATCATTAGTAACTGCTGCAATCCTTCCGGGCTCTGCTTATCTTTCACTTTACTGGCAATTATCTAGTCAATCAATTGATAAATGGAACTTTTACTCAGTTTTGTCCCCAATGACTGACTGAGCGAGTCCCGGGAAAAACTCAGGGAGGGAAAGAAAATAAAGCCCGCAAAAAATACTGAGGGGAAAACTAATAAAAAAGCTCTGTAAACGTTAATATACCCTTCACGGAAGATATATAGATATATTTGCAATGCACACAAGCAAATTTTCAATAGTTTATGAAATGATTATAAGAGCTCCTTTAGACTTCAGCATTTACTTTATACCTCACGAAATATTTATCAGCCCAATAAATGGATGGAAAAGGTATTCGACAGATCCCTGAAAAATCCTAGACACTCGCAAACCAAGATTGTACCCTGTAGACATAAAAAAAGGAAAGGCGAATGGCTTTGGGCAGGAAAAAAATGAAGAAAAAAAAGGGTCCCAGTTGGGGAGTCGACTCGTCACTTGACAACGACATTAGGCGACACCCTTCAATGTGTTTGAAGACGGTTCTTCACCCTTTTTAAGTGCCAAATTATCCTTTCGGCCCCGATACCCGGCTCCCCGGCTGTTGCATCCTTCGCCTGATTAATTGCCGCGATATCTAAATATATATAGATTTCGCAAATTAATGTTGACATGCACAATAAATTTTGCAGAATTTGAAATCGAGCATTTGCATTAAGTGTGACGCCACTCGATGGCTGTCAAACGTGTGCGAAAATTGAAAATCCTCTCCCTCCACCTCCCCGGAGGGGTTTACTGTCAATTTCCACAGTTATCCCCTCTGTGTTTTCCCACGAATTTCCCGCACTCAACCCCCCCCAACCCCACAATTTTCCTCCTGTCACCTCGACTGGGGAGGCTGCTGGCCATAACGGCGCATCGAACTGGAAAATTATTTGGTCATTATGTCAATTTAGTGAAAACGAACTGGTTGCCGACCATTTCAAATCCAAAAACGGAACTGCGCCCAGGAAGGACAACAGAAACACAACACATCCAGGCGATGTTGTCCTGGACACAACAAGATATAATATATATATAAATATATTTATAAATAAAGCACCGCTGACTGCTGTTGAAATAAATAAAAGTGGTCACGAATTCATTATAAATTTAATTAAATTTACGCATTTACTAACCTCTGCTTAGAGTTCTCTATGAAGGATATAAAGGATATTGTTGGATCAACAAATAATACTATACTTTTGGAATCGCAAAGCCTACCTTTCATTAATTTACTTTAAATAATTATTTAAGTAATAAATACTCCTATAACTTGGTAGTATTTAGAAAAGCTAATAAATTAATGAAGTTATATAATAGTAAAATAATTTTAAAGAACGCTTCGGGTAACCCTGCTCAAGGTTACTTTAAGGACTGTATCAACAAGTTCTCCTCGAACGCCTCCAGTCAGCGTGTTATCTCCGCGAGCTGTCTCTTAAGCGTCAATTCCCCGGGGGAAGACCGCAAGCTCTCCCGCAGCTGCCATCTTGAGTCCGTCCGTCATCTTCTGCCCCCCACCCTCGAGCGGCTGCCTGGGGGGCGTGGCGCTGTGAGCTCTAGGCCAGGACAGCGCTCGGAAAAAAAAGCACATTTAAATTTTCCACATGGGAAATGTCGCGCGCCGAACCAATTTATGATATCCACAAAAGTGGCAAGAGCAAAAAAACAACAAAATGGGAAAACAGTAAACAAATAAAAAGGAATACTGAATGCGAGACAACCGTACTGGAGCGGAGGAGCAATGGGCGTGGCCACGTTGACAGCAAATAATAAAAATAATAAAAACAATTGAATGGCGGAGAAGAAAGGCGGATATCATCAGATAATTGCAAAGTATAAATACGCTTTAAAATGTGCAACAAATTTAGTCAAATATATTGAATTTTAAAAAATATATAATATAAATCTAGATTTCAAAATCTCAATTCCAACATATTTAGCAATTTATTATTATGGTTTTAATTGCTTAAGATTCCAAAGTACTTTTATTGAAATAGATAACTCACAAACCTTGCTAGATGACTCAGCAGTTCATTAGGCGTTTTACATGTGTGTTGAACTACCAAATGCCGTGTAAGTTTTGTATTTTTAGCCATGTTACATTTATTAACCGACTCAAAGACTTTTTTAATGATTTTAAAAGCCCTAGTCTTATCCCGATAATATATAATTTTGTGCTGCAGCTTTTCCAGCAGTTCGTCAAAGCCTGAACTGGGCTCTTCACTTGCAGTGTGCATAAAAAATATTGAAAGCGAACAATATTTATATCGCATGTCGGTATCCATTATTCTGCGTTATATCTATCCGTTTCTGTCTCGCACGTTGACAACACACACAGGAAAAAAAGGCACTCACACACATATAAATAAGTTGCAAATAAAGGGAAGCGTATTGGTAATAATTTTAAAATTTATGTTTATTTACAATTACAGTTTATTTGCCAAATGCACACAAAAACAGGGAAAACACACAATATATACAGATAGGGCACCGCCCCAAAATGACGACGGGCACCATACATACATATATATATTTTTTCAATTAAATGTTGCCCAATTCTTGGACAATTTCAGCTTTGATTGAATGCCATCAATGTTTGACAATGTTTTAAAATCCGGTTTTAAATTCAACAGCCACCACAGTGGTCAGAGCATCAAAAACCATAGTGTCTTATTAAAAATAACAAAAAAGCCACTTAATTAACTTATTTAATGAATCAAAGGCCTTTCGATTATCTTTTAATAGAAGTCTTTAAAGATATGAATAAATAAAAAGCAAACCAGCTTAATGGAGACTAATATAATTTGAGTCAGAGGATATTTTTTGTTAATGAATAACTCAATTTTAATTAGTTTTTTGTAGTTTTCCTTAATTAACATAGCATCTTTTTTTTTCTACAAAAAACGGCAAATATTCAAGAATATTCAGAAATATTATGGCTAAAAGCCCCTTAATTAGCCACAAATCAAGCATCCGGAAAAAATGAATCAACAAACACTAAGAGAGGCGGCTGAAATATAATTGTATATATTATATATTTGTATATATGTATACTTATGTTAATGCAATTATTGCTTGACTTCGCTTAGACAGCGCTTAATAAATGTTTATTAATCATATTTGTAAACAAATTGCCATTGCGCACCATTTGTGAGCAATTATTTATTTATGCCAATAAACATTTCGCATTTACCATTTTCCACTTTTGGATTGCAATTTGCATTCCGATTTACCGCCACGTCGTCCATTTGGCTCTCCTCCAGCAGCTTTAATCCAAAAGTTTGCATTGAACATTTTTATTATTGAATTTTAATTAATTTAACAAATAATGGCTGGCAACGGTCAACAAAAACGAAAAAAAAACAAATGCGAATTTATATGTCAAACACCAATTAAGAGTTACAAAATGCTCTATACAGCCAAGGAGCAGGAACTTAAATATTTTGAAATGCTTTCAAATTGAAATTAATATAACATATGTTATGGATAAAACTATGAAGTTAAATCAGTTATTTTCGATTCTTCTCATTCGAGAACGAATATAAAATTATTAAAAAAAAATTCCCCTTCATCCATGGAAGATTTCTGCCTTTCCTTGATTTTTTCCCATATTCCTATAACGCTGTATCGAAGTTTGCGCCTTTATCGATATGCCAGGCCTATGCCACGCCCATAAATTGGCTTAATGCCTTGCAGCAAAAAAACAACAAGGATGTCCGACAAAAAAAAAGCCTGCAATATATGGAAAAGTGGGGGAAAAACAACGAGCAAAAAAACAAAAAGGCAGCGAAAGTCGAAACAAAGGGAAGTGTAATTGATATTTGCTTTATGTGCTTGTGCACACAGCGAAATTGAAACAGTAAACATATTTTAACATATGCCCAGACATATTTACTTTTATGACTTCTGTCCGCTGCATGATTCACCGATTTTCGTCACTCGTCTGGCCGCCAGGCTGCCGTAATCCAAGCAGCTGCATTCGTCACTAGCCGCCAAATCGATCAATTAATTAGTGGCGAATGATGTTTGGAAATTGGCAGTAGCTTTGTGCCCCTCTCACTCGCAATAAAAAATAGAGAAAACTGCCAAAAAAGAGCTGACATGTGCGGCAGAGTGCTAATGTAATTCAATTAGGGGTCGCTATTTCGGGCAAAAAATAATTAGAAATTTGTGTAATTGACTTTATTTTATTAATCATTTATTAGAGTGTTCCTCCTTCATAGCCCTGAATGAAATATATGTGATGCTTAGTTCTGATCTGTTTTGTTTTGCCACTACGGTCACACCGATTTAATTGTGTCATATTGTTGTCCTACTTGCACTTCGCTCAAACTCTATAAGCCTCTCATGATCCCTCCTATTGATACCATTTTTAATACAGTTTTATTTTAATACTGTTTTCAATTGATTTAAATTTTCGAGATCGTTTAGAACGGAATAGTTTAGCATTGCTTAAAATTCGCAACTAATATGTGATCCCTCTTTCGAATCGAAGGAGGTATGCTTACGCTGCTCTCCAATTACATTGGTTTCGGCGTTCAGCTTTTGAGCCAATAAACCATCCGAAAACCGTCCGAAAACCAACCAAAAACCAAACGAAAACCACCTGAAAAGCACCTGAAAGCCACCCAAGAACGCCACGCCCCCCCAACTCACTCAACTTGGCAATCCTCGCCTTTGCTGTTTATTATTTTTGCTGTTGTTGCCGAAATTTACACCCAACGGATGCAAGTTGGAAAATCCCTTTGCCATAGCAGCTGCTGATTTTTGCCTTGAAACATGAATAATGTTGAAATTTAATTATACATAATTCAAACACAATTCCAACGGTAAATCTGTGTTGTGCGAAAGGGAGGGAGCCGGTGGAAAGTGAGGGGAATGATGGGAGAGAACGAGCACACGATTGAATGAGCCGGGAAAATTGCAGGAAAATCGCGTTGGATGGAGGTTTTTGGGCGCCAGTGCAGTAGTTCTTCCAATTTTTCACCACTTATAGGTCGCTTCCTCTCTCCCTCTCTCTCTCTATCTCTCCCCCTCTCTTGGCCACCTATTCTTTCGCCCGATTTTAACCCACTTTCAGCCCCCTTCAAAAACCCCCTTTCTGCGCATTTTCTCACACGGTCTAATTAGTTAAGCGAAGCGTGGGGGCATCCTCCATGGGCGGCATGGGGTCTGCGGAAAATCGGAAGGGGTGCAGGGCGGTTTGCAGCTCACCAGCGGTTGCATCTTTTGTTAGAATGCCAGCGTTTTTCACGTTGCCACAGCAACAAGAGCTCCTAAAGGACGGCGAAAGGGTTATGGGAAAGCGCGGTAAAGCAGCGGATGAGTCGCAAGAGGGAAGTTGCATTTTCAGGCGATTTTCCCCCGATTTTTTTTTTTTATTCACTTTTTTGATAATACCCGGTACCCATGGGTTACGCGGGTATTATATCTTAGTGCCGAGAATGTATGTAACAGGCAGAAAGAAGCAGTATGGATATTCCTGATCAGCAAGTCGATTTACCCATGTTTGTCTGTCCGTCCGTGTGAAACAATAGAACTCAAAGACTCCAAGAGCTAGAGCTACCAAATTTCTAAAAAATGTGATTAAGTTCTGATTGTAAAGATCGGAAATATGAGGCCATAAATTGAAATTTTTAGACAGGTCAGAAGGCGTTCCAATCGCACGATGTAGCCCACAAGGTTGTGGGTTTGACTCCGACCGCATTTTTGGTAATTCCGTTTACATATTTAAAAGTTAAGCTATATTTAAATCTTAGCAAATATGTTTCATCTGTGTTCAGTGCTCTGCATCAGCATATATATTTGGTTAAAGCCAATGTGACTATCACGCATTAAATAAACAATTAAAATAAATTATTGAGTAAAAACAGAAGAAGTAACAAGAGTTTATATATTAATTACCCTGTCATATTACGGGTTAGAGCATTGTATTACTAAAAAGTGCTTAACTTTTGGAATACAGATCAGAAATACACTATCTTGTCGTTTATGTAACTTATATAGCTTTTCGTACAGGGTATCTCCCAACCGAGCACACTGGACTGTAACTTTCTTACTTGTTTTTATTTTTACAATAATCGCAACAGCATCAAGGAAAGCCAAGCACTCAATTGCACCAAAATAAAAAAAAATATATGAGAGAGAGTGGGAGGGAAATGGGTGTGAGTATTTTCCCCCCTTGAGGGCTTCTTTTTTGGCACGCCCCTGCAGCGGTAATTAAATTGCAGCTGGTTGCCATTGTCGGTGCTTTTGGACAGATGCCTAAAAGTACGCCAAATGAGTGCGTTCCTCCCCGAAAACGCAAATTGCCTCGTTCTACCAATAGCCAAAGCCCTCACGAAGCCCAAAAAATTAGGCATTACATTTTGGCCAAAGAGAGACCAGCCCTAGCTTTTTGGAAGTCCAATGTTCTAGGTTTAGAAGGCAGAGATACACATATATTTTCGAGGAAGACACATTTTAAAAGGATTTCGGTTCCGATTAAAGCCCTTGAATTTACCTCTATTAACAAGAGATCTACCTTTTTTTTTAATTAAGAAACCTCTCGAAACAATTGTTATTCCAGCCAACTTGTCAAAATTTGAAGTTCCCAACTAAAAGTCGAGTGCATTTAGCATTTTTAGCTCTTCGCCGGGATGTTTATTTAATCGATGCTGTCGAGTCTCCTCCCACCATTTATATGGAAATAATTGCAACTCCTCGTCCGGGTGTCCGTTTATCATTTGGTCTTCGTCCGGTTGTCCTTGTGTCTTCATCAGTCAGGTGGCGGCTTACATACTATGTACATATGTATGGCCCTCACCTAATTCGATTAAGGATCTAGGATTAACCACAAACACACGAAGCTAAACTAAAAACTCTTATAAAGCCCAAAATTAAGTGTCTGTTTTTCTTGACTCTTTGCCAAATATTTTAACCTTCTGAAACTATTTTGTAATAATTTTATATGCAAAAATATTGAAGGAATTTGGCGTTTCTTCTACAACAGTCGTGCACAAGTCGCTGATTCGGGATCAACTTGGAATATTAGGTGTCCCTTATTACCAGAAAGATTTTCTTCCTTTGTTCGTTTGTTAACAACTCGGACCACCTGGTTTTGGCTTTCTCCATTTTATGGACTTGGATCAGACCGTTTTCGGCAACAGAGAGTGAACTCCTTAGGGAAGTTCGAAAATCCGCTAGTTGGAATAACTTAATTCTTTCTATTTACTATTAATATAGCACATTTTTTAGGAAATACTGTCCACATTGAAGCTCAACCGGAAACAATGTGGGAAGCTCAACAAAAGCCGGTCTCGGACCAACACTTGAGCAGATCGCATAATGCAACATAGCAGATTGCAGGTTGCAGACTTCGGGCAAGGACCTCAAGCCGTGCTCCTCCGATCTGGAAAATGCATTTGGTAGGCAAAAGCCACCGCAGCCACTTACAATGGCCACAAGCTGTCGACAGCATCCAAAATACAGACAGTGTACACAGAAATCAAAATTAGCTACGAAATGTAATGCCTTCCAAATTATACTTTGAATTATGTATTTATTATTATTTATAATTATTTACAATATTTATTTAATATTTATTATTAGAAGCACCTGTGCGCTTCTGACTAAGCTGGAATAACGTGTCCTTCGAGGCAGGACTCTGCATATAAGCAGCGTTTATTTTTCGCAGTCTACTTACAGAGATAGACCAAGGAAGTGACTTGATCTGTCCGGGGACTGGATGGGGCGGCGCCCAACGAGTGTTAAGCATTTTAATTGCTGGCATTAATTTAGACATGGCTGGAACACTTATTCAAGGCAGGGGGCTTTCATTATTTTCCACCTGTGAGCAATTTCCCACACACACGCACTCTCGGTGGCAATAAATAAAACGGTGAATGCGAATGCATTTGAATCGCTTTTGGCTTGGGCTTTGGCTCTGGCTCTGTGGCAAAAGATACTCACAAAATGTAGTTAGTTGTCTGCTCTGGCTCTGACTGGAATTGCCATTTAATTAAAGCACTTTGCCATTTATAATACTCGGTGCATTTTTCTAAATTTCAGTATAATTTGTGGCCATGCTTAGCCAAGCCGAATCGTTTGTTATAATGCATCCTGCATCCTGTCTACCGTATTCAGCATTCAGCATCCTGCACACTCTATTTCGCCTATTGATGGGCTCCAGAGTTCAACAGATTATAAGTTGAGCTTCATGCCTGTGGCAGAATAATGCTCAAGGACGATGCACATAATTTCCATTTGGGCGATAGAACTTGTTTCACAGAGACTTACAGGTGGGAAAATTCCGTTTTGCAGTGTTCAGTCGGCGAAACTGCTAAGCAGATTCTGCAGAATTATTCCCTTGCCTAGTTGGTAATTTAAAATCAATTTAAATTGTGCTCAAAATTATGCAACGGTAGGTTAAATCTTACCAAAAATACTACTCTCATATTTGCACCTGTTTTGATTAATTTTCTTTTGCAGAATTTTGCTAATTTGCCAGCTACTGCGTATTACTGGCACAGCTGCAGCTGCTACTGCTATTGCTACTGCAACTGCTGATGCTGCGGGCAGTAAAACTGCAGCACTCATCATATTAAAATGCAATTATACAATTGCTTTTGTGCATTTGCCCCTGTTCAAATCACAAATCCCGCCCACATTTTTGTCGCATTCCTGCATAATTTATAACAATTTCTATATGGCCCAGGGCCATTGCAGCCATCATTCGCCCACCAAAAAAAAGAAAATAGTCCATGTGTGTATTGGCATTTTGTGAATTCATAACGAGAGATGCATCACAATTTAAATTATCATCCATACACAGTGGAAATTCGACACAAGCACTACGGGCACTACACTTAAGTGGCCCTGGCGACAACAAGCACGTGCTTGTTAGGGTTAGGTAAGGTGCGATAGGAGAAAGTATAGGTAAAGAATTCAAAGAAATTAAGTACGGGCTGCTAAATTGGTTAAGATTACCCTTATTAGTAAAATAACCACAATTAGTAAGAGTTATTTATAAGTGAATATAGAATCTCAAAATATGTCACCATCTTGTAGTAAAAAAGCGAAGTTGTACAGATTTCAAGCAATAAAATCGATAGAAAACAGCCGAAATCCCCTTTAAAACGGCTTAAGAAATGTATTCCAGTGTTTTTTATTAAATATTTTTTTTCTACATATTTGTATAGAATTCCCCACCTCAAAGCCTTGCCTGCGTGGCCCTTAGCCGGTGATTACTGTACGTTCTGTGGGAAATTTTCTCATGCATTCCACACTTGAGTGGGTACGCCGCCGGCCGCTAGGTGGCGCCTGGCGCCAGACGGCCAAGAATCCGCTGCCGAAAAGTAGGCAATGGATTTCTGCCAGAGCAGCGACCGAGCTGGAAGGGCCAAAAGGCAGCAGCAAAAGATGGCTTGTAGCTTGTGGAGGGGCGAATGCCAGGGAAAGTGCACAGTGCAGTTGTCTGCACAAAGAAGCCGGGCCCGAGGGGCGGGCGGGGATCCTTCGGCATCCTTTGGAGTTAGGACCAACTTTAGCACTTGGTCCGCCCCTTTATCCTTGGCTCCTTTTCGTCGTTCTCTTGTTTTTTTTTTTTTTTTTTTTTTTGGGCATTTTGAGCGTGCAAATGTTAAGTTGTCCACCCCCCTTGCCGTAACCTACGCCCCTCCTCCCAACAAACCGCTTCCTTTTTATAGAGAAAAACTTGGAGATGGCGTCGCCGCCCTTTTGTGCCAACTTGACAAACTAAAAATGAAAAAAGTTTCACCGAGCGGCGCCTTTTTTCAATATCCTTTAGCTTTAGCCTCCCTTCCGGGTCCCCGCCCTCTCACCACAAAGGACGGCCCGGATCGGATAGGTAACCTATAAGAAAAGTCAGGATAAAGCCATGGCGACGACTCGACGTATTGATTTTGATTCTGGTCTGCGCCACTTGAGACCAGATCCAGCGGGTAGGAAAATGGGTGGTGGGGAGCCGAAAAGCCAGGGCATCCCCGGGTTACGTGACTCTGAGCCAAAATAATTGCCAATTAGATGGCCTTTTTCACATCAGTCATATCAGACATCATGAAGGTATTAATTTGTTGGGATAAATGCCATCGAGAGGAGTTCTAAGCGTGGCAACTTTGCTTTTAAAGAGATATTGAAATTGTTTGTGAGGGTTTTACAATAAATCTAAATCTAATCAGTGTATCGATTTTTTGTTCAAATCTAAACTTTAATGTACGATTCGAGAAGTCCCAAAAATGGGCTTACTTAAGCTTAATTTGTTGAAGACCTTCTTGACCCAATGTTGACCTTTGATCGCTCTTTGGGAGTTGTAAAAGTGAAACAGCATAATTAATCGAATTGGGACAGCAGAAGATCTTGTCTTTTTCGACTGAAGCTGATCTCGTCTGACCCCTAACCCGGACCAATCAATCGGAGGAAACCGGTCCCCAGGCCCAGTACCCCTTCCTCCTCTTTATCTGTAAATAAATTCCGACCAACCTGACAGCGCTGAAGTTCAATTCCCCAATGCTGGGGCCTTCTCAACGCTATTTATGCGTTATTTGCCAATTTACACAAATTTTCGGGTATTGAAAAAAAGCACACGGACGTCGGGGAAAGCGAGAGAAATGTACAAATGGCACGACACTGAGAGAAGTTCAACAGTTGTTCGTAGAAGCCTTCAAAGCCCAATGGGGATTTCGTATATTATTTGAAATAAACTTTTCAAATGCAATCTATATCTTCAGGGTTTCTTAATTTTCTTTGTCTTTGCCTGAAGTGTTGTCTTATCAGTTTCCTTTCAGTGCACTTCACTCCTTTGAGTCGATTTTCGGGTCCGGTTCACGCTTTATTTTCATGGTTCACGGGCGTGCCAGACATCCTTGAACTTGCCACAGCCAGGATATAATGTTCCCATATTTCGTCTGGCCCTCTGCGCCCCCTTCTCCTATTTTATTTATATAAAATTGTGCGGCAAAGTCGTTGACTTGGCCTAATCCTAACCTTTTTTTCCATTCCCCCTTTCACACTCTTGGCCTTATCAATTGTTCTCTGAAAAGGGAAAAGGATTTTCCCAGTCGCGCCATTTTGTTTCACGTGCGACGCGAAAACTTTCAGGGTCAGCAATCCATATATAAGCGAGTATATACTACTATATATATATAAATGCCCTTTGTTCTTGCCCAATTTGCCATAAAATATGCCAAAATGAAATTTAAAACCTCTTCAAGATGGCAGCAGTTGATATTCATATTCCTTTATTTGTGTGCTCGCCATTGTCCTGGCTGCCGAGGAGTTGAGCGAAAGTGTCGCTGGAATTTAATTGGACGTACTTCGCAAGGGTCGTAATAAAATAAAGGGCTCCTGTGATAATATAATTGCACATTTTTGATATAAGATAGGGTTTTTAATTTGAAAGTTTTCTGCTAAGAAATGTGATTTTTAATGTACAGATTTTTCTAGTTGTTCATAGTCTGAAGCTCTTATAGTTCCCAGAGCTCTACGCAGGGAAAGTTAACTTAATTTTGAAGGTTATTTTATATATCCGATTTATTGTGCTTTATAGGTTCTGTTTTGAGAAAGCCTTTAGTAAATATTTAATGTAGCTAACCGTAGAACTATGCTTCATCTATAACCTAAGAGTGGTGACCTCATAACTAAGCTTGATTTCCACCTACCGAGAAGAAATACTAGATCCTTTTCACCTTTAGTGTTACCCTTTAGAGTTTTATATGCAAATTATAACGATATGTTCCTCTATAACCGCAAACGTAGATAGCCTTCCTAAACTAAAAACTTTAATCTTAACCAACTTAGTACGCATGTAAGCTAACATTCAGACAGCACGCCAGTAGTTTATTTACTCGCAAACATTATCTATACTTTCTTCTATCGCGTCTACCAACACCTAACCCTAACAAGCACGTGCTTGGTGTCGCAAGGACCACTTGAGTGTACTGACCGTAGTGCATCTGGATGTTGAAACTTATAAACTTTAATAAGTTCACATTTTCCACTTCAAGTCTTAAGTTTAATCTTTTTGCCATCAAGCCTCGGCTTTTATTAATTAATAAATATTTTATAAATAATTTAAAGGAATCTGAGATTCCATTTTACACTTCAAAAAAAAAACTCTACAGATATAGATATATATGGTGTTTAAATGAATCATGTGAAGCGTTCAGTGGGCGATCTGAAAGCGTCGCCAGATGCGCTGAAGCCGCGAATCGGAGCCGGACTGACTCGTCTGCCTTTGGGGTCGATCATTGTGATAGGGTTCGATGAAGTTCACCGCCGCCGACGACGCCGGCGACTCGCTGTTCCGCTGCTGATTTACCGCCGCCGCCGCCGGCTGACTCTTCTTCTGACTCCGCTGCTTCTTGTGGTGCCGGTGAACACGACGGCGCTGTGTCTTCTTCTTTGGATGGCTTCTCTTTCCGCTAAGCTGCCGGTTCTTGACCCTGAAACGTTTTTGGAATTTCGGCACCTCCTGGAGTACCAAGGGTTCCTCTTCCGGCAAGTCCAGGCGATCCTCCAAGCCCGCCAAGGCTGTCATCGTGGCTATGGGTATTGTGTCCTGGACAGCCGGCATGGCGGCCATGCCATCGAAGGCTCTGCCCGTGGAATTGGTAGTGGGCGTGGTTGTGGTCGTGGTGGTGGTCGATGGCGTTCCCGTCGTTGTGGTCGTGGTCGTTGACGTGGGATCCGTAATAATGATCACATTATCGCTGGGCGGCTGTTGGAATAATCCCCGCATCATCATGAACTTCTTCATCAAATCCCGACCGCTGCCCACGTCCTGAGGCGATGGGCTGCCGGATGCACTGCGTCCCTGAATCCTTGGCAGGTGATAGCCTGTAGATAAAATATAAAATATTCCTAGTTCTTGGACTGCCAATAAAGAGCTTCTCAACTCACCGCTGCGCCGCGACTCGCCGGTGGCCAGGAGTGCCAGGAAAAGGATAATTGGGCCAAGAAACATTTGGGGGATATGCATGGTGCAGGGCTTCCTCGGGCAATGGTCTTCCAGGGACTGGCCATCGCGACTCTTATAGGTGCCGGGGAAGTGCAATTAAAGATTTCACCCGCCAGAGTGACACATCTCGCGTGATGCTGGAGGAGATCTTAGAACAGGCCGACATGCAATCATTAGGCCCCACTCCGATGGTGTCAGTCTTGACGAGGAAAGTATCTGCCACTCTGTGGCTCCGGGCCTAGCAGTTCTCTGTGGCAGTAAATCAAATCTAATAAACCCGACAATAAGCATGGGCTCCCATAAATCTGCAGGGCCCAGTCCCAGGCCGAGAGTATATCGCCCGGCATAAATAAATAAACGAGTTCGTGTCCGTATTTATTTTTATGCACATATTTATATTACACGCCCAGAAATGTATCTCTCTTGCCTCGCTGTGTGCCGGATAGTGTCGAGTGCGTGCGACGCACCGCACCAGGCAAATAACTTTAACATAATTCACTTAAATCTTTTTGTTTTAATCTTGAAAAGTGTTTCCCACAGAACCAACCGACTCCGACTCCGACGCCGACGCTGGGCACGCACACAGCAACGAGAAGGCAAAACTGACAGGCCGGCCAGATACAAAGATACGAGATACAAGATACAAAGATGCGAGCTGTATCTACGTGGATGCTTGTGTTCTCCGGCTGGCAGCCTTCAACTTTAGCACCCGTCGCCTCGCAAAATGCTTTCCGCAATCATCCAGAGTGTTGTGTCAATAGCTCGACGTTCCCTTTTTGGCTTTAACTTTAGATATTTGCCATTATTATTCGGTGTTATTTCCAGTCCAGCACTTGTGGTCAAGTGCAAGTTGTGGAAATGGCCGGAAAATTTAGATAAAAAAGGCAGGCCTGCAGGAATTTAAAACCCGATCTTTAGCGCTTGAAATAAGAACTAAACTATAATAATTGTAATATATATTTTCTATTTTTTATTAATTAGATTGGGAACCCCGCTTAAAAGGAAAATGTGTAAGTCGGCTTGCTTTTCTTTATACAGTTTTTATTTACATATTTAGTTGGAGTTTATTTTAAAATTTAAATAATTAGAAAAACAGCAACGACTGGCAGCCACTACTTACTTCGTAACAAATGGCAGAAAACCACGAAGATTCAATATACTTATGTTTTTATATAAATGTATTTGGGAAAAACTGTTTGTATAATTGCCAGAAACTATTTTAATGAATTATTTTAGAATGCAAACGGGGGAGAGGTAAGTATCAATCACTGAATTCGTTTCATAATTCACCATTTTTGAGCATTCTTTAAATTCCATTTATTTTGCCTTGCCTCCTAATCAATAATTTAAATTGCTCGTGTTTTTGTGTGTACTTTATTTGCCCAGCTACATACATATATAAATATATATACTATATATATATATATATATTTTGAGGAATTCCGTTCATCTTGAGTTATTATTTCGCCTGCATTTCTGATTAAATATCTTCAAGTGTCTACGGCCCTCAGACGAAGGTTGATTTTGCTGTTGCCGTTTGCTGTTGTTTGGCATAAAATTCAATTATAGAATTTTCTATTAACTTAAAAGCTTCTTATATTTATTTAATTTGTTGTTGTGTCTCAGCTAGGTTTTTGCCTGCTGCTGCTGCGTGTTGATGTGGGCATAGGAAGGATGGTTCACATCTATCTGTTATTATTATTGACACAGACGCAGAGGGTTTTGAGCTCCGAGTTCCCGACATAAGAATGTTGCCATCAATTAGGCACACATCATGGTACTGAGAGGGCGGGCGAGTGGAGTGGAAAATTCCTGTAGGATTGCAATTTTGCCAGCTGGCATTTTCCTTCAGACTTTTGCCCCGATAATTTGACAGGCTACCGACCAAAGACTTCATGTTTTCGCAGCAAATTAAAATGGATCTCTAGTGCCGATGGCTTTCTTATTAATTTTGATCTACCTTTCCACTAATAATCAATATTTTTGCTCTCTTAAAGTTTATTTATTTCGTAAATTAAAAAAAAAAAAGGAGTTACAGGCAGTGGTCGTTATCGCGTCATCGTTTATCTTCATTTTTACAGGAATTGCACCTGGCGAATTTTCTTGGTGAACGCCTGGAGGGGTCGCCTCCTGCGCTGTTTCCTCCTTTGGCCCAAAGGAGCATAGCCTGCCTCATTAGCGTCGCCTTCGCTGGAAGCCGCCTCCTCGTCGTTGGCAACCTCATCCAGATCCTGTTCTCCATTAGCGGCAAATGGTGTGAGATCGTCCTCCTCCATGGGATCGTCCTTCTCCCGCACGGGCATGCTGACCAGCTGCCGGAACATGCGCAGGTTTAGGGGCACATAGCGCACCTCATTGCCAATGGTTATGGGCACCATGGGAACACCGCTTAAGCCACCGTTTAATCCGCCAGTTAATCCTCCGCCAAGGCCATTGTAGCCACCCCTCAAGCCACCCAAGCCACCCAAGCCTCCCAAGCCACCCAATCCACCTGACATGCCTCCTCCTTGGGCCAAGCCGGCATAGAGGGACGGCTCATTCCATCCATACATGGCCGGGTAGCCGATGGGGAAATCCTCGTCGCCGCGCTTGCGGAAAAACTGCATGGGATACGGCTGAATGGGATAACCTATGGGCGTCCGAAGAAAATCGGCAACTCGAGTGGTCGTCCCCGTTCCCGAATCGACGGTATTAGTTAAGTTATTGTTTACGGTCTGATTCCCGACGCCGGGCATTACGAAAACCATGACCGGTGGCGAGCTATGGTCCCTATCCTTATCGCTGTCCTTATCCTTGGAGAACCATTTATGAGAACCCCTTGCCTCAGAGCTGCGGCCCTGGATCGTCTCGGCGCCGAGTCTATTGGCGAAAAGGAGCAGCTGTCGCAGATCCTTCTGAGCCAGCAGCTCGGGCTGCTCCGCAACAAGATGGCGCGGCTCGGGAATCTCCTTGGGCTCCTGTTTTGGTTCCCCGCCTTCGGGGAAATTGAAGGCACTGCTGGGCAGCAGAAAGAAGCTGCCTGAAGGCGATGGCTGGCGGGGCGCCGACCTGCCCGGCTGGACGCCGGCGAGCAGGACAAGGAGCAGGGCCAGTGGGGGACAACACTTGAGGTACTGCATTTCGCTGGACTCTGCAGATAAAACTGTGCTGGATCCGCTCAAACTTTGCCACTTTTATAGCTCCAGTTTTGGATGGGGGGAAGGGACAGGAACGGGCGGCGGACCGGTGGAGCTCCTAATGAGCTCCAATTTATCCGGCGCTTATCGCCAACGCTTATCACCGATTTTTGCTGAAAAACTCGCGCTTTCATCGCGATTAAATCCATTAATCTCGGTTCGCCTTCGCCTGGGTCTTGGTCTTGTTCTCGGCTCTTTGGCTATTTTTTCTCTTTTTTTTCACTGCCTGTCTTGGCCATCTCGCGCTTTTTACTTGGCTTATTAGTTTCGGAGCCGATGGAGCTGATGTTAATTACACGTTCCTCGGATAAGCCAAATTAATGGGGCTAATGGGGACTCTGCCCTGGGAGAAGACAAGGGCTAACATTTAATAGAAATATTGTCATACCTCTCTCCGGCATTAATCAGGGTTTTACGGGTTATATTCGAGGATTATTCACAAGTCATTGTTCTGCCTCAAATGATTCCTTATATGGCTAAGAAATATGTAGTAAATGTTCCTTTGCTTTTCTTTGACAGATTGACCCAAATTCATATTCCTATTCCGGGCATTCCTTTTCATTTCATTTGATGTGAAACAAATAAATAAATATATTGTGGCACTTGCACGGACCATATCCCTCTTAACTTAACACTTTATCGGTGTGGCTGTGTCTTGGCCCAATGTGTCAAAGTCAACTTGGTAAGAACTTGGCTTTTTATTACTGGCTGGCACTTTTCTCGTTTCCCTCGTTGGCTTCTTCTTGGCCAACTATTGCAGCTTCTTGCGCGATGCTCCAGTTATTTTTTTGTTGCCAATATACTACAACATGGCTGGATATATACATATATTTAGAAAAACATGGCCTGGAAAGTGGCGCATTAAAAATGTAAGGCCATAAACCGATTTGGCCAAAACCTATTCATTTATTTATTATATAAAGCAGCGATGAGCTCGTGACGATGAAGAACTTTGTGAATCCGTAAGTATTGCGAAATAAATAAAGTAAAATAAATATATTACTTGCTCGTACTGGTGTCTTCAAGTGTAAGCGGCTTAATAAATGTTACTTTTATGTTTCTTAATTTTTTAAATTCAATCAAAGACAATGTTTTGAGTGCGAAGGAGGGAAAACAAGGCCAGAAGAGCCAGAAGAGCCAGAGGAGAGAGAGTTAATGGCATCGTCAAAAAATTGGAAAGGTTTATTTAAATTTCAACTTGTTTCGAAAACGTTTAAAAAGTTTTCCGCTACTAACTGACTGCTGATAACACAAAGTCTCCTGCCAAGCCAGCCGCCAGCCGCCAGGCGCCAGCTACCCTTCCCTACCCTGGGCAACTTCCCGGCAAGAAGCCGCCCGAAAATAAAACTCTTCCACCCCTTTTTTCTGTCCCGAGGCCAAGTTAAAACAACTGACAAAAAGTTGTTGCCTCCTCCAAATGGAAACGAATCAAAGAGGGGAAATTGGAAAATGGGAAAAGTGGGCTTTACAGTTTATAGAACGACTGGTGGTGGTGGTGGTGGTAGGCCGTGACAAAATTAGCACAAAATATATTTTACTTCTGAATTAACGAAACCCATTTCAGGGCCTGACAAGGAGCTGGCAATAAAACTGGATGAATCCGACCTAAAAAACCTAAAGTAAAAGGGGGTGGAGAGGGTTTCCGAGGGGGGGCTTAATTGCAGAATAAATAAGACTACGCAATATATAAAATATAAATATAATTTACAACACAATCTTAAGACAACTTGTAGAATTGTTCAAGTTTTGTAGTTCGTTTTTTATGGCAGAGCTTGGTAGGAATTATAGCACTGATGTCATAATTGTATCCCTACTTTTCTCCCTTTCTTCCGCAGACTCTCTTCAAATTATTTCCCTTGTTCTTTATTTTTTGCCGGCTCGCCAATGAATCTGCCAGTTTTTCAAATATCCCCGAATGCCATTGTGCAAAGTTTCGAGTGGCAGCCACTAATATTGACAGCGCACAAATGTAGAACAAGGGTGTTCGGCTCGAGGGGCTGGTGGCTCCTGTGGGGCGGTTACTTCAGGGGAACCAGAACCTCTGGGGTGGCAGCTTTGGAAACGTGCCTGAGCACGTCTTCTACTTAACTTTGTTAAACACAAATGCTTTGGGCAAAGAGTTGCGTCCCCGTTTCTTCACGCGCCGGGGATGAGTGGTTGCCGTACTGCCGGGACTTTAAAACGAAGGGTGGGGTGTTCCAAAGGGCGTGTGTTGGGGTGGCGGGGTGTTGGTGTTGCAGACCTGCAGACCAGCAGACATAATCGCATAAAGATAAAACAGTTTAACAGTCGCAATGAACAAAAGCAACTGATGGTAGACGGGGACAGGCCATTCAATTGACCTCCCGCGGATTTCCACGGGGTATGTGTGGGGGTCGGGGTTCATGGGGGG
The DNA here is from genome assembly GCA_008042475.1 of Drosophila kanapiae. Classification (NCBI taxonomy): domain Eukaryota; kingdom Metazoa; phylum Arthropoda; class Insecta; order Diptera; family Drosophilidae; genus Drosophila; species Drosophila kanapiae. Next base: position 555,945 of record VNJM01001375.1, read on the forward strand.
GATTAGGCGGCTTTCACAACGCAGGAGCAACAGGGAGGGGGAGTGAAAGCTGAGACTATGAAAACAAAGACGGCCAGCGGCGCTCGTCGCGAAAATCTGTCAATTATTTAAATCGCCTGGCAAAAATCTTGGCCAGGTTTTCAGTTTGGCCAGGAGGCTTCTCCTCGGGAGGGTTTCAAAAAAGCGGGAAAATGTATATATACGTATATATTTATTTGGAAACATGGATACATAAATGCACTGCAAGAAATAATGCACACTGTGTGTTAATTAGTTATTTTGTATTTGTTTAAAATAATTTTATTATATTTTCTTTTATTTGTTGTTTAATAATATTAAATACAGCATTTTGAAATGCACAAGAAAATGTAGCTAGATAAATGTAGCTAAGAAAATGTAGCTAAATAAATGTAGCTAAGAAAATGTAGCTAGATAAATGTAGCTAAGAAAATGTAACTAAATGTGGCTAGGTATATTTTGAGGAACATGTAAAACAATAAATATATATCAATGATTGTTCAAATAACTCATAAAAAAGAAAGAAAACATTAAAATTGATTAGTTCTTTTTGAGCAAACCCCTTTAAAAGTTTTTTTAAGTGCATTTTCAAGTAATCCCGGAGCCCGGTCCGTGTCTGCTGGTAATTAACATGAAAATAAGCGCATTACTGTCATAAATGTGAGCGGATGTTAAGGGCTCGAAATCGGAATCGGAAACGGCACTGGGGTATCATCGGTCCGGTATCATCGGTACACGTACTGTACCATGGCCCAGGGTTGACGGCCTGCCTCTGGGTCGAAGGTCACCGCTGCCAGCCTCTAATTATGGAATCAAAATCGAAACTCATGGCGCCGCGATGTGCGCAAATTAAAATAATAAATCCGCCAAATTAAACACGGAACTCGTTGAACCGAAAGAATGAGTGGGGACACAGCTAGGGAAGCGAATTGGGATAAGGCAAGCCTTTATCCTTTTGTATCCTGCTGATGGCGGCTTCTTTTGACGTCGTCATTAGCAGCATTTACACGTCGCTCAAGGATAATAAGTAACCGGGCCAAGTGCGAAAATAAAGAAAGCGGAAGCAGGAGCAGGAGCAGGAGCAGGACCTGGCGCCGGCGAAGACTGACACAAATTAAACTGAAATTAGTTGCAACTCACTTTCGTCCCTCGGTCCGGAATGCCACTCCCCCGGCCCCTCTTGTTTTTAGCTACCGAAAAAGAACAGGAGTGGCGCGAAAAGCTCGTTGACTGGACTAATGAGAAGTGTCTGGTGGGTGGCAAAAAAGTGTAGAAGACACACCGGGCTGACACCTGGTAACAGGTATCTAGCAGTCAGTCTCTATCGGCTTAAATAAATAGATTTCAGTAACTTTAACACAATGCTGTGCATAATTCTTTACACATTTTGCAACACTGAAGGTGGAAACCTCTTCAGGTGGCAGCTCTCTTCCGGTCTTGCCGTTGATTGATCAACTGAGGGCGCCACACGCGCCTGATCAACATTAATTGACCGAAAATTGTTTTGACGTTGACCGCGACGATGCTGGCCTTAAATGCCTCCTGTCGTTGAGTCCTTCGGCGCCATTTATGACTTGGCCATTGTCCTCGGACCACCGCAAACGTTCAACCAGCTGAAAACTCCACCCCGGCCAATGAAAATCACCCTGAATACCCGCCCAACTGCGAGTGGCTTTGATGGCTGCCATGGATTCCTGCGGCGGTTGTTGCTGCTGCTGCTGCTGCTGTTGCTGCTGCTGGTGGTACTACTGCTGCTGCAGCAGTTACTGCAGTTGCAGCTGCGGTCCCTCGCTCAACTGCCACAGTCAGCGATAAAACCACAAAACAGCAACAGCCATAAGGAGAGGGTGGCGATTCCGGCCCTGGCCCCAGCCCCAGCTCCCGCTCCGGCTCCGGCTCTGGCCCCAAAAGGTGGGGTGAAGACAGGGGCGTGCAAGAACAATGAGGTGATAAACTTGCAGGCTCAACGCATGACAACGATACCCACCAGCAACAGCAACAGCAACAACAGCGGCGACAACGTCACATTTTGATGGCTCCTTGGAGAGACGGCAACCCTCTGCTTGACGTCCACGCCTGCCGGAAACACTAAAAAAAAAATAGGAGAACTCTGGCAGGATAGGTGAGAAATATTTGAATACTTTAAAACATAGTTGGGAAACATATACACATTTTCTCTTAAATTTTTCTAACAATCTTTGTCCAGGACGGCGCTGTCTTATTTTTCAGCAATCCCAAGCTCTCGACTCTATTTGACCCTAGCTCTTCACAGCTTCAAAAATTAAAATAAATTCTATAGTCAAATATCTTTAATTTGCTCATAATTTTTAACCAATTTCTGCCACAATTTTTCCTCCAGTGTAGGTAAGCAAGCTGGGAAGTGCAGTCATCCTTTCTTCGCTCGCTCTGTGCATGCAAACAACAAAGGAAAATCAGTAACAGCAGATGGTTGGGGGCGATGTCATAGTCGGACCCCGCTCTCCCCCGCCCCCGTACGCCAGTGGATCCCCTTTGGACCCCCTTGTACCCGAAACCCTTCTCGTCTTGTGTGTACGGGATATTTTTTGTGCTGCTCTTTAACGTGTTTCAAAAGAAAGTTGGTTGACTTTTGAATGACTTTCTTGGCGCGCTCGGCGCGCTTGGCTCGCTGTACTCTGTCCTCCCATCTTGGTGCCCCCCACTGCCATGACCCCCTCCCCCCACTGCATGTTGTTTTTGTTGTATTTGTTTGTTTTATGTGTTAAGTGCGCTGGGCCCAAGCGCGCAAATTTCTTCTTGTAACTGATGCTGACGTTGACATCGCAGCCCCAAGCGACCCCACCATTCTGCCGTTCAACCATTGCGACCCCTTCAAACAAAAAAAAAAATAAAAAAATACCCCTGCCTTGTTATATATATGCTTGAAATATATAGTGTATCGAGTCGAAAATCTAGTTACAATTAAAGTGACAAGCTGGCAACACCAAAAACAAAGTCACCGCCAAATTCAAGCAAATTGCATTCGCTTTTGGGCGCGATAAAAAAGCTTTTCAACGTTTTAAATGTTATTTACAAATATAGGGAAACTGGGACTAAATTAAAAACTGCTATTTATAAAGAAAACTATTAGGAACAGCAAAAAAATATCTGAAATTACTTACAAAGATACTTAATAGTTTTGAAGCATCAAAATAAAGGTTTATTGAGATATGTTGTATGAATTCAATGTAGTCAAAATATAAGTCTAAAAATTCTAGTGGTTTCCTTATAATAAATATATAATAAATAATAAAAAGATGTATATTTGTAGTATATTTAAAGTTTTAAGGGATCATTTATAAATCGTTAAATTATTTTGATCTATTCGAGACTAGACTATTGTACTCATTTTCCTAAAACCCACAATTCATTTTCGACTGACATTCTGAGACTGAACTTCTTTTACTTTGCTCATTACAGTGATTAAAAGACAAAGAACGATTACATTTGCTATATAACCCTCACAAAATATTCATAATCAATGGATGAGAACCAGAATATCAACCTAAGGACCAGAAATTTATAATAAAAATAAACATACTCTTCGAAAACCCATTTACAAATACAGCATTTAACAGGTTAGAACTTGTATATAAATTTTAGTTTTAGAAAAGGCATTGTTTATTTTTATATTTTATTACGATTGTGAGATAATGCCCATTATCAATAGGGTACCTATGCCTGTGAATTTCTCTGCTGTCCCTCTGCAGACACACGCACGCTATCAACACTCGTGCGACTTCGGCAAAGGTCTTCGGGTACGCCCTCGGCAACTTAAAGCATTAGAGATGTTCCGTTGTCAGTTGCTATTAGCGTTAAATAGCTATTTGTGTAGTTATAGCTACATATATATCCCCCTGTATTACCGAAATTGTTTCTAAATTTTGTTATCAACTCAAAGCACTTCATTCAATGTCTCAAACACACAAAGAGAGGGAGAGCGAGAAAGGAAATCATAGACCTCTGTCTAGATTAACTCGTCTGGAGAGGAGCTGCTCTTTAACAAAGCCCGAAGTACTTGCTCAAAATTACTATAAAATAAAATCCAACTATCGTTTATTATACTTTATTAGTATTTTTGTTAAAAGCCAATTTTCCTTAACCCATGTCTGGGCGGTTCGTTTTCCTTAACCCCTGTGCCATGTTTAATTGTTGCTTTGACGCTGGCGATTGCGATTCCGATTGCGGTTGTTGTTGGGGCGGCGACGTCGCTGCTGCTGCTGCTGGCGGCGCCTCTGGTTGTTGTTGCGCCTGTTACCGCTGACGCCTCGCCTGTTGGTGTTCTGTACGCTGTTGGTGTTGTCGTTGACTATGACGCGACGACGTCGCTGCTGCTGCTGACCGCGTCGCAGATTGTTGTTGCCGTTGCGATTGCGACGACGTCGCACATTGCTGTTGCCGTTGCCGTTGCGTCGGCGCTGCTGCAACTGTTGCTGCTGTCGACGACGACGGCGTCGCTGCTGCTGCTGCACCTGCTGGGGGCGACGGCGACGCCGGCGATTGTTCTGCTGCTGGCGCGGATGGTTCTGCTGCTGCTGCTGCGGCTGCGAGTCCTCCTCCTGCTGCGAGTCCTGCTGGGGCGACATCTGTGACTCCTGCTCGGAGGCCTGCTGCTGCTCGCCCTGCTCACCCTGCTCGGCGGTGTCTTCCGCAGGAGCGGCCGCTGGCGCCGAGTCCCCCTTGATCTGCTTGATCTCGCCGACGCGAACGTTTGTCACCTCGTCGCAGGGCACGTCGCTGTAGATGACCACGTTGCCATAGTTGCAGACAATCTGGTCCGCCTCCCGCTTCTCCTCGACCGCCTGGCGACCCTCGATGGCGCCAATGGAGCCGCGCCTATCCTCGATCTCGTAGATGCTGCCGGTCTTGGTGATAAAGCCGGTGACCTGGAGCGGCTTAGAGCCCGAGGCGTTGGGGGCGGCAACGGCTGCCTCTTTGGGCTTGGCCATTTTCATTTTCATTTCTGTTTCCGGCTTCATTTCCGGCATCTAAGGGTGAGAATGAACTCGTTTATTTCCCCGGATAATTTATATTTAAAAATATAAATAATATTTAATTATTTATTACCTTCTTCTGCTTGGTGGGTGGAGCATTCACAATCATGGGCTTCTCGTCCAGCTGAGGGGCCACAGTGGAGCTCGTCTTGGGAGCCACCGTTTGACCTTTGACACAACAAAAAAATAAAAAAACAAAGAAACACACACATTCTCGTTAGTATTGTCGTCGCAGGCTGGAGGGGTGGCAAAAAAATTTACCGCTCACCAGCGTGAGGTCGCTGGAAAGGGCCGTGGCCCAAACCAGGACCAGGATCATCCCGAATCCCTTGCCGCAAATCATGACCAACTACTAAGTCTCTCCTCGATCGACTGAATCGATTTTCGGCCGATATTCCCAGCTTATATTAACTTTCCAGCTGCCATTCCCTAACGGCATTTCACCAAGAATCTCATTTTACTTCTTTTTTTTTTGCATAATTAAGTCCGCGGGTTCAAAGCGTGTCAGCTGAAGAATGGCCAGGGGGCGACCCATTTTGCAGAAGAGAATACACGGGGAGAAATAAATGGGGGCCAGAAAGCAGAGGTCAACAGATTTAAAGAGATGGAAAAATAATTTTATAAATATGTATTTTTTTATACCCTAGATGGGGGTATTATTATTTTGTTATGATATCTGCAAGGCAGTGAAAGAAACATCTCCGACCCCATATAGAATATATAATTCTGAATGAGCTACCAGCCGAATTGATCTAGCCATGCATATCTGTCAGTCTGTCTGTCCATCTTTCCTTACTATCTTTAATTTATAATATTATTATTAACATTTAAACAACGATAAATAAATTCACGCTTAATTTATAGGTTCAACCTTTAGCTTAAGTTTATATTTATAAAATCTACACATTTTTACAGAACGTTCTCTTTATATATTTCTTCCATTTTCCCCAGTGTAGTCATGCCACTCTTCCCCTGTCCATCAAGCAAAGTTCAATGGCTCAAACTAATTAGCATTCATATTTCTTCTTCGGTTTTCGCCGCTGTCCGCAGGTTCTCGTCGTTTTGCGCTTGATTTTCTCATATGCCTTGATTATGCAAATTGCTTTCTTGGCCAACTCACATTTTCGAATTGACCTTAAGCCACGCAACTATCCGAAAGCCGAAATGGTTAAAATATGTAGAAAACATGAACAGCCGAAAGTTGTATGCCCTGGCATTAAAAATATTTCAGGAAACAAAGCAGCTATTAATTGTAGAATAAAGAAGCATCTCCTCCGCTGCCTTGCAAACGTCTCAGTTAAATTAGAAAAACCTCTTTAAGGGTATGCTATGTGTTAACTCAAAGATCCACACTGGACCAATTAAATATTAATTTAACGCTCGTGCTTACAATATTTTCAATCTATCCAAATTGCCCTTGTAAAACTACATAGCTGTAACTTCAAGAGCTTGTGTCGTGGCCAAAAACCAGTTTTCTATTGTTATTTATTTATTTATTTTTTGTTTTTGTTCAATGTTGGTTTTCTATTTCTGGTTAAGCATTTGCGGAAACATGAAAAAAGCGTTGGTTGACTAAGAATAAGTCATAAATAATTAAGTAATAAATGCACATAAACGGGAAGTGACTAATTTATTTTATACTTCCAATTGACAATTACTATAGTATCTCTCCACATCTTTTTAATCTTTAATCAGTAATTAATATGTGGAAAGACTTTCACCCACCCAAGCTGATTCATAATTTTGTTAGTGAATTTATTAACGCTAATGTCCAAATAAATCGCAGATCGATAATCGCTGAACCAAACTTAATACGTCAAAAGGTATTATTTGCACTTTCCAATACTTATGGTTATATGTGTAAGAAACCAAATAAAAAGTTATGGCTTAGGGCATTAATTTTAAGAATTTCATAGCTCGTAATTGTATAAAACCGAAGCAGCAATTGTTGACCATGGAAATATTATATTTTAAGTGGTTAAATATTTATAATAATTATACCTGACTGTCTTAATATCTGTACAAAATATTTAATGCTTTAATAATAAAATTAAAACGATGAAAGTACTTTTGAGATTGGGAATAAATTGATATGAGTCATTATTATATTTCTTTTATTTCTGGTTGATTTATTTATGTATTTTTTAATGAGAGAATGAACAATATATTAAGGTAGCCATACTCGATTTATTCCTCTCAGTCCAAGTTGGAAACCCCTAGTGATCTTATACTTCTTTTCCTCATTAGAATCTTAATACCAAATTAATGAAGCCTTTTTTATGAACTGTTTAAAATCATAACTTTTTATTGGATTTACTTTCTATGGTAACAAACACAAAAAAAAAAAAAGGAAAATAATATTGTTCATCTTCTCAGTTCTTCTGCTTCTGGTTGTAGTTTCTCAGGGCCTCGGCGAGATCGGATAGGGCCGACTTCTGGGCCTTCTCCTCCTTCTTCTCCTGCTGCTTCTTCAGCTGCTTGCAGAGCTTCTTCAGCTGCTTCCGTTCCTTCTTCGCAGACTTCTTTTCGCCGCTGTCGTCTTCCTCGGAGGAGGACGAGCCGCCGCGCTTCTTCCGGTGGCTCAACTCCGCGCATTGCTGCAGGAGCTTGGCGGCCTCGTCATCGGGCTTTGGGGTGGTGGTTGTGGTGGTGGTGGTGGTTGTGGTGGTACTGGGCGTGGTACTGGGCGTGGTACTGGGTGTCGTACTGGGTGTCGTAGTGCTAGTGGTACTCGTGGTCGTGGACTCCGCCTTGGGCTTCTCTGTGGTTGTGGTTGTGGTGCTTGTTGTGGTGGTGCTGGTGGACTGCTCCTCTGGCTTGGGCGTAGTAGTGGTGGTGGTGGTTGTGCTACTCGTTGTGGTGGAGCTGGAGTTGGAGTCCTCCTGCGGCCGGGCCATGATCGTGGAGCAGCTGGCCACCAATAGGAGGCCCATTATCAACGGGGCCGCACGCATTTTCGTCTGATTTCAATTCACTCGGTTCGACAACTAAATGGAGATCATCGCCGGGCATTTGCTTAAATAGAGACGGCACTTAGCGGCTCTGAAGATGCCCCCCCGGGTGGCCCACCTCACTTCACCCTCGCCCGCGGTCGGACACGACTGGTTTTTGGGCTTGCCGCTAGAAAAACGTCTATAAATTGTCATTATACATTGAAATATCATGAACACTTTTTTAGTATTCGGGGATTTTTCTTGATGCCCTACCGTGGAAGTAGTCGTGTCCGTGGGTTGGACTTGAATTGAAAGAACCAAAAAGTAATTAGGAAATATTAAACTACTTGTTGTGAGTGATTCCGTTTCTATTATAAATATTATTTGAAGGCTAACGGGTGCCAAGTTAAATTATTGTTTACTTATTATTTTGTTTATATATTTATAGATATTTGTTTCTTACTGAATAACCCATAAATAATTCCACAAATATTTTTTCTTACTCTATTCCTTACAACCGCAAATGCCATACTTTCCACCGATTCTTGCGACAACAAACAGAAGTATAAGTAAATACCAAGAAAATATACAAAAATATGCCAGTCTATCAAATGGTTTTTTTTTCAGATCTGCTCAAACTGTTTGTGTTTGCGATGTTCATTAGCGGATTCTGATTCTGAGAATTGCCTGATTCTATAAACAAACTATTCTCGCCCTATCGAACAGTTACGTACAACAAAAATATATGACCTTCTCATACCCTAAAGATAAACGCATACATATATTTATAATTTGAAATATTTGGACAAATTTTATTTTGGAAATATATCACAAAAACAAGATTTACTTACGTTTGGCGTGGAAAAATTGTATAATCTTTAAAGACATTTATTTAACATGATTCAAACGAGTTTGCTTTTGGAAAAAATCTTGTTTAGGGGGAATAACTTTTTAAAAAAAGCAAATTTGCGTAAAGAAAGAATGCTATATATGTATTTATTTATAGAGTAAAATGTTATCACAGGTTTTATATTAAAACGCAGCAATTTGTTTAAGGTATTATAGATATTTCAAAATTGCCTATGAGTAAAATTCTACGCATCTGCAAGGAAACAACATTTTTCTTTTATTAAGTACAAAAATAAATGAAGCAATAGTAACTTTAACATGTAAAACTAAGTGTTTAAAGGCTTTTGTCGTTAAATCTATTTTAATAAAAAAAAACTAGAAAAATCCCAGAAGATGATATAGCAAATATTTTCAGAGTATAGCTGAAGGCGATCTTAGCCTTCGATTTCGCATCGATTTCCCTTTGTTTATGTGCGAGTGATTATTTTATTAATATTATTTGTGGAGCTTGGAGCGTTGCACGCTTTTGCGACTCGCTCATAATGCCGCTAATTGTTTATCAATTACACTTGTTAATTGTTTAATGCGACTGCAAAGTGACGGAATTGAGGAATATCATACAAATTGCGACATTTATCCGCACACCTGATGCCCCTTACTTTTTGCTGGCCGCCTGTATTTTTTCTTTTTGTTGCTGTTGTTGTCTGTTTGCAATTTGTACAAGTAATTGAATAAAAAGCGCACAACAAAAAAGCAAGTAATTAAAAAACGACGCACCGCGAAAAAAAGCATGCCGAAGTGAAGGAGCAAAGGACGCCCAGGACATCCCAAATGGGGTGGTACGATGAGGCGGCGTATGAAAGAGTGTTGGGAGGGCTTTTCCGGGCGGGGATTTCAGGTCGTACAAGAACCACCGCGTAATCCATATGCAGCAATTTAAATGCAACAGAGAGAATATGTTAATTGCGTGTGAAACCGCTGCGCGGAGTCTCATCGCCACTTGCGATATTTGCTTTTATTTATTACTATTATAATTATAATTTATTTGCACGCTTGTTTATTTTATACAGCTCCTTATGGCGGCGGCATGCTGCTGCTGCTGCTGCTGCTTTTTTGTGCTTTTGTCTTATTTGCTTTTAATTAGTAGCCCCACAAATGGTGGAGTTATCTTCGAGTTCCTTGCTAAAATATGATTTGACGGGGTCCGAAATAGAGCTTCTACATTATAAATTAAATTCACATTTGAATTAATTTGAAACCATTATTATTAAGGTTTCTTGTGGCCGTATTGGCCCGAATGAATGTCTTTTAGCCCCAATTATATTTCGGTTGCCGCGCGCCTAATAGAATTCTTAAAATGATGCTGCTTTGGGGCTCGTTTGGGTAAGCTCCCGGATCGGATTCGGTAAAGCCGAAATTCCCGGAACTCGGGCAACTTCTATGGAAATTGAAGCACATGAAGACAATTACCAAGTCAAACTTTCGTCAGTCATCCTGGATATCATTCCGGGGAACTTCCCAGCTCAGGCAGCGGCAGCCTTCTTGAATATCCTTCAACTTGTTGGTGCCTTCTCCCCTGCCAAATGGAGTTCAACTTCGCCCGCTCTACAATGCCCCAGAAACTATTGATTCTCCGGGCTCTCTCCGACTCAACAATTTGCAGTTGGCCAAGAATTACCATCATAAGCGGTGGCTCATTACGGCGAAGAAGAAGATAGTCAACTTGAACATGGCCGAGTCCGAGTGGCAAGAGTCTCCGTCCGTCCTGTCAAGTGGACTTTCATCTTTGGCTCCGGCTAAAACAAAGCCAAGGAGGCAAGGTGAGGTGGGTAGAGGACTCTTGCACCTTTGGCTCTATGCAAATTTTGTGCTGACAAGTGCATTTGCCCGTAGTGGAAATATTTCGAGTCCTTGCGTCCATGTTACGCCATTTTATGTCGACCCATTACGTATCCGCATTACGTTACGCATACGACCCGTTGAACCGCTCCTGGGCCCTGCAAAACGCTGAATGAACCGATGCGTCGTTGCCCCGAAACTAAGTTGGGTCAGGGACTAAAACACGAGTCCTTAGAGCGTTCTAAAGCCTGAACTAAATTAGAACGTCGCCACGAAGGCGGACACGAGCGGAAAACGAAGATGTTTCGGGGGCAGGCGCAGGCGCTGGCTGCCAACGTCGACCGAGGCAGCGGCGTCGACAGCGACCGACTTAACAGTGCCTTAACATAGTGGGAACAGATTTTCCCAGCTGCTTTTCTGCGGCACAAAGACACTTCCTTGCAAAGTCCCCATGAGTTTTCCTTTACCCCTGACTGGCTTTCAGATTGTTTCTTTTTTGGTTTTTTTTTTTTGTGGCTTTAGATCAGCCGGGAAAGGTGAAAATCTGTGGATTTCATTTAGTTGATTTTTTGAATAATCGATTCGGAAATATGGAATTACTATTTACACACTAAGAGCTACGGTTTATTTATTATTTTATAATTATTCTATTTATTGATTAAATCTTAGAAAATATATAGAATGTATTTACATAAATTCCCTTTAAATATTATTTTAGTTATAGTTTTAATTACACTTAATAATATATAATATTAAATAGAAAATAAGGCAAGTATTTTCGTACATAAAGGTAAGTCAAATTTAATTCGGAAGCCAAGAGAGTGCAAAATAATTGTTATTTTTACCAAAATCCCTTTGCGAAACCTTTTCCTTCCATTATAAAATCCCTCTTGTCAGAGTTCCTTTCCATTGTTATTATTAATAAATATGAAAAATACATAAAATATAATTTTATATAAAAATATAATTTTTCGTTCTTGTTTTCTTATAGTTTTATAACTTAAAAGCCTTGCAGGATTTTAAAGTAAATGTTATTTTTACAATGTTTAGTTATTTCCCATCCCAATACTTTAGTATTTCTTGGCCTGAAATAATGGAGAACATAATAATATTTTGGAAAATTTGAACTGTTTGGAATGGCACCGTGCATCCTCTGTAAATTTTGCCCCTGTCCCCTTGTAGACCCACAGAGAAATGCCAAATGCATTTCAATTGCTTCCAATCCTCGTTGCACTTCATTAAACTCAATGTCGAAATTCGACAGGCCACGGAAAGGGTGTTGGGGCTGGTGTTCTGGTGCAGGTGTAGGTGCTGGTGCTGCATGTGTGGTGTAGTTGAAGGTGTGGGGACGGTGAGTGTTGCCACGTGACCTTCACACACAGCCACATGTGAACGCACGTGGGTGCGACGAGGGGGCAGGTCATCACGTAGTCCTGAAATAAAGGCACAAGAAATACACATGGCGAGTAAAAGAATTGACAGCCCAATGGGGAGTACACTAAGGAACAGCCAAATATTTTTGCTTTATATATTTTATTTCATTTTAATTTATTTTGGGACGGAATTGGGTTACATAACCAAGGGAATATTGCGTAATATAATTTTATAAAGCATATATGCCATTTAAATGGCAATTCTTGGCGTTAAACTCGAAGCTTGGCTTTAAATGTTGCGACATGTCTCTAGTTGTGTCCATTCTAATCAGCGCCATCCCCGAAATAATCAGATTAGATACTGTAATTTCAGGCGGCACTCTTTTTCACAGTTTTTTCTGCCCATTTTTCTCGGGGACACCACTCACCTGTCCTTCTCTGTGGGCACTCGCAGTGTCCGTTGGTTTGTCACTTAGACGTGGAATTGGCAGGTGGAGAGGGCCCGTGCTCGGCCACACCCGGCTGAGCCAAAAGCATTTTCCGTGCCAACGCCTAGCACCTGGCATTTCCTCAATTTTCCTCCCCCTTTTTTTTTGCTGCATACTCTTAGGCATTTGACAAAACTCTGATAAACAGAGGCGGTCGACCAGGGTCCCTGCCCTGATGAGCCGCAATCCCAGCCACTTAAGCCAAGGCCCAGAGATGGAAATGACGAAGGAAAAGCCTGCCGAAATCGGATTGAGGGGGCGGGCGGACCGACCGATGCTTAGTTTGGAAAGTAATCGAATGCTATAATTTCCATTAAACTGATTTCCCACGAGCGAGTGCAAGTCAAGCCGGCAAATGTTGCAATGTTGATGACCGTCTCCTGGCTGTTTTGGGGGAGATCGAGGAGAAGCCGCCAGTTAATGGCCACATGCATAAAAACTTACAGCAGACGGGAGACCCAAGGAGGACACAGCTCAAGCGGGACGGGAGAAAATAGTGGAAAATTCATGAAGGGGGCGAGGAATGTCGGAAAATCGGGCTGGGCCGGAGAGCTTCTGGAGGCTGAAAAGTGGCTGCCTGCAGCCCATCCATCTGCCACATTCCTGCCTCGCAGGACCTCCACCCAAACGTCAAGGAATGAAATATAAATTGAATTAACTTGCAAAGTTCCATTTCTGTCGTTTCGAACTTTTGCGGGCACTTCAATAGCAGAAATAGTGCACATCGGTAATAACGCCAGACGTCGAAAAGGTATGGAAAGTATATAGCAATAGTATAGAGGGTATTCCATATTCTTCTTCGATTCTTTGTCTTCCTATAAAAGCTTATTTAATTTGTTCTCTTTTTATCTTGCTCTGGAAAGCTGATGCCCACCATTGACAGCATTCACAATAAACTAAACAAATTAGTATTTATTTGTCCAACAGCTACAATTGCAAGCCAGAAATTGCAACAGATACAATTTGAAATCACGGATCGTGGCACTGAGAGAATTGAAAACAAGTTATGATAAATGATATATTTAAAATATTTAAGACAAGGGAGCCATAAAAATGGAAAGGTACCAAATCTAGTGGAAATTTCTATCTTTCAAACATCTAATAATTTCTGTGGCACCCTTGATAGACTTTTTAATTAATTTATTTATGTACATATATTATTTTATTTATTTTTTTTAGGCCAACAAGATTTTTATAAATATACTGTGTGGTTACTAAAAGACTTTCTGTATTATTTGTTTATTTATTTATTTATCTAAAGTTAACAATTAGTGTTAAACTAATAGCTAGCATTGGGTTTTGAGCTTAGGCTTTCAGCTCGGGGGCCTAAACAGGCTTGTTTTTATATAAAAATATATATTTACCAAGTCTTAATATTTACGAAAAGTTTCAATTTTGTATTGTATTGTATTTACATAGATGCTTGTTTTATATTTTGTTTGTCATTTTGGAACTGTTTAGAAACTTTAAGATTTATTGGGAGCTTGCATTTTTTTTTAATGCTGTTTTCTATTAAGTAATTGTTCTATTTTATTATTTAAAACTAATTTTAAGTGTAGATTTATTTTAAAGCATAAAAAACAGTTGCTTAAGATGTAAACAGAGAAGTATTTCTTAACAAATATGCTTTTAAAAATTTATTTTTGCTTGCAAAAAAATCTCTATCATTCGAACCTGATACAATGTAAAACCTACTGATTTATGCTATGTATATATATTTATATATTAATATAATATAATATTCCCTAAAAAACACCTGCTTTCTTCATATAACCTTGTCATTATTTGAGGCAAAAAACATAAACGAATGCATGAAGTGAATAAATGGAATCTGCTATTTGTTTTTTCCCTTAGCTAAAATATACAATTGATGGCTGTTCAAAAAGCTGGAGAGAGAAAAAAAAGAATGAAAAACCTATAAATAAATACTGAAACCGCTTGGCAAATGGCCTAAAAAATCCAACGAAATAAAATATGGATTGAATCAATCATCAAGATGGCAAATGGCAAGAATCCGCTTACGGTCCAAGTTCTGCTTCGCCAGCGATCAGTGCGGTGTTATTTTTCCTACACTTTTTTATATTTGTTTCCATTGGCGAAAAACAATAATTTTGAGACGTAAACAAGCGGCGGACCTAAGTGTCTTGTGTTTATAACTGGCGGAAGGAAAGTCCCGCCGCTGCGAATCATCGCGAAACTCTTATCATCGCCGGTCAGCCGTTGCAAGAGCGGAGGAAACGAGTTGAGGACTCCAACGCTGAGTGGCGTTCCAGATTTTCGAATTCTGGGATATCCTTTCCAGGTCCTGGTCCTGGTCCTGGTTCTGCTCCTTGTTCTGGTACCCACGACAGCGCACTTAAGCCGCTTTGGGCATACATGGTAAGAGGCAGGTCGGGCTAAGCCACAGCTGCTGCTCTTAAATTGCTGGGGCCACTCTACTAGACACTCGAAACACGGGAAACTTTTGGGGGAAATATCTAAAATATTCTTAGATTATAAGGTTATTATTTAATGAATTAATTACCTACATTAATTACTTAAATAATTCATTAGTTCAAAGGTTTCTGCTTTGCTTTCAATCATAGGAATCTAATGTATAAAGTAAATAAATACAAACTATATTTGTATACCTTTTATAAGGGGTTTGTTATAAGAATAAATTGTTAGCTCAAAGGTTTCGGATTCGAATTATAATTAAAGAAATCAGTATGCCTCTATCAAGGTTTTGTTTCCTTTATAAAATTCCTAGAAATATCAACGTATTCGAATAGTATAGGGTTGTTATTCAAAGAATAAATAATTAGTTTAATGGTTGCCGATTGGCTTTTAAATATAAGAATCTAACCAAAATGTGTACATATTTATCAAGGTATTGTTGTTCTTTTGAGTTCTTTTAAACATTCGAATAAAAGACGGTTTTTATTAAAAGAAATAATTATTAGTTCAAAGGTTTCTGCTTTGCTTTCACTTAAAGAATTCTAAAGATATTTATTTACTTCTATCAAGGTACTGTTTCTTTTAAAAATTCCTTTTGAAATCATATTAATAGTAGCATTATCAACATCTAATGCCTATGTATTTTTTTCAGTGCAGAGGGTAAAAAATGGGGGTATGGGTGGGCCAACAGGCATGCCTGGGAACCAACGGCGACGACTGTCACCTGCGACTTATGCAAATCACTAAACGACCGACCGAGCGACCGAACAGCTGAAAATAATTTTCCACATTTCCGTTACAAATAAAAACCAATTCACTTTGCTAATATGGCCACACAGCCAAAGACTCATCCGGAATAGAAAAGCCGGTTTTCCGAGGGCTAAAATGGCAAAGTGCCATGGGAAAAAATGTGGGAAATGGCAAAACGGTTGGGGAAAACGAGGGTAAAAGGGAGAACCGGGGAGCTAACTGCGTTTTGGATACGCAGGCCCATTTGCTAAAGTTTATGCACGCAATGCAATAATTTTGTTGCACAGTGTATGCCCTAACCAGTTCGGAGGGTAACTGTGTTCTTTATAAATTCGGTAAATGCTTTTTATATTTCTTAATATATGTTATATTATTTTGTACATTTTCTTTGAGCTTCAGAAATGTACAAATAATTATTAAATAATAGAAAATGTTTGAGAAACCAGTATATATTATTGAAAAAACTTCATTGTTGACTAAGTATAGTAATAGTATGTTGGGAATATACAAATACTAGCTTGAAATTAAACGTAAGACTTGCAAATTCGATTTTATTAAGGGTATTTTTTACTTATTAGATTTATTTATATATTATATAAATTTATAAAAGTTCGACAAGCATCAGAAACGAATTGTAGGATTCACTAGATATAGTAAAACTGTTGTAAAAGGCAAATAAAAGCTTGAATACTTAATATATTTATTATTATACATTGTATTAAATTATGCATTTTCAGATATGTACAAAATAATGTTTTTATATTACAAAAATGTTTTGGAAAATTAATATATTATTAAAAAACATTACGGTTCACTAGAAATAGTAAAAGTATGTTGCGTATATACAAATAATGGCTTGAAAATCGATTTAAAATTTCCAAATTAAATGTTATTAAAGGAGAAAGCCTTATTTCCCCTTATTATATTGCTTAAAATACATCATATTATTGCTTGACTTTTCCTAAGCTTCAGAAATGTTCGAATAACAATTATAATAATTAAAAATCTCCAGAATACACTAGAAATATTAAAGCAGTTTGGAAAATGAAAAGTTTTTCAAATGGGAAAGGGTATTTTCCACTGCGTGCTGATGTCCTGCGGTCCTGTAATATTTCCATGAGCCGCCGCTTACAAGACCGTTGGATATTTCCCCTTCCTTTTGTTTTCTTTTCTCCATTTGTCGGCTGTCAGTTGGTCGGTTTGTCAGTCAGTCAGTCAGCCAGTCAGTCAGTCAGTTTGTCAGTTAGTCAAGTTGCAGGAGCCGTCGCATTTGCAAGTCGTTAAATGCCTTTGCAGCTCGTCATTGTGGCTGCACTGCTGGCACAGGCACAGGCTCAGGCACAGGCACCGGCACCCCTTTCGGGGCGCTCCTTTGGGGCAAAAGAGACCACGAGACCGCCCTTTGGGGATTCGGCGGGGCTTGTTTCGTGTCGCTGGCATTGTCAATGCTCTCGACTTCCTTCCGTTGTGGCTAACAAATTCGAGTCGCGCATGCAGGGCAAACATAATCATCATTATTGCTGCAATCAGCATATTTGGCAGGCTCAAAGTCAGGCGCTGTCGCTGTCGCTGGCGGTGTCCTGCGGGAGCAGCACGGAGTCATTGTGCATTTTCCCCCGGCTTTTGGCATGAAAGGAGTCCCGAAAACCCACGGCAGTCTCCCGGCAGCCCCTCGGCATTCGCCACTGGCACTCCGTTTAGTTGTGTGGTTATGCTTAATATCCGTCATTAAAACGGCTGTTGTTTTTACCGCACCGCAGAAGAGCTGCACACTGCAAGAAAAATTGTACATTTTTACCTTATGAAAACTGTAGGTATTATTTAATAATATATAATACATTTTCCATCTCTGGCTGTCTTTAAACTAATTAAATTGATTTTAAAGGAATCACTTTTTTCGGTATTTTAGTATAAAAATATGAACTAATTAATTTCATCTTGACCTTTATTTATTCATTTTTATACGTAGATAACAATCCTAGTTTATTTATTTTTACGCAGATAATAATACCAAATTTTATCTATTGTATTTTGTTTTTTGATGTATATTACTCTTCTTTTCATAAAATAAAGAAATATAAAATTTAGCTCCCACCATGGGTTCTTTTTTAAATTTTAATATCTAAAAGGAATTACTTTTCTCTGAATTTTATAATCTACATTCCCTTGACCTTCCTTATATCATTTTTTTATCTAGAAATTTTATTTAGATAAATCCTGAGCAGTTTCCTAAACTATATTTTATCTAAACTACACGTTGTACGTGCACTCAAGTGGCGCTTCCGACACCAAGCACGTGCTTGTTAGGGTGATGAGCAATAAGATGATGTATAGGTTAAGTTAGGAAATGAACTACTGATATGGTAGTATAATTGAATGTTTTTTCTTTTTTAAATTAACATTTCACACACTTTCATTAAATTGAATATTCCATTTGGCTTTCACTCTACTTGACTTAATAGATTCTTCTCAGTGTAGGGGGGCTCGGAATGGTAGCTTTCGGCCAAGGTGCGTGGGCTGGCTTTGGTCTCCATTTTCCACTGTCCTACCACCCCCTCTACACATCCTCCACCGAGCTCGAACTCTGGCCCCACCGAACTCGACTGAGCCAATACACATGCATTATGCAAATATTAAATATATTGCCCAGTGCATGGCGCGATAAGAATCCATTGCGCAAAAATTAATTAGTCAATTTGCATGAAATTTATGTACAAAGCGCGAACAAACGAAACCGAAACAAGGAAGAGAGGAGGCATGGGTTCAAAGCACAGAACAAGGGGAATACCAGGCTAAACATATCTGACTCGGACAGAGTCCTTCACAGACCACACAAAGCACAGGCAGAAAAAAGTACCTATTTCTCTGCAAAAGTGTTATGTCTTGGACGTTGATGCACTACGCTCAGTACACCAAGCACGTGCTTGTTAGGGTTAAGTGTTAGTAGGCGCGATAGGGGAAAGTATAGGTAAAGTTTGCGAGTAAATAAACTACTGGCGTGCTGCCTGAATGTTTGGTTGCATACGTACTAAGTAAGTTAGGATTAAAGTTTTTATTTTGGGAAGGCTTTCTACGTTTGAGGTTATTGGGTACATATTATTATAATTAGCACACAAAACACACTTCATACGATTATCTACAGTGGCGCAACACTAAAGGTAAAAAGGATCTAGTATTTCTCCTCGTACGTTGAGTTCCGTGCCAAAATCAGAAAACTAGAAGAAAGCCACATTGATTTTTCTGTTAAATATAATTTTTCTCATCTTAATAGGCCTTGACTTTAACTTCCACAACTTAGTGCCTGTCAACAGATTGTTCGTTCAGTGTTGAATTTTCGTTTCGGAAAAAATTTGTCACGAATAATTCTAAAAGAAAATTATATAATTTTGGCCAACAAGAAATTTGCATTGTTTTTACCAAGAACATTCATTCGTTTTGGTCACAAATTCTATCAAACTCCATACACTTATACATTATCTGCAGTTTTTATAATAAACGTAGATTTGGATAAGTTAAACATAAGGTAATGCAAATCTGTCTTCTTCAATATACTAAGCTTTTAATTATAATCGATCTCTTTCATTTTACAGGCATCCCTTCTAGAGGATTTGTTATTAACCTATAGATTCAAGCTCATTACTGGCCAGCTTCCAGTTCTTAATCTTGAGTAAGTCTTTTATTGATTCCCACAAGTAACCATATATTTATACAACTCCATTCCAGTCTTGTACCGTCACTTAGATCCCACAAAATGGTTCAGTTCTTTGAGGTGACTTGCGATGGCTGCCACACCTGGGGCATGGCCAACTACAGATACAAGTGCCTGCGCTGCGAGGACTACGATCTGTGCGCCAAGTGCTATGAGCGTGGCCCGGCCGCCGTTGGCCATGACGAGGAACATCCCTTCCAGTGCCTGATGTCGCGCGGCGCTCGCGAATTGCACTTCGCCGGCGAGCCCATACCGGACTTGTGCGCCGATAGCTTCACGTGCCCGGTTTGCGGTGGATTGGGCCACTCGGCGGAGGAGCTGGTGGCTCATGTCCAGTTGCGCCACAGCCAATTCCGTGCGTTCGTCATTTGCCCGCTGTGCGTGGCTGTGCCGCTGGCCCATCCGGTCAGGATCACCAACTTGGTCACCCATCTGAGCACCATGCACCGTCCCAACGAGGACTTTGGCTTTTCCGGACTGCAATCGTCCGCCGCCAGGCGTAACATGCCGTCCCCCGAGCTGCCTCATGTGCGCTTCGTTATGCCACAGAGCATACTATCGGGCTCGTCATCCCTGGCCGTGGGTGATGACCTCAGCGACAGCGATGTTGTCGATGTCTAAAGATCGCAGTCATCATATACAATTTATAAAGCCACCATATTATCCTAGAAGAGCAACACTCATACACTGTACAAATGGCTAAGAAAGGAGTCCTAGAAATGAGGGAATCAAAACACCACAACAAATAACAAGCACTGAGAACAACGAGGAGCATGAGGTGGTGGCTTTATAAGAGTCCTATACTATCGAAATCCTATATATTGTATATATGTATGTTTTGATTTCGATACGACGGCAAAACTGAATTATACTTAATAAATTGTACACCAATTAATCAAATAAAGAAGCACTTGTGAAATTTCCAAGCCTTTTTAGGATATTAATTAGTATATATTTATAGCTCATTAATCTATTCATGCTAATTCATGCTTTCATGCTTTCACATAATCTGCAGATAAACAAGCATGCATTTATTTATTTAAGATTTCTTTTTTGACACCTCCTCGGTGATTTGACAAAATTGCGTTTTGGCCAGGAGTCGATAACTGTATCGCCAATAGTTATCGACAATGCTGCCGTACTTTTGGTTGAACGAAAAAACCTGTTAATAATACTTATAAAAACAAAAGAAAGACATAAATATTTTCATAGGAGGGTAAATTAGGGATAATATAACTAAATCTTTACAATTAAATAACTTAAATGGTAAATGTTTAATAAAAAAGCATTTAAAACCACCGGAATTGAAACTGTTAAAAAGGTGGCAGCTCATTTGCGTCAAATCAGCTGATTGCCAGTCACATGTAAGAAATAATTACAAAAGTTTCTTGAAAATCAGAGCAGCAAAAATGAAAACGTACGCGAAAGTAAAAATCGGAGTCCGTCTTTATATTCTAATTACTTCTCATACTTTTTTCTTTAATACGAATTTGCCCGATCTCAGTATGCACTTTCCCACAAGTCCGTTTACTTTGAGGTCCAACAATTCAGCATTATTAAAACTGACACGAAAATTATAAATTCTATAGCCATTAGCGAGCAAGTTGTATTATTAAGTCGCAAATAAATTGAGAATTTAAGATTCAGATGGCGAGAGGAAAACACTAAAGCGATTACTTGCAGTGGCTAAAGTCAAGGAATGGTTGAAGTAAGTTTTACTATTTATAAGACCTTTAAAGTTTAAAGAAATAATTTTATAAAATGCTGAAAAACAACAAAATAAAGCCAATATTTGAAATATAATATCAATATGCTGAGCCCCATTGATTAGGAGGCGGAGACCGATATGTTGCCTCGACTACGAGGACAGACTGCGCGTGACATGGCTCTCGAAATAGACAGGCAGAGAATCTTCAGAGTTCGCTTAAAATAGAATATATAATTGTAGAAGGTCCATCGATCCTAGTGGATCCTAGTAATATCTTAGTAGATACCATAGCCTTCTGACCTGAGTTGTGCAAGATGTTCTGCATTTTGCAACTGAATGGAGACTTAAACCCTGTACGGGATTTTTTTTTCGACACTAAAGAATTAAAATAACAGGACAAACAATTTTCAAGGTACTTCTCTCACATAATTTTTGGGTTAAATTAACATTCTGGCGTTTACCGGGAAGCATTCCCTGTCCCCTGCCTTCTTCTAAAAGATCTACGTGGACAAGGAGCGTATAATGACCATAAGCCAGATGGAGAAATTGCTAAAGACGCACCATTTAATCAGTAATTATTGTAATGTCAAGAATTCAGTTAATAAATATGAAATGTCTAATATCAAAGAACTACCGTCCCTTCTCTGAAATCCCGTATTCAATTATTTATTTCTGCTTTCACAAGTGAGTCTTCGATCCTAGGCTTAAGTTCTGCCGATCACCAAGCAACTTGAGGAGTAGATTTTATTTATTTATTTCGAAATATTCCCATGCACTTGAAACTAATTAGAGAAGCGGGTAGGATGGGCTTGCCTTCAGCTCCATTTCCAAATCCATTTCCATCTCCCCTCGACCTTCGATTTCCCTGTTAAAACAGCAGGTGCTTCAGGGTAAGTATTACCTGGAGTTGCTACTGCTTCTGTTGCTGTTGCTGTAATCGGCTTAGAGGTGGAAACCTTTTGTCATTATAAAAGGATTTCAGGCTTGACAAAATTTCCATTTGTTGCGATACCAGAGCCCCAGACATATATGTTAGGTTCTTGTATGCCTTTTGCTTAGTTAACTTTTGCCAGCCAGCCTGCCTGCCTGCCTGCCGGTTGCGTTCAACAAAATTAAGATTCAAAAACCGATATTCTCCCGTCCCAATTAAAGGGGGGAAAATTCAAAATGGAAGCGAGGGTAAGGTAGAGGTAAGCACAGACAAAACATTTCCAGATAAATGGCCAATCGAACTAGATAAAATGAGCCGTGTGTAAATAGTGGAAAGGCGCAGATAGGCTGTGTCTCCAGTACCCATCGGCACTGAGCGAAAAACAAATGTGACTGCACCCAGGGATTAAACCTATTTAAATATATTTTAAGAGGGAAAAGTATCAAAAAGCAAGGTATCTTATGTAGTATACATATTTATTAGAACACTTATTTTTTGGATTTAAATTACTCTTAATATTATGGTTAATCTTCCTATTTATCTGTACAAAATCCTCACATTTCGCACAGTGCACCTTGGCGCAATAGCAGCTGCGTCCAACCGGGAGAACAAAAGCTGGGGAAGCGGGAGCACTCGTCCTGCGGCGCCCATCGCCATCGCCATCGCCAGCTCCTTGGTCCTTTGATCCAACGCTGCATGCGTGGCTGATGGTTGACAATAGATAGGCATCGACATCGACACAGCTGGGCATGTCCTTCGTCCTGGCTCCTCGCTACCCTCTCAACAGTCCGCTCTCGCCCCTGCGGCCGCCATGAAGGCCGGTCGTTATGGCTAATGAGTATTTTGAGGCTGAATCCGAGAGCTGGTCGTGCTGCCGGCAGCCGGCAGCCGGCAGGAAAGGGTTAAAGCTGCTCCCAAGTAGAAACGGAACTGAGCGCCACACGAGCGCAGCTCGTGAAGTAGTGGGAACCAAGGTTTAAGCTGCTTTCCAATATTATTTCTTATTTAGAGAAACTGTTGCAACAATTTACTAATAAAATATCGTACCTTTGAGCCACCTCTTGATCCCCTGGCTAACTTATTTATTTGGCTCAACTTGATTTACCTGTTTGAGCTGCACTTCTTTTCCCTGAGCCCTTTGGCTTTTCCCTTTTGGCATCTCAAGTGGCTGGCTTGGCCTTGGGCCTCCCTTCGCCGACGGCTCTGTCTCTGCCACAGCCCCCTATCGTCGTCGAATGTTGGCCAGCACGCATACAAATGACAATAAAAGCGAACGACTTTGGTTTTTGGATTTTGCGACTTTTCCGAGCCGAGGCACCCCTCTTTCCACCCCCTCCTGCGTGTGTGTGTGTGTGTACCCGCCGCCTGTCGCCGTTTTGCGACTAAAAGTTGAACCGCAATCGACATCGCTGGCCGCCACACGCTTGCACAATTTTTAATCATTGCTCCGGCATTCAGAGCTGGTCCTTGCCCCATTCCGAGCCCTGCGATCCTGCGGCATTGTTGTGCGAAGGACGAGGACACATAAACATGCATGGCAGCAGGCGGCTAGCCATGCACTGAACAAAATTGACCGAACCCAAATGGTGGCAAGGAAAAATCGCTGAAAATACAGAAGCATTTTCCTCAGCTCCTCGAATTGGTATTTAGCTGGGAATCCTTGCAGTGCGGGCAACAGTAGCTGGATCTAGAGAACAAGGACCTAAAGGAGCTGGGTGGAGCCCGGATGGAGCAGCAGGACTTGGGCTTATTGTTCGGGCTTTGGGTCCTTTATCTTGTTTCTAACTCATTGGATCGCAAAAACGGTCTCGTGTTCACCTTAATTGGGGTAAACATAAGTTCTGATTGGCCCGGCAGGGTTGCCCCCGAACACAGGCAGCCCCAGAGCACACAGAAAAGAGTTGCCAGCGACATTTTTCTTTCAATCCCACCTCCCTTCCCCCATCTCCGCATGTCTTGGGATATCCTCTAAAGGAATTTTTCCCGTTGCTCGCTCCCTCGCTCCGTGGCCCTGTCGAGTCAAAGGCCAAAGTCAAAGACGAACGTCGACCGTCGACCGTCGAACATATCCAATTAGAAGGATACAAAGGTCTGGTAAAGGCAAAAAAAAAAAATATATATATAAAAGGGTTGGCAGGTGAGGGTGGGAACCCTGGCTGGCCTGGGCTATTGTTAAAAAACAGAGAGATCATAGCGCCCAGATAGAAATTGTTGAACGTGTAATTTTTATTTATTGCATACACAATTCTCTTAGAACAAATGACAGCAAAATTGGTATGGCCACCATCCTCCGCCAGTCTCGGGGTTGCTGTGTTTATGCATATATATTCCCTCTTCTCTGGGACAAAAAAAGAAAGAAAATATATATATATCTATAGAAAATGTTTCGGCAACTTTTGAATTGAAAAAGCGTTTAGAGGTCCGTGTGTGCGTGTGCGGCTAAATGATGGGGAAACTATAAAAATTTCCATAACAATAATAAAGGCAAGGAAAAACGGCAGCGTGGCAGCCACAAAACGAAAAGACATTTATTCATTTCAGTTTTGGAAATTAGCATAAAAGTTAAAGCTCACATAAGGGATGATGTCTTCTGTTGTAAAGCGACAGGCAAAAAGGATACGGGATAAGGGATACAGGATACGGGATACGGGATACAAGGATGCCGGGGCAGAGGGATGAGCCACAATCAAAGCTTGTGAGCGGTGATAAGCGTGAAAAACGTGCAAATTTTAATAAAACCAAATGAGCCGCAAAATCATACAACCAAAAAAAAATGGAAATAAAAAAAACCGAAGAAGAACAGAGGCAGAACAACAATAAAGGCGCTGGAAAAATCAAAGGAAGGTGGGGAGAGGGGCTTATTTGTATACGAGATTCTGGAAAGGTGGGTAATGAAGCGCCCTAATGTATGCCACAGTTTCTGTTTGCTAATGCGGAAACTTTGTCATTGCAAGGCAGCTGGGAGAAAGAAAAGGAGAAAGGACTCGGCTACGGGTGAGAGTGGAAAAAATTGTGGCCATGAAAATGCCCAATAATTTATGCAATCATTTGTGTTTGAATGCAGTCGAATCAGGGAATAGGATTTTATGCATCTGACCATATAATGGGTTGAATATTTAAAGCTTTAAATACTCATTTTAAAAACTACTCAAAAAACCACGAAAACGTTTATACTAGGTTTTAATATTAAGAGCAAACTTGTTATTAAGCAATAAATAAACCATACAATTATAGCTGGCAAAAATCAATAAAAATAAAAATCGAGCATATAAACAAAGTAGAAGGAAATTAAATCAAGTTTGAAGTTATCTTAAGTTTTATATTTGCAAGAATTATTGCTTAAGAAAAGGGTTTCAATCGTTATAAATGGATCAGAGTGTTACTAAGAATCTTCTTTAAAATATAGTTCGAATAAACATATAAGCAATGTAATAATTTATGGCGTGTGTTACCCATATCACTAGGATTTCTAATAACCCTTAAAAAGTGAATAACATTATGATACAATATTTTACATCTTATAGAAATATAACTTACATTTAATCTGGAACTTTAAAAGCCTGATTAGCTTAAGCTGCCACCTGGGAAGAAGGGAACTAATCAAATAATACAGAATAATACTCTTTGTATATTCAAAAACAAAAACCTTAATAAAACTGAATATATCTTTATATTGTTTTTGTGTTAACTAGTGCAACCTAACTAGTGCAACCTTGTAGTTCCCTTAAATATTAAAAACTTTTTTAATATACTACAGGAAGAATAACAAACACGATATTATTTATAAACTGTAATAAATAGCTCATACATTTTACAAATATTTTTAATTTTATCAAATCAATTGAAAGAAGAGCTAAAGAAACATAGGCTCCAAGCTTTTTAGTATTCCCTTATTCCCCTTATTATAAGCCCACCACACTTGGTTAGATAAATCGCTGCACTATTCCCCTTTTAAAATGAACTTGTGCTTTTTTTAGTGAGCTATAAGTTGGTTTGCTTAGCCTCTTTTTGATTGCCATTTGCAGCGGCTTAGTCCGGCCGAAATTCGCACTATTCCCCAACTTGTTAGCCCGCCAATTTGGGCCGAAAGTATGCAATGAAATCTGTTATTTGCCAAATGAGGGCCCTTTAACCCCTGAACTATAGCTTAGCCGGGATCATTTTAGCTTTTCTTGTGTGTGTGTGTGTTTGTCGGGAGAGCAGAGCAAATAAACATTCCAACCTCAACCTGACCTCGCCTCAAAAAAAAAAAACAACACAAAAATCCCCCTCGAAACTGAAAACCCTTGTGTATCTGTCATACCTTTGGGGAACATTCTTTTGCTCTGTTTTTTTTTTTTGTATTTTTTTTTTTATTTGTGAAATAACAAAACAAAGGCAGAAATGACCAACACATTTTGCGCCTCAATAAAACTGTCAACATTATAAAGCGCCACTTAAGAAATGAACAAAAGCCGGCCGCAAAAGGTGGGGAACACACACACAACAACAACAACAAAAAACAATAATCATAAAATTAAAGCCAAGCCAAAAAGGCAGGCGAAAATTAAATAAATAAATAAAGAAAATAAAGGAGAGAAACTACAAAAAAAAAAGAAGAAGAGGGGGGCTTCACATGTTTAGCATGACGCTCACACACGCAAATACCAATACAAACACCAGCCGGAACACACACCCACACAGAAGCGTTGACATTGTTGCTGAAAACTGCCACTAAATGTCACCAAATGAGGGTCAACACACACACCCACACATGCCACACCTTTAGAGCCAGCTAAATATTGTAATAAAAAATGAAAGAAACAAAAAAACAGGATGACACATTGACTGTCAGTTGATGAAAGCGGTCTGTACCGTGGATTTGTGGTAAGAAAATAATGAAAAAACAAGCTAGCAGGTTTAAAAATAAGTATCAAAATATATTTTTCAATATTTAAAAGTAATGTCAAAGGTAATTCCCAAAGTTCTAATAGAAAAACTTAAACTTAAGCCTCTCTATCGATCACTTATATATTATATTTGCTGCGTTTACCTCTGGCACACCCTATAGTATCTGCGTACAGGGTATAATGAGGAGAGAGAGAGAGAGGTAACACATAGACATACATATAAACTTTATTCTCTCACCACTTTTATTTTATTATTTTCTTTTTTAATGAATTGACCGTAAAATGAACTTGTTGATGAGCCTTATGAGCTGACCAGAATGCCACGCCTCCTTAACACCCTTCGTCCTGTCGAGTTAGCGTGGTCATTTGCAATAAAAAAGGATTATGAGCTGAAGGACAACCCCGAAAAAAAAAGAAAAAAAACAACAAGAAAATTATGGGAGCAGGAAATACAAACAAAAAGGCGAATAAACAAACACACACATACGCTCACACATAGAGCATATAAATATTTATAAATGCTTGCGAGAGAGAAGGGACTGGCGGGGAGGGAGAGGTCAAGTGTCAGTGCCATTTAACAACTTGCCACACACACACACAATATGTGTATATAAAAAAAAAAAACCGAATACAAGTCGAAAAAAAGGTGCGTGTCCCCATATCTGCCTCTCTTTTCGTCTCGTCCAGGCCTCGCCCTTTTCGCCCCGCCATTTGGCCTTGACATCGCCCCCAACTTGGGGGGCCACCATAGGAGACAGCTTCGAAAATATGACCAAACGAATTATACAGACGACTGGAAGAGGACAAAAACTTGAAAGTTTCTCAGGATATTTCCGGTACTTAAATGATATATATTTTCCTCCGATTTCTTCTGTTTTTGTTCAAGAAGCAGGCGAACTTCCTAGAACTTTAGACCGAATCTACAAATATAAATACCAGCCCTTGATATTTATGGAATTAATATTATGGAAATATATATTATATATCTAGTATATACACCTAGTAAATACCTATAGCTATCTGGCTGATAGTCAGTCCTCTACAGCCAGAAACCTGCTGGGTTACAACCCACATTTAACCCTTAACCCAACCCGCTTACAGACTGTGCGTGTTCAAACACTTTGGCGGTGCCCTTTGTGGAAGTTGTTGTTCCACTGCAATCCCGACTCGTACATCACCGCAACATTGTAAACTGTTGTTGAATATTTTTCTATTATTGGGATCGGGGCCGGGACCCTTAGTCGCTGCCCCCTTTGACCCCATCACCGCTATTCAGATTGCATTTCAGCAAATTCTGTGTTTAATTTTATGAAAATGCCTGCCAACGTCAGCGCTGTTTTTCCTCTTTTCCTGCCGGATGTTTAGTGCAAACTTTAGTCGTACGAAATACCCTTTTATTTTCCATCCACTCTTTGGTGTTCGAGCTTCAACTTCAACTTTTTGTCGGCTTCTGTCGTGTTTCCTTCTGCTTTCCCTTTTTGCCTGATTCCCCCCTCTGTTTTCCCAGACACTGAAAATTTGCTACGCCTAATGGTTGCCAGGCAGTGGGAGTGGAGCTGCCAGCCAGCTACTATATAAATACAATGAGTTTTATAGTTTTTCACCAATTTTTCGTCTGCTGCCAAACTTGAAAGTTACTGGAAGGGAAAAAGGAAATAACATTGGCCAAAGGTGCTCACTGGAGTGAGAGGAAGAAGCTTAAAAATAAGACAAATTGAATAAAATGGGAGCTGCCACATAAAAATACAATGCAGTCTTAAATGCTTTTCAATTTGTATAAAAAGAAAATTATAAAAAACGTAACTTAATGGGGGCAGGGGAGGGAACTTAATGCCTTACAGATTCACTAAATAAAATGTAAGAGAATTGAAATAAGAAGGCTTACCATATGCACACTACTTTGAAAAATAAATTAAAATTTAGAACAAAGCTCAACTATCTTAGGAATCAGGGAATAATTTCACAATCACTTCGGATTCAGAACTTCTAATGATATTTTATAAAGCAATTTATAACTTGGCAGAAATATTTAGCCCTTTCAAATTCATTATCGATTCATTTATTAAACTCCTGCATTATTTGCTGAAATTAATCAAACTAATGACCAATGCTGGTTGCATAATTTAAATTTTAAACCCCTGCACAGGAAGCATTCCTTTAATTGGAATCTATGAAATCATTCCACATTCTTGGGGGTCCCCTTTTTGGCAAATGGCTTCCATTCAACAAAATTTTCACTTTACTCGATTTCACCTCTTTCGTTTTCCTTTTCTTTACGTGAGTCACGCAAGTGAAAGCCAAAGGAAAAACGAAATGCAAAAAAAGGGGAAAAATACAACAAAAAGTGAGTGGCAAAAATGCATACTGCCTGTCATTATTTTTGTGCAGCTTGGCAATTGCAGCGAAGCAAAAGGCAAAAGGGTAAAAGGCGTGATTGAAATTTCCGTTTGCTTAGGCTGCCAAATCGTACGGCTTACGGGTCGCATGAGTGTCCACGGGGCGTATGAGTGTCCGCACTTTTACTCTCTGGATTTCAGCAGGGGCAAGTGTATTAATTACATGCTCGCAAAAGCCAGGAAAGGTAAGGGAAAGGCAACACCTCAAAGAATGTTTAGCAAGGGGATGGCTTGAGGTCGCATAATATTTCTTAAAAAGCAAATACATTTGGGGGAAAATTGCAAGACCCGTACGGAGTCATTTAAATTCGTTAATTTCCACATAATGAACGTGGATAAAAAGAAAATCCTGCCTATGCCATCGCCTCATTAATGTCATCAAGTTCTTGAGCAAGCGGAATCAAAGTTTTTGGCTTTTGGGGTTTTGTAATTATAAACACGAAGCTGTCACCATTAATGTCCAGCATTCATTTGTTTGGCATCGGATAGATGATGACACTCAGCTGTCCCAGAGCCTGTCCCAAACCCAGTCCCAGCTCCAATCCCATAACCAAAAAGCCTTCCCTTTAACTTTGTCCCTGCCGCCTTCCTGCCTGCCTGCCAGCCTGCCTCCCTGCCAGCCTGACCCGCTTTGTCCATCCGGTTGATTAATGAATGTGGCGACAGCTAGCGATGACATCGATTCCTGTGACTCTCCGAAATCCGCTGTCCTCCGTCCTCCGTCCTCCGTCGTCCGTCCGGATCCGCCAGCGGTTTTATGTAATTTTATGTGCAGAAAGGGCAGAAAGAAAAAGGGAAACCGAACCAGACGGCATTAAAAGTCAACAAACACAATGACATCTGCCGCAACGCCTTTGGGTGCACTGCCACAAAAAGAGTGAACAAACCGAACTGAAATCAAATTCAGAGAAACAATTATTAAGTTCTTGCTGCCATTATATACTTGCCTTGGTGTCCGTTGACTTATTTATTTTATTTGTTTTCAAATTGATGAATTTGCTATATTTTTAAGAGGAGTGAGAAAGCGTGGCTTTCAGGCAGCCCCCCCAATTTCTTGCTGTGTGGCTTTGCTCTTGTGCAACTTAATGCTCGGACACTTGACTCCACTCCCGCCCATTTTTCGCCCCGTCTGGATGTGGAAATTCATTTCGTCTGGCAATTATTTGCAACACTTGCCGCCTGCAGTCAGCAGGAAAACAAAGACCAGGAAGGAATAGAACGATGCCGACTGAAGGGGCGGGGAGTGGCGTGAAGGGAGGAAGGAGGGGGGGGGGGTCAAAGTGCAGGGTGGTCTGCGGACTGGAGAGAGTGGACCACATTGCGCTACAAATCTTTTTGCGGCCGGGCACGTGACGAGGGCCGAATCACGTGGCGTATGCGTAATGCAATTCTCGACCAAGGCAGCACGAAGAAGATACGGGAGGAATACGGATCGAAATGATAAATTGTGTAAAGTTTACCATCCCCCAAAAGCTGATTCCCATTCAATTTGGCATTTCTCGGTTGTAGTTTGGCGACACACATTTCTGAGGGCCAGAAAAACTTTGGCCAAATTATTATTTGCCTTCTGCGTTGGCGGTCAGAAAGTTGCGGCGAACTAGCCTCGGGCCAAAGACAATTAATTTCGAGTTAAATCATTAGAAGGAAGTTGGCCTATTTGGCCCAGAGCGATCACCAAAAAGTGCTTGGTTGGTTTGTTTAACCTACTTTGGATACTTGAACGATTTCGCTTGAAAGTTATTTGTGAATTCGGTTTGAAAGATTAACTAGAAACCGAAAGATATTGTTTCAATCCTGCTGCTCCCCTTGCTGTATTCACAGATCGCTCCGATTTCGTTTTCGGTAGCTTGCCAAGGAGTTCCATTAAATTCCTGCTTGACTTTTATTCATGTATCTCATGGCTAATTATTCTTCCTCTTGCTGCAAATGAACTTCGTCAAGTGGCAGGCCAAGGAGAGATAGGTAGCTGCCAGGGACAGGAGACTGGGATGGCGGCGAATCTTAGCAGCTCCTCTCATCTGGCTCACTTGGCTTTGTTCTTTCCTTCTTGTGCTCGGCTCCCTCATAAAACTCAAGTTGAAGAATTCCGACAAGATGGTGAAGGAGGGGTTGGCTTTCCCCGAAAAATGAGGCAGGGAGGCAAGGCCCTGGCAGTGAATGGATGGATGCAGCTCGTCTTTGAGTGTCTGCCTCGATATTTACGGCATTGCTGAGATTTCAACTTCGGTCCCAAAAGTTTGCCTCAAAAACTTCGTTGCTTCAATTAGTTCTTCATGTCATTGTTGTTGGTGTTGTTGGTGTAAGGTTTCTTGTTGTCCCCCTTATAATCGTTGCCGCGTTACTAGTTGTAACTATACTTCCTGGTGCACTTATAGGTCCTGTCAGTAGTGAATGCTTCTTTAGTGTATTCTATATCATTGTTTTTATGATTGAAGTAACTTCACACAACGAATGCAAAGCAAAGTATTTGAAACTAGATCGCTGCAAGTCTAGAGCCAAGTTATATTTTGCTGGTTGTTGAGGCTGTCTATCTGTTGTTGTAATACGATTGCTGTTGGAGTTATTTGGTGTTTGTTGTTATTGATGAAATTTAATTAGTGTTATTGTAAGGCTTATTTCCGAATGTAAATGTTTTTGTATGCTTATGTTTATATTGTTTTTGGTGTACCTGAAAATTGCTTGATGTATTTGTTGTTGGTTGTGACTTATTGGTGAAATTTTTCTATATTGGAACATGTTTTTGTAAGCTATATATGCTATGGTGAAACAGTCTATTTTGGTGTAATGTTGTTATTTAATTGGTTTTTTTTAATTAATTATTCATATAGTTGGAGTGTATGTATGATGTATTTTTAGCTAATATCCTTGGCTAATTTTGTTAGTGAGGCTTTCGTTGTTATTTGCAACTTTCTTGTATGGTAATTCCTTGTTCTTGTTGTTGGCTTCCAGTCACTGTGGCAGTGCAGCCGCCAAGCCGCAAGTTGTCGCAAGTCTCAGTCTCCCTTTATGTCCTGCGCCTGTCTCCTGCCTTCTCCTTGGGTTTTAATTGTCACAGAGAGATATATGTATGCGCCATACGATGCATATATCCTCCCATTGTGCCACGCCCACATATGTAATGCCATACGCCCACTTGTTTACCGCTCGCTGGCATTTTGCTCGCTTTCCTGTTTTCCGGATCTCTCGTCGCCCTCCTTCCGGATCTCTTCTTCTCGCATCTGCTGGGATTGGGCGTGGGCGTGGCAGTACGCCTATGTAAGCCAGCACTCCCGCCCCGCCATTTTCTCTCAGCCCCAGCCCCAGTCCCAGTCTCCGTCGCCGTCTCCGTCTCAGCATGTGTATTTGCACTTGGCAACTTAACGCTGAGGTTTCGTTTTAATAAGTTTAACAAGTTTCTTGGCATAATTTGCGGTGCTCGCTCGCTCGCCTGCTTGCTCGTCCTTCTCGTCCTTCATCCACTTCTCGCACATCCACTTCCTGCTATGGTGCATTTGCTTGGCCTGTTGGCCGCGGGCTGCTAGCTGTCGGAGAGTCCTGCAACAGGTCCTTACTTGAGACCCGAGTCTCGAGTTTCGCACGTAGCCAAACACGCCTGAAATGCGAGACCAGACGGAGTTACACAAAAAAAAAAAGAGAACATAAATGGGAAAACAAAGAAGAAAATGGACGCCACTGTGGGTCGAAAGTCGTTTTACCAGCCTATAATAATTTTAGGTAATATTATTTACGAATTGTACAACAATTGTTGGGTACTAAGGCCTTAAAGAAGCCACCTCCGATCCCATTAGAAATATTCCCAAAGTCATAACGTAGTTAGCTGTCTGATTTTTAGGAGCTGCAACCTCGCATCGGTCACACTGTGTTGCTGCTTTCTAATTTGAGAGACGCCACGGCCACAGCCCTCGGCCTCGGAATGGAAAACGGGAAAGGCAGGGAAAAGCGAAATTCCGTGCGGCAAGCATACTTTTGTTCTTATCAGGCTGTCGGGACGGGGGCTCCTTTGAAGTCGCCTCCGCCGCCATAATTCAATTAAAAATGGCAGCCGAGGTCCAAGGCAGCCGCATCCTGTTCCATACGGCATAAGCCACCACACCATCCTAACTACCGGCCTGGGGGTCAGGGAGAGTCTGGCGAGGACATTGCTGTCGTCAGGCGATTGGCTTTAAGTCTTTAGCAATAATAAAGAGGTGGGTCATTGGGGGGAAATGCTTAAAGTCCAGTCGTCGTAGGCTGCTCTCCGAAATTTGCATGCAAACAATGACATGCATAAACAAGTAGCAGCAACAAGGACCAACGATGATGGGATGGCGACATCCTCATAACGGAGGAGCCACGCTTGGACACGCTACTCCACAAAGGGAGTTGGGGTGGAAATACGGGGGCCGCCACGGGCGAGGACCTCCCGAAAGCGTCTGCATCGCATTTAGGCCATTGTCCTTGACCAGCAGACGGTCGTTGTCGGGTCGGGAATGGGTTGCCCGGTGGATGGATGTACCGAATGTCTGTCGGCGCGTCTATGCCACATTTTTTGGGAGAGATGAGATCAGAAATCTGTGACCTTACAGGATTTTGGATCAAAATGGATTTGAAATTCGTATTGTTAATATTATACTTGTTGTCTGTTTTAAGGTTATAATTATTTTCCCTTTGCTCTGATCTCTACATAATTTGATTAATTTTTAAATATATTTCTTTGGATATTCCTTTGCAAAAGCTACAATGTGACTTTAAATGTTGCGTTCAGATCACAGTTTCTGGAATCAAGGCATCACTGTGGGCAATATCCTTTCAAAATTCGCAATCAAGATTAGGTGGATGAATGATGGCCACCGAGGATGCCATTTGATTTCTGAGGTGAGAGCGACACAGGTGATGGGAGAGATAATTATGACGATGACGCTGACTAAGGGGTGAAAGTTGAGCCATTTTGTGGAGTTTTTTGATTGCAAATGTATTTGGGAAACTCGTGTAAGTATTATCTCGGAAATGAATATAATATTTTTAATAGAAATATTGATACAGCACTTAGGTAAAAGTACTTCTGCTATGGTTTTTATTAGAATGATATTCGATATTGCTTTCCTTATTTATTATTATACCATTACATACTGTATTTACTATATATCTCCGATTAAATTAGAACATAAGTCGGACTCCAACCTACTAAATCCCCCTCTTTTCTCATATATATTCCCTTCGATGCACCCGAAAAAAAGAAACCAAGAAACTTTCTATTCACACGCAGCAAACTCGAAAGAGTTACCAATAAAATCCGTCGAACTAGCAGGAGATTCAATCAGGACATTGGAAGGGAGCTGAGCTGGGCGGCGTTACCTCCCAAAATTCGAAGCCAAGAGAAGCGGAGAGAACGCGCCAAAGTCGAGAGCTTAGCGAAAATTTAAATATGCGAGCTGCATACTTTTAGGGGCAGACAAACAGTGCGTGCGAAAAGGCACCGAGCAGGCAGGGGAAAAACTGTGAGAAAAGGGGGAAATGGAAAAAGGCAAAACGGTGCGAGGTGCGGGGTGTGGCGTGTGGGGGGGGGGGGGGGG